>JAGIQG010000020.1:52090299-52499579 GCA_024679065.1 Sphyrna mokarran | reverse complement strand
AACCCTAACCCTACTTATAACTCTAAGCCCAACACTACCAATAACCCTAATCCTCACCCTAACCCCTAACCCTAACCCCTAACCCTCACCCTAACCCCTAACCCCAACCCGAAACCTACCCCAAACCCTAAACCTAACACTAACTATAACCCTAACCCTAACCCTAATCCTAACCCTAATCTTAACCCTAACCCTAACCCTAACCCTAACCCTAACCCTAACCCTAACCCTAACCCTAACCCTAACCCTAACCCTAACCCTAACCCTAACCCTAACCCTAACCTAACCCTAACCCTAACCCTAACCCTAACCCTAACCCTAACCCTAACCCTAACCCTAACCCTACCCTAACCCTAACCCTAACCCTAACCCTAACGCCCTAACCCTAACCCTAACCCTAACCCTAACCCTAAACCCTAACCCTAACCCTAACCCTAACCCTAACCCTAACCCTAACACCTAACCTAACCCCCCTAACCCTAACCCTAACCCTAACCCTAACCCTAACCCTAACCTAACCCTAACCCTAACCCTAACCCTAACCCTAATCCCTAACCCTAACCCTAACCCTAACCCTAACCCTAACCCTACCCTAACCCTAACCCTAACCCTAACCTAACCCTAACCCTAACCCTAACCCTAACCCTACCCTAACCCTAACCCTAACCCTAACCCTAACCCTAACCCTAACCCTAACCCTAACCCTAACCCTAACCCTAACCCTAACCCTAACCCTAACCCTAACCCTAACCCTAACCCTAACCCTAACCCTAACCCTAACCCTAACCCCTAACCCTAACCCTAACCCTAACCCTAACCCTAACCCTAACCCTAACCCTAACCCTAACCCTAACCCTAACCCTAACCCCTAACCCTAACCCTAACCCTAACCCTAACCCTAACCCTAACCCTAACCCTAACCCTAACCCTAACCCTAACCCTAACCCTAACCCTAACCCTAACCCTAACCCTAACCCTAACCCTAACCCTAACCCTAACCCTAACCCTAACCCTAACCCCTAACCCTAACCCTAACCCTAACCCTAACCTAACCCTAATGCCCTAACCTAACAACCCTAACCCTAATGCCTAACCTAACCCAAACCTAACCCTAATGCCCTAACCCTAACGCCTAACCCTAACCCTATGCCCTAACGCCCCAAACCCCAACCCCGACCCGACCCTAACCCTAAGCCCCAACCCCAACCTTAACCCTAACCTAATGCCCTAGCCTAACCCTAACCCTAATGCCCTAACGCTAATGCCCTAACCCAACCCTAATGCCCTAACCCAACCCTAATTATAACCCTAATGCCCTAACCCTAAGCCCTAACCTAACGCCCTAACGCCGTAACCCTACCTAATGCCCTAACCCTAACCCTAATGCCCTAACCCTAACCCTCAACCCTAACCCTAATGCCCTAACCCTAACGCCCTCACCCTCACCCTAATGCCCTAACCGTAATGCCCTAACCCTAACCCTAACCCTAATTCTAACCCTAATGCCCTAACCCTAATGCCCTAACCCTAACGCCGTAACCCTAACCCTAATGCCCTAACCCTAATGCGCTAACCCTAACCCTAATGCCCTAACCCTAACAACCTAACCCTAATGCCCTAACCCTAACCCCCTAACGCTAACCCTAATGCCCTAACCCTAATGCCCTAATGCCCTAACCCTAACCCCTAATGCCCTAACCCTAACGCCCTTACCCTAACCCTAACCCTAATGCCCTAACCCTAATGCACTAACCCTAACCCTGCTGCCGTAATGCCCTAACCCTAATGCCCAACCCTAATCCTAACACTAATGCCCAACCCTAACCCTTACCCTAATGCCCAACCCTAACCCTAAGCCTAAAGCCCAACCCTAACCCTAATGCCCAACCCTAACCCTAACCCTAGTGCCCTAACCCTTACCCTAACACTAACCCTAATTCCCTAACCCTAACCCAGCCCTAACCCCTAACCCTAACCTAATGCCCTAACCCTAATGCCCTAACCCTAACCCTGTTTCTCCCCTTTTCTTTTTTACCCCCTGTTTCTTGTCCAGTGTTTCTTCGCCCCTGTTTCTCACCCTGTGTTTAAACACCTCTGTTTCTCCCCCTCTGCTTCCCACCATCTGTTTCTCATTCCCTGTTTGTCGCCCCCTGTTTGTCGCCCTCTGTTTCTCAGCCTCTGTTTTCCCCCCCACCTCTGTTTCCCTCCCTGTTTTCTCACCCGCTGTTTGCTGCCCTCTGTTTCTCGCCCCTGATTATCACCCTCAGGAACGAGAAACAGAGGGGAAGAAACATAGGCTGAGGAACAGAACACCCCTGATTCTCGCCCTCTGATTGTCACCCCCGATTCTCCCCAACTGTTTCTTGGCCGCAGTTTGTTCCCCTCTGTTTCTCGCTCCCTGTTTCTTAGCCACTTTTTCTCGCCCCCTGTTTCCCACCCCGTTTCTGGGTCTCTGTTTATCCCCCTCTGTTTCTCACCCCCATTTCCCGCCCTCTGATTCTCGTACCTGTTTCTTACCCCTCGTTACTCACCCTCTTTTTCTCGTCCACTGTTTTGCCCCCTCTGTTTCTCGTCCACTGTTTCGTGACCCCTGTTTCTCAGTGTCTGTTTCTTCCCCTCTGTTTCTCACCCTCTGTTTCTCAGACCCAGATTCTCCCCCTCTGTAGCTTGCTCCCTGTTTCTCCGACTCTGTGGCTCGCTCTCTGTGTCTCCGACTCTGTTTCCTGCACACTGTTTCTCGGCCCCTGTTTCTCGGTCCCTGTTACTCACCCTCTGCTTCTTGCCACCTGTTTCTTGGCTTCTATTTGTCCCCATCTTTTTCTCCCCCCCGTTTCTTGCCCCCCGTTTCTTGCCCCCTATTTTTTCTCCACTGTTTATCAATGCCTGTTTCTCGCCCTCTGTTTTCCCCTTTTGTTTCTCCCCACCTGTTTCTCAGAATCTGTTTCTCCACCTCTTTTTCCATCCCTCTGTTTCCTGCGCACTGTTTCTTGCCCCTTCTTTCGCGGCCCCTGTTACTCGTTCTCTGTTTCTCGCCCCCTGTTTCTTGCCCCCTGATTTTCCACCTCTGTTTCTTGGCCACTGTTTATCCCTGTCTGTTTCTCAGCTCCTGTTTCTCCCCCTCTGTTTCTCGACCCCTGTTTCTCCCCCTCTGTTCCCCGTGTTCTGTTTCCTGGCCTCTGATTCACGCACCTGTTTCTTACCCCACCGTTTCTTGCCCTCTGCTTCTTCCCCTCTGTTTCTTGCCCCCTGTTTCTTGACCCATTGTCTCTTGCCCTCTGTCTTTCCCCCTCTGTTCCTCCCTCTCTGTTTCCTGCCCCGTGTTTCTTGCCCACTGTTTCTCACCCTCTGATTCTCCACCTCTTTTTCCCGCCCTCTGTTTCTTACCCCTTGTTTCTCGCACTCTGGCTCTCCCCCTCTGTTTCTTGACTTCTGTTTCTCCCCCTCTGTTTCTTGCTTCCTGATTCTTATGCACTGTTTTGCGACCCCTGTTTCCTGCCCTCTGTTTCTCGCCCTCTGTTTCCCCCCTGACTTTCTCATCCTCTGATTCTCCCCATCTGCTTCTCGCCTGCTGTTTCTCTCACCCTGATTCTCTCCCCTTGTTTCCCACCTTCTGTTTCCCCCCATCTGTTTCTTGGACTCTGTTTCTCCCCAGCTGTTTTGCCCCTTCTGTTCCTTGTCCCCTGTTCCGTGTCCACTGTTTCTCGACTCCTGTATCTCACCCCTTATTTTCCCCCTCTGTTTCTCGCCCTCTGTTTTGTGCCCTCTGATTCTTCCCCTGTGTTTATCCGCCTCTTTTTCTCCCCATATGTTTCTTGCCCCCTGATTGTCACCCCCATTTCCCACCATCTGTTTCTCCCCCGCTGTTTCTTGGCCACTGTTTCTCCCCTTCTGTTCCTTACCCCCTGTTCCTTGTCCATTGTTTCTCGACCCCTGTATCTCACCCTCTTTTTTGCCCACTGTTTCTTCCCCTCTGTTTCTCGCTCCCTGTTTCTTGCCCACTGTTTCTCAACCACTGTTTGTTGCCTCTGTTTCTCAGCTTCTGCTTCTCCCCCTCTTTTACCCACCCTCTGTTTCCTGTTCTATATTTCTTGCCCTCTGTTTCTTGCTCCCTGATTCTGGCCCTCTGGCTCTCGCACCCTGATTCTCGCCCTCTGTTTCTTGGCTACTTTTTTTCCCTCTGTATCTCGCCCCCTGTTTCTTGCCCACTGTTTCTCGACCCATTTCTCACCTTCTGTTTCTCCCACTGTTTCACGCCCCCTGTTTCTCACTCACTGTTTCTCGCGCTCTGTTTCTCCCCCTCTGTTTCATGCACCCTGTTTCTCGCCCATTGTTTCTTGACCCCTGTTGCTCGCATGCAGATTCTCGGGCCCTGTTTCTCGCCCTCTGTTCTCAGCCGCTGTTTCTCCCCTTCTGTCTTGCCCGCTGTTTCTTGTCCATGTTTCTCGACCCCTGTTTCTCCCCCTTGTTTTTTGCCCCTCTGTCTCTCCCCCTCTGTTTCTCGGGCCCTGTTTTCCCCCTCTGTTTCTTGCCCCCAGTTTCTCTCCCCCGTCACTCGCCCCATGTTTCTCAGCCCGTTTCTCGCCCTCTGTTTCTCGCCCTCTGTTTCCTGTACCCTGTCTCTCGCCTACTGTTTCTCATGCCCTGTTTCTCGCCTTCTGCTCTTCCCCCTCTGCTTCTTGGACTCTGTCTCTCCCCTCTGTTTCTCGGCTGCTGTTTCTCCCCGTCTCTTTCTCGCCCCCTGTTTCTGGCCCATTGTTTCTCGACCCCCGTCTCTCACCATCTGTTTCTCCACCTCTGTTTCCTCCCATCTATTTCACACCCTCTGCTTTTCACCCCCAGTTTCTCACCTCCTGTTTCTCTTCCTCTGCTTTGCCCCCTGTTTCTCCCCCTCTGTTTCCCGCCCTCCGTTTCCTGCCTTCTGTTTCTTGTCCCCTGTTTCTCAACCCCTGTTTCTCGCCCTCTGTTTCTTGCCCTCTGTTTCCTGAACCCTGTCTCTCGCCTACTGTTTCTCACGCCCTGTTTCTTGCCTTCTGCTCTTACCCCTCTGCTTCTTGGACTCTTTCTCTCCCCTCTGTTTCTCGGCTGCTGTTTCTCCCTGTCTCTTTCTTGCCCCCTGTTTCTGGCCCATTGTTTCTCGACCCCTGTCTCTCACCATCTGTTTCTCCACCTCTGTTTCCTCCCATCTATTTCACACCCTCTGCTTTTCACCCCCAGTTTCTCACCTCCTGTTTCTCTTCCTCTGCTTTGCCCCCTGTTTCTCCCCCTCTGTTTCCCGCCCTCCATTTCCTGCCTTCTGTTTCTTGTCCCGTTTCTCGCCACTGTTGGTCGCCCTCTGTTTCTCAGCCTCTGATTCCCACCCCCGCCCCCACATTTTCCCACCCTCAGTTTCCTGCCCTCTGTTTCTTGCACCCTGTTTCTCCCCCTATGTTTCTCGACCCCTGATTCTCACCCTCTGTTTTTCCCCTCTGTTTCCCGCCCTCTGTGTCCTGTCATCAACAACTGTGTAGAGTATAGGGCTAATGGTAGGACTCTTAATAGGGTTGATGAACAGAGGGGTTTTGGTGTATATGTGCATAGATCCCTGAAAGTTGGCAATCAAGTCGATAAGGTTGTTAAGAAGGCATATGGAGTCTTAGCTTTTATTGGTAGGGGGATTGCATTTCAGAGCCGCAACGTCATGTTGCAACTTTATGTGTGCAGTTTAACTTTATTGTGTGCAGTTCTGGTCCCCGCATTATAAGAAAGATGTGGAGGCATTGGAGAGGGTACAGAGGAGGTTTACCAGGATGTTGCCTGGTATGGAGGGCAGGTCTTATGAAGAGAGGCTGAGGGATTTGAGGTTGTTTTCGTTAGAAAGAAGGCGGCTAAGAGGAGACCTTATTGAAACATATAAGATGATTAGAGGTTTAGATAGGGTGGACAGTGATAGCCTTTTTCCTAGGATGGAGAAAGCTAGCACGAGGGGACATAGCTTTAAATTAAGGGGTGGTAGTTATAGGACGGATGTCAGAGGTAGGTTCTTTACCCAGAGGGTGGTAAGGGTATGGAATGCCCTGCCTGCTGCAGTTGTAGATGCGCCAAGTTTGGTGGCGTTTAAGAGGTTAGTAGATAAGTTTATGGACAAAAAGGGAATGGTTTAGGTTAGAGGGTCATTGCTTTTTCCTAATTGGTCGGCGCAACATCGAAGGCCGAAGGGCCTGTTCTGCGCTGTAACGTTCTATGTTCTATCTGTTTCTCACCTGCTGTTTCTCACCCTGTCTTTCTTGCCCTCGGTTTCTCCCCTTCTGTTCCTTGGTCACTGTTTATCACCCTCTGTTTCTCACCCTCTGTTTTCATGCTCTGTTTCTCCCTCCCTGCTTCTTGCCCCTGATTCTTGCCCAGTGTTTCTTGACCCCCGTTTCTCGCCCTCTGTTTCTCCCCCAGTGTTTCTCAGCCTCTGTTTCTCCCCATCTGTTTATTGCCCCTTCTTTCTCACCCCCTTTTCTCACCCTCTGATTCTCGCCCTCCTATTTCCCGCCCTTTGTTTCTTCCCCTCTGTTTCTCGACCACTGTTTCTCTCCTTCTGTTTCTTGCCCCCTGTACCTTGCCCACTGTTTCTTGACCCCTGTATCTCAGCCTCTGTTTTTTGCCCACTCTTTCTTCCCCCCTGTTTCTCAGTGCCTGTTTCTCAGACTGTTTCTTGGCAGCTTATTCTCCCCCTACCATTCTTGTCCCGTTTCTTGACCCCTGTTCCTCGACCCTCTGTTTCTAGCCCCCCTGTTTCTCACACCCTGATTCTCGCCCCCACTTTCTTATCCCCTGTTTCTCATCCTCTGTTTCTTGGCCACCCTACCCCCCTCTGTTTCTCGCCTCCTGTTTCTGGCCCATTGTTTCTCATCCCCTGTTTCTCCCCCTCTGTTTCTTGACCTCTGTTTATCCCCCTCTGTTTCTTGTCCCCTGTTTCTTGCCCACTGTTTCTCCACTCCTGTTTCTCTCCCTCTGTTTCGCACCCTCTGATTTTTGCCCCATGTTTCTCATCCTCAGTTTCTTGGTCACTGTTTATTCCCCTCTGTTTCTTATCCCCAGTTCCTTGCCCACTACTTCTTGACCTCCGTTTCTCCCCCTCCTATTTCTCCCCCTCCTGTTTCTCGACCCCTTTTCTCACCCTGTGTTTCTCCCCCTCTGTTTTCCACCCTCTGATTCTTGCCCGTTATTTGAACCCCATTTCTCGCTGTCTGTTTCTCTCCCTGTCTTTCTTGCCCACTGTTTTTTTTCACTCCCTGTTTCTCGCCCTCAGTTTCTCGCCTGCTATTTCCATCCCTTTTTCCTCGCACCCTGATTCTCGCCCCCTGTTTCCTGCCCTCTGCTTCTCGGACTCTGTTTCTCCCCCTTCCTTTCTTGCCCCCGTTTCTTGTCCACTATTTCTCGACACCTGTTTCTTGCCACCATTTTTCCCGTCTGTTTCTCAGCCTCTGTTCCCCCCACCACCTTCTTTTTCCCACCCAACTGAGGTTGGTAAATAGACAGGGAGAAGCGGGGGGGGGGGGGGGGGGGGGAGAAGGGGCGGGGTGGGAGGGGGGTGGAAGCGGGGGGTCGAAAAGCGGAGGGGGAGGCGAGAAGCGGGGGGGGGATTTTCTTCAGCCAGAGAGTGGTGAACCAGTGGAACTCTTTGGCACAGAAGGCTATGGAGGTCAGATCATTGAGTGTCTTTAAGACAGAGATAGATAAGTTCTTGATTAATAAGGGGATCAGGATTTATGTGGAAAAGGCAGAAGAATGGGAATGAGGAAAAAAAAGCCATGATTGAATGGTGGAGCAAGACTCAATGGGCCAAGTGGCCTAGCTCTGATCGTATAGTCTTAAGGTTTTAATAACTGAATAAGTCCAAACCTGGTTTGATCGGCCAAAATGCATCACTACATATTTACTCAAATTAAACTCCATCTGCCATTCATCAGCCCACGGGCCCAATTAATCAAGATCCCGTTGCAATCTGGATAACTTTCTTCACTGTCACTATGCCATCAATCTTGGTGTCATCTGTAAACTTACTAATCATAACTATTAAATTTTCAATCAAATTGTTAATGTAAATGACAAATAAAAGTGGCCCCACCACCAATTCCAGAGGAACATCGCTGGTCACAGGCCACCAGTTTGAAAAACAATCCTCTACGACCACCTTCTGGCTTCTGTCATCAAGCCAATTTTGTATCCATTTGGATACAACATCCTGGATTCCACAATATTTAACCTCATGCAACAACTTATCATGTTGTACCTCGTCAAAGGCTTGCTAAAGTCCTTAAAGACAATATCAACTACATTGCCTTCTTGGTTACCCCTTCAAAAAACAGTCAAATTTATGAGACATGATTTTACACTCACTAAGCCATGCTCACTAATCATTCTTTGTATCTGTAAATGACTGTAGATCTTGTCTTTCAGAATATCTTCTAACAACTTACCCACTACCAATGTGAAGCTCAACAACCTGTAGTTCCAGACTTTTCCCTTGCTCTTCTTAAATAGAAGCATTTTTACCACTCTCCAATCTTCAGACACCTCATCTGTGACTATCGATGATTTAAATATCTCTGCTAGGGGACCCACAATATCGTTCCTAGCTCTCACAATGTCCTAGGGTATACTTCATCAGATACTGGGGATTTATCTACCTTGATGTGTTTAAGACTTCCAGCACCTCCTTCTCTGTAATGTGTACACTCCTCAAGACATCACTGTTTATTTCCCCAAGTTCCCTAACATCCATGCTTCTCTCAACAGTGAATACTGATGAGAAATATTCATTTAAGATCTTACCCATCTCTTGTGGATGCACATTTAGATGACCTTATTGATCCTTAAGAAGCCCTGCTCTCTCCCTAGTTACTCTTTTGCTTTTTATGTATTTATAGAAGTTCTTTGAATTCTCCTTTGCCTTAACTGCCAAAACAATCTCGTGTCCCCTTTTGTTCTTCTGATTTCTCTCTTAACATTATTCCTTTACACTCTATACTTTTCAAAGGATCCATTTTATCCCAGCCGCTCCATGCTTTTCATGTGCCTCCTTCTTCTTTCAGAGCTTCACCATCCCGAATCCTGCAGGGTTCCCTATTTCTGCTAGCCTTGCTTTTCACTCTAAGAGGAACGTGCTTACCCTGAACCCTGGTTAACTTTTGAAAGCCTCCCACTTACCAGAAATCTTTTTGCCTTCCCACAGACTTCCCCAATTAACTTTTGAAAGTTCCTGCCTGATACCATCAAAATTGGCCTTGCCCCAATTTAGAATTTTAACTTTTGGGACAGACCTATCATTCCCCGTAGCTATCTTAAAACTAATGGGATTATGTTCACTGGTCCCAAAGTGACTTCTCACTAATACTTCTATCACTTGCCCTTCCTTATTTCCCAAGAGGAGTTCAAGTTTTGCCCCCTCTCTAGTTGGGCCATCTACATACTGAATGAGAAATTCCTCCTGAATATACTCAACAAATTTCTCTCTATCCAAGCCTCAACTGTTTACCATATACATAGATGATCTGGAGAAAGGGGCTAAGTGTAGGGTAACAAAATTTGCTGATGACACAAAGATAAGTGGAAAAGCAAATTGCGTGGAGGACGCAGAAAACCTGCAGAGAGATCTGGATAGGATGACTGAGTGGGCGAGGAATTGGCAGATGGAGTATAATGTTAGCAAATGTGAGGTTATCCACTTTGGTAGAAATAATAATAGGAAGGATTATTATATAAAAGGTGAAAAGCTGCAGCATGCTACGGTGCAGAGGGACCTGGGGGTCTTTGTGAATGAATCGCAAAAACCTAGTCTGCAGGTGCAACAGGTGATCAAGAAGGTGAATGGAATGTTGGCCTTTATAGTGAGGGGAATAGAATATAAAAGTAGACAGGCCTTGCTACAACTGTACAGGGTGCTGGTGGGGCCATAGCTGGAGTACTGTGTGCAGATTTGGTCGCTGCATTTGCGGAAGGATATATTGGCCTTGGAAGGAGTGCAGAAAAGGTTCACTAGGTTGATACCAGAGATGAGGGGGTTAGCCCATGAAGAGAGATTGAGTTGACCAGGTTTGTACTCGTTGGAGTTTAGAAGGCTGAGGGGGGAATCTTATAGAGACATATAAGATAATGGATAGGGTAGAGGTACAGAGATTCTTCCTGCTTAGAAAGGAGAGCAGGACTGGAGGGCACAGCCTCAAAATAAGGTGGGGGGGGGGGCAGTTTAGATCGGAGCTGAGGGGGAACATCTTCACTCAAAGGGTGGTGAACCTTTGGAATTTTATGCCTGTTGAAGTGGTGGAGGCTACTTCGCTGAATATATTTAAGTCACAGATAGATAGGTTTCTAATAGACAAGGGAATTAAGAGTTATGGGGAGAAAGTGGGAAAGTGAAACTGATCCATTTCAGATCAGCCATGATCTTACTGAATGGCGGGGCAGGCTCGAGGGGCTAGATGGCCTACTTCTGCTCCTATTTCTTATGTTTTTAATGTTCTTAAGCCCTTAATACTATGTCTGTCCCAGTCAATGTTGGGAAAGTTAAAATCCCCTACTTTTACCACCCTATTTTTCTTGGAGCTATCTGTAATCTCCTTACATATTCACTCCTCAATTTCTCGCTGACTATTTGAGGCATGTGTTACAACCTATCAAAGTGATTTCTGCTTTCTTATTTCTGCGTTCTACCCATATAGTGACCGAACTGTCGGATATATCTCCTCTCCATACTGCTGTAATGCTTTCCCTAATCAAAAGTGCAACTCCCCCCCCCTCTCTTACTTCCTGTTCTATCTTTCCTCCAGCTGCCAACGTTGATCTGCCAGTCCTGACCTGCCCTGTTACTGCTGGATGCTTGCCTAGACGTGAACACAGAAGGTATCTTCCAGAGATCTACCTTCTGATAGCAGTGACTGTGAGTATGCAAATCTTCTTCTCAACAGCCAATCGGTGTGGCCACTCTGCTGCTGTCTGCTAAACACTTATGTTATTTGAACACAGAGACTATCTTCTGGAGATCCACCTTCTGGTAACAGTCACTACACTTGTGCAAATCTTCCCTACAACAGTCAATCAATATCGCAGCTCTGCTGTCCCTCACCATCTTTCCCTATAATTTCCCGTATTATTCCTACTTTCTTTCTTAAAAGACATGCTGGTTAGGTGCAATGGCTATGCTAAGTTCCCCCTCAGTGTACCTGAACAGATGCAGGAGTGTGACGACTTGGGGATTTTCACACTAACTTCGTTGCAGCGTTAATGACTATTTGTGACAATAATAAATGAACTTTAAACTTTAATTCAGTATTAGATTATCTGGGGTTCCTTTATAGTATTAAAGTGATATTTCTGCAGTATGACTGAAGGATTTGGATCATAATTTTTAAATCAGGTCTTTAAGCTTATTAAAAGTCTTTGAGTCGGAATATCTGTGTAGACTAGGTTTTTAATCACTTGAACATCAGGCCCTGCTCACCGTCTATAAGATCACTCTCTTGTTTTCATCTCCCTCAATATTATTGCTCTGCTTCCTCGAGGTAAAACTGCTTCTGTCGGCGATGGATATTGCCAGGAGGAGAATAAAAAAAATCTTGTTTTCGTAACGATTTCTCAAGGGCCAGCCTTCCAGTGTTGGAGTGAGATAGCTTGATCTTGGGTTCGGACATTGCTCGGCACATCGAGGGCTGAAGGGCCTGTACTGTGCTGTACTATTCTATGTTCTGTGTGCTCTGTTTCATAGAGACATGGCTCACTCCTGCTTCACTGGACTGTGCCCTCTAATCAGAGGGTTTCTCAATCCAATTGAATGGACTATAAGTGACTTCAGGCAAGGCCAGGGGAGATAGGGTCTGCCTTGTAAACATTTAGTGGTGCCCAGACATAGCAACACTGCTAAGTTTCTGTTCCCAGGACCCAAAATAAATGCCACAGGAATTCACTTCTATTAGCCTGACAGCAGTTTATATTCCCTGCCACCACCGCCCCCAAATATACATGAAGATCACACTGTGAAATATACACCACCAGGGCTGACCTCCTCCCTCTGCGACTGAATCCTGAATTTCTTAACTCACAGACCACAGTCAGTAAGACAACAGTATAGACAACAATATCTCAGCCACAATCATCCTCAACACCAGGGCCCTACATTGTTGTGTTCTCAGCCCCCTACTATACTCCTTATAAACCCATAACTGTGTGGCCAAATTCTCTTCTAACTCAATTTTCAACTTTACTGAGGACACCACTGTAGTGGATCAGATCTCAAACAATAGGAGACTTTAAATAAGTTTAGAACGTTACAACGCAGAACAGGCCCTTCGGCCTTCGATGTTGCGCTGACCAATTAGGAACAAGCAATGACCCTCTTACCTAAACCATTCCTTTTCGTCCATAAACTTATCTACTAACCTCTTAAATGCCACCAAACTTGGCGCATCTACAACTGCAGCAGGCAGGGCATTCCATACCCTTACCACCCTCTGGGAAAAAATGCCCATGATGTTAAGGATAAGATCATGGCATGGATAGAGGATTAGCTGATTAGCAGAAGGCAAAAAGTCGGGATGAAAGGGTCTTTTTCAGGATGGCAGCCAGTGACTAGTGGTGAGCCTCAGGGGTCAGTGATAGGACCGCATCTTTTCACACTAACAATTTGGAGGAAGGAACTGAAGGCACTATTGCTAAGTTTGCAGTTGCTACAAAGATATATACAGGGACAGATAAAATGAGGAAGCAGAGAGGCTGCAGAAGAATTTGGACAAGTTAGGAGAGTGGACAAACAAATGCCAGATGAAATACAATATGGAAAATTATGAGGTTGTGCACTTTGGATGGAGAAGTGGAGGCATACACTATTTTCTAAATGGAAAAATGGTTCAGAAATCAGAAGTACAAAGGGAATTGGGAGTCATTGTTCGAGATTCTATTTAAGGTTAACCTGCAGGTTCAGTCAACAGTTAGGAAAGCAAATGCAATGTCAGCGCATTCATGTTCAGAGGGCTAGAATATAAGAGCAGGGATGTATTTCTAAGGCTGTAAAAGGTTCTGCTCAGACCCCATTTGGAGTATTGTGAGCTATTTTGGGCCCCATATCCAAGGAAGGATGTGCTAGCCTTAGAAAAGATCCAGAGAAGATTCACAGGAATGATCCTTGGAATGAAGAACTTGTCAAGCTGGTAACTCCGGCCACTTGACGACTTCATTCCAGCGGGGGCTTCTGCTAGTTCCCAGAACATGGGAAGCAAGGCTGATCCCGCCAGAATGAAGTACCCCTGATGAGGTGTAAGATTCAATCAGAGCTGGTAAGTTCCCGATAATTACATTTAAAATATGTTAAAAATATATTCAAATTACTTAGCTGCCTTCCCGCTGGTTTCTACCGTGATCTGACCTGCAATTGTTTGCTGGCTCAAGGAGATGTGTATGTGTTTCCGGCACATGTCCTAAATCCTGCCTTTCTCGTCCTTCCTTTTCACAGGCACATGTCTGTCCTGATCAACTGCTCCTTAAAAGATACCTACATGGATTTACCTCAAACAGCCTCTCCCAAACGAGAGCCTTCAAATTCTGCCTAATCTGGTTGTAGATAGCCTTCCCCCAATTTAGCACCTTAACCATAGGATATCCTTTTCCATCAGTGCTCGAAATCATACAGAATTATAGTCACTATCCACCACATGTTTCCCCATTGCAACTTTAATGACCTGGCCAACTCAATCCCTATAGTAGTAGGTATAGCCCTTTCCATAGTCAGACATATTGTTTCAAAAACCCTTCCTGGATACACTTAAAAGTGAGTGGTTAGGATCTTAAACGTACTGTCTTAGAGCGTGGTGGAGACAGATTCAGACAGCGAATGACTAGGATCTACAATGTACTGACTGAGAGTGTAGTCAAGGCAGATTCGCACAGTGAGCCATTAGAATCTGGAACGTACTGTGAGAATCTGGTGGAGACAGATTTACACAGTGAGTGGTTAGGATCTGCAATGTACTGTCTGCGTGTGGAGGAGACACATTCACACAGCAAATGATTAGGATCTGGAGTATACTAAGTGTGGTTTAAACATGTTCACACAGTGAATGGTTTGGGTGTGGAATATACATAGAACATAGAACATTACAGCACAGAACAGGCCCTTCGGCCTTCGATGTTGTGCCGACCAAAATAAAAAGCAATGCCCCTCCAACTAAACCATTCCCTTCTCTTCCATATACTTATCAATTAACCTCTTAAACGCCACCAAACTTGGCGCATCTACAACAGCTGCAGGCAGGGCATTCCACTCCCTAATCACTCTTTGATTAAAGAACCTACCTCTGATATCCGTCCTATAACTCATACCCCTTAATTTAAAGCTGTGTCCCCTCGTGCTATACTGTCTGACAGTATGATGGAGATAAATTCACAAAGCGAATGATTAGGATCTGGAATGCACTGGTAAGAGCGTGGTGGAGAGATTCACATAGCAAGTGGTTATGATCTAGAATGCATTGTACAAGAGTGCGGTGGAGACAGTTTCACAAAGTAAGCGATTAGGATCTGGAATTCATTGTCTGAGAATATGATGGAGACAGATTCAAACAGCGAATGGTTAGGATCTGGAATATACTGTCTGAAAGTGTGGTGGAGACAGACTCACACAACAAGTAGTTAGGATCTGGAACGTATTGTCCGAGGGTGTGGTTTAGACAGATTCTCACAGTGAGTGATTAGGATCTGGAATGAACTGTCTGAGAACCTGTTGGAAACAAAGAACAAAAAAAAAGCACAGGAAACAGGCCCTTCGACCCAATGAGCCCGCATTGCCATTTTAACGTTCCTACTTCCACCCATGACCCTTGTCTATGATTATGGAAATCTGCATTGGAGCCAATTTGGGGAGAATTTGTTTTGCCAATCAGCCTGAGAGCACATCTTTGGGGTGTGTGAGGAAACCAGAGCACCCGGAGAAAACCCACGCAAGCACAAGGAGAATGCGCAAACTCCCACAGATACCGACCCAAATCCCTGTATCTGTACAGCAACAATGATAGTCACTGAGCTGTCGTATTGCCCATCAACTGGTCCAGTTTAAGCGTACACTAATGACATGAAGCAATAGGCTATTCCCAAAAAAATCCAAGGGCAGTCCTCTCACGACCCAATGCGTGTATGCCCCTTGTTGGGCAACAAGGCATTCTGAAGTACCTGTAGGATAAAGGAGAAATACGTCAACAACATGCACAACTTATGCAATTCCTGGGAATGTCCCCAAGGCTCATGATCCCTATTTAAATCAGTCTACTATATCCCTCCAGCCCTATTCCACCATGCATATCTAAGTATTTCTTAAATAACTCCAGTGTGCCTCCCTCCACCACCTTACTTGGCAGTGCATTCCATACCCCCACAACTCTCTCTGTGAAAAACCTCCTCTAACATCCAAATTATACCTCGTTCCCCCTCCCCTCACCCTAAGCCTGTGGTCCCTTGTGATATCTAATTCCAACCCACACATTCAATTGTGGGTTTGGAAAGGGAATTGGATAAACACAGGTGGGGGAAGAGAGAATGTTTTCATTGTTATGGTGAAAGATTGGAGGTTTGTGCTTGGCAAGTGGTTCTTGCAAAGCTGGCAGAGACTGGGCAAGCTGAATAGCATCCTTCTGTGATTATAACCATTCTCTGAATGCTACTGCAGAGAAAACAATTCAAGAGAGTGTGAAGTGCGGCAGTAATTGGAGGAAAGTTTTTTTTTTATTATTCATTTGTGGGACATGGACATCACTGGTTGGCCGACATTTATTTCCCATCCCTAGTTACCCTTGTTCAGAGGGCAATTTGAGAGTCAATCACATTGTTGTGTCTCTGAAGTCACATATAGACCAGACCAGGTAAGGATGGCAGATTTCCCTTCCTAAAGGAGATTAATGAACTAGATGGGTTTTTCCTATAATCCACAATGCTTTCATGGTCATCAGTAGATGTTAATTCCAAATATTTTGTTGAATTCAATTCCACCATCTACTCTGGTGGGATTTGAATCTGGGTCCCCAGGATATTAGCTGAGTTTCTGGATATTAGCTGAGTTTCTGGATTAATCGTCAATGGTAATATCACTAGGATATTGCCTCCCTCTGTAGAAACCATCAGGGAGAAATAGTTTTCCTTCATGTTGTTTCAACAAAAGGTAAAGTTAATGCTGTATAATCCCAGTTAACTATTCGTACTGCGTTTTCCTTGTGTGAGACCCCACCCCCCACCCCTTGGGTTGGGTTCACCCGATTGATTTTACCTCTGAGCCAGGATGCAGACTGCCGCATTTCTGTAGTACCTCACTCCAGTTAGGATGGGGAAGTGGAACCGAGCTGGATTCCATGTGGATATTCTCTCGGAGGCTGAGTGGGGTTGGGTGCTTCCCCAGAACGTTTGTGAAAATAATGGAAGCGTTTCCAGGAGATTTGGAGAAAAAGCTGAACCCCGGAGCACGGGGCAAACACTGATGATAAAAAGGAGAATGTGTGGGCGCAGTGGATCTAGGGAGGAGCTGGATTGGCTGGAAATTCAGCAGCAAGTCCCTCTCTGCCCATCATCTCCCTGAGCGACAGTGACTCAATCCGCCCAGTGACGGAGTGCTTTCAACAATGAAACCGCCGTTTCCATAGCAGCGAGAAATACCTAGAGAGAGGGAGAAAATACAGGAAAGATAGAAGGTAGAAATATATTTATGTATAATAAATAAGAAATAGAGGAAATAGGGGAAGAGAAAGCTTCAATAAAATCAGTGGCAGAGGAAGCAAGGCAACTTTCCAAAGCGAATCTGAGCCAATAAAGAGGATAGTCCAGATATGAGAAATGAGGCGATGTGAGTGAGAGAGTGAGGGAGGAGAGGGAGAGAGAGTGCGAGGGTGGGGGAGAGAGAGGGACAGAGAGGTGAGGGAGAGAGTGAGAGAGTGTGTATGTGAGAGAAAAAGAGAGGGAGGGGGACAGAAGGAGAGAGTGAGTGACAATGAGAGGCTGAGAGACAGAGAGAGAAAAGGTGGACAGAGAGAATGAGAGTGTGAGGGAGGGACAGTGAAGAAGAGAGAAAGAGGGCAAGGGACAGTGAGAGTGTGAGAGATAGAGAGGGGTAGGGGGGTCAGAGAGAGAGAGAAAAAGTGAGTGAAAGTGAGAGGGTGAGAGTATGGGAGAGAGAGTGGGACTGAGGGAGAGAGAAAAAGTGACAGGGAGAGAGAAAATGAGACAGTGAGGGAGAGAGACAGAGACAGAGAGGGAGGGGGGGTCAGAGAGGGAGGGAGAGAGGGGGAGAAAGAGAGTGAGAGGGAAATAGTGAGGAACAGAGAGGGAGAGTGTGCAAGAGAGTGAGAAAAAGGGAGAGAGACAAGGGAAGAGGGAGAGAAGGAATCGCTTCCTTATTTGCAGGATCCTTCTTCATGGGCAACAGGATCTCCAACCTGACTATTTTCTTCAAGAAAATTCAGAAAAGAAGTGTTGCAACTTCCCAATACAACTCATTAGAAGGTAAGGAGCAGCTCAGCTATTTTTCTGGGCAGACATGAAAACACCAATCATTATCCAGCCCCACAGCAGAATGAAAAGCAGATTCTTAGTTTATTAAATCACTGAGTTTACAGAACTTGTTCCACAGACACAGGAAACACTGAGTAACTGTATCTGATACATGGATTAGAACAAAGAACAAAACAGCACAGGAAACAGGCCCTTCAGCCCAACGAGCCCACACCACCACCCTGATGTTCCCACCTCTACCCGCGATCCCTGTCTATGTTTATAGATCTATGGATTAAAAACCAAATTTGAGACAATTTAGGGAGAATCTGTTTTGCCAGTTAGCTTAAGAGCACATCTTTGGGATGTGGGAGGAAACCGGAGCACCTGGAGAAAACCCACGCAAGCACGGGGAGAATGCGCAAACTCCCACAGACAGGCCCAAATCCATGTATCTGCACAGCACAGCGATAGTCACTGAGCTGTCGTGTTGCCCATCAAATGGTCCAGGTCAAGCGTACACTAACGACGTGAAGCACTAGGATACTCAAAAATAAAATCCAAAAGCAGCCCTCTCACAACCCATTGCATGTTAGACAACGAGGTGGACCAAAGCACCTGTAGGATTCAAGAAATGTGGAGTCAAACTCTGAAATGGGAGGTACAAATGAGCTCAGTGGATATTGGACTAAGCGCCACACAGTTTAGATTGGGTATTAAACCAAGGTTCCTCATAGTTAAGAGTCACATAGTACTCTTCAAAGAAGAAAGAAAATTACAGCACAGGAACAGGTCCTTCGGCCTACCTGCACCGACTATGCTGCCTGACTGAACTAAAACCCCCTATCCTTCCAGGGACCATATCCCTCTATTCCCATGTACCTGTCAAGATGCCAATTAAAAAAAAAAAATCACTATTGTATCTGTTTCCATTACCTCACTGGCAAGGAATTCCAGGCACCCCTACTCTGTATAAAAATTAGCCTCGTACACATCTTTTAAATCTTGCCCTTCACACTTTTTGTATGCCCCCAAGTAATTGACTCTTCTACCATGGGAAAAGCTTCTGACTATCCACTCTGCCCATGCCTCTCATAATAAGAGGGACAGTACAGCACAGGAAATAGGCCCTTCAGCCCTCTAAATCTGTTCCACTCATTGGTCCAACCAGATCATTCATTTGTATCACTCCATTCCCAGTCTGCTTATGTGACTATCCAGGTAAGTCTTAAATGATCCCAGTGTGTCTGCCTCCACCACCCTACTTGGCAGCACATTCCAGGCCCCCACCACCCTGTGTAAAGAAAAAATGTCTCTGATGTCTGAGTTAAACCTCACCCCTCTCACCTTGAGCCTGTGACCCCTTGTGATCACCACCCACTGTTCACCCTATCTACTCCCTTCATAATTTTGTACACCTCTATTAGGTCTCCTCTCATTCTCCATCTTTCCAGGGAGAACAACTCCAGTCTATCCATTCTCTCCTCATAGCTAAGACTCTCCATACTATATCCTGGTAAACCTCCTCTGCACTCTCTCCAAAGCCTCCACATCCTTCTGATAGTATGGCAACCAGAACTAGACAGTACTCCAAATGTGACCTAACCAACATTCCATACAGCTGCAACATCAGACTCCAATTTTTATACTCTATACCCCAACCTATAAAGGCAAGCATGCCACATGCCTTCTTCACCACCTGTGCTGCTACCTTCAAGGATTTGTGGACTTGCACACCTAGGTCCTTATGTTTTTATACTCTTGATGGTTCTGCCAATCATTGTATATCTCTGCCCCACATTAGTTCTACTAAAATGCATCACTTCACATTTATCTGGATTAAATCTTATAGACTTCTATCAGGTTTCCCCTCAACCTCCATCAATCCAGTAAGAACAAACCAAGTTTCTCCAACCTTTCCTCGTAGCTAATGCCCTCCATACCGGGCAACATCCTGGTAAATCTTTTCTGTAAACTTTTCACATCATTCTGGTAGTGTGGCAACCAGAATTGAACATTATTTTCTAAGTATGCCCTAACTAAGGTTCTATAAAACTGCAACATGGCTTACCAATTTTTAAACTCTATGCCTTCACCAATGAAGGTAAGTATGCTGTATGCCTTCTTAACTACCTTCTCCACCTGCATTGCTACTTTCAGTGACCTGTGTACCTGTATACCCAGATCCTTTTGCCTATCAATACTCTTAAGGGTTCTGCCAGTTCCTGTATATTTGCAATCTGTATTAGACCTTCCAAAATGCATTACCTCACATTTGTCTGGGTTAAACTCCATCTGTCATCTCTCCACCCAATTCTCCAACTGATCTATATCCTGCTGTATCTTCTGATGCTCCTCATCACTATCCACAAATCTTTGTGTTGTCTGCAAACTTACTTATTCATCCAGTTATATTATTTTCCTCCAGATCATTTATATATTACAAACAGTAAAGGTCCCAGCACTAATCCCTGAGGAACACCACTTGTCACAGCTCTCCATTCAGAAACACATCCTTCCACTGCTACCCTCTGTCTTTTTTAATTAAGTCAGTTTTGTATGCATCTTGCCAGCTCACCTCTGATCCCATGCAGCTTCACCTTGTGCATCAGTTGCTCAACGACCATAACATTCACCTTGTATACCAACCTCTTAGAAACACAGCACCAAAACCATATTTAGTATGCTGTGACAGTAATTATGAAATTTATAATTTTATAGAAATAAACAGTGCAGAAAAGTTCCTTTGGCCTCTTGAGCCCACACCAACCCATGAAAACACCTGAACTCCCTCCTATTCCCATTATCCAGATTAATTGTCCCATAGCCCTGAATGTTAATATGTGCCAAATGCTCATCTAGATACTTTTTAAAGAATGTGAGGCATCCTACCTCTACCACCATCCCAGGCAGTGCATTCCAGACTGCCATTAATCTCAGGATGAAAGTTTTTCCTCACTTCCCCTGAAACCTTCTACCCCTCACCTTGATCCTGTGTCCCCTCATGACTGACTCTTCAACTAATGGGAACAGCTACTCCGTATCTATTCTGTCCATGCCTCTCTTAATTTTGTACTCCTTGATCAGGTCACACCTCAGTCTTCTCTACTCCAATCAAAACAACCCAAATCTACCCAACCTCCTAGTGTCACATGGGAGTATTTAAACTAGTTTGGCAGGGGGTGGGAACCAAAGCAGAGGTCAATTAACTGAAGGGGAACCAGAGAATAGGGCCAGGAAGATTCAGAGAAGCAGTAGGCAGGGTGGAGTTGTTAATCAAAGAGGATCTGATGGACTGAAGTGCATTTGTTTCAATGCAAGAAGCAGGTACTCTATCTTCTGTGTCTTCCTAACACCTCCATTAGTAACAACTTTTTAACACTGCTGTTCAGGTAGAATCACAGAATGATACGACAGAGAAAGAGACCATTCAGCCCTTTATACCCATACTGCCTCTCTGATGGAGCTATCTATTTAATATTAATTACCTATTTTCTCACCAAAAGAGCAAATGCTAGAAAATCTCAGCAGGTCTGACAACATCTGTAAGGAGAGAAAAGAGCTGATATTTCAAGTCTGAATGACCCTTTGTTGAAGCTTGGGAGCATACACAGTAATTTGCTTTTCACCTGTTCTTTCATGATAGTTTTCCATTATTTTCTCTGAAGTATTTATCCCTTTTGGAATTCCTTTGAGGCAGTGAATTCCAGATCACAGTAATTTCTGAGTAGAAAAAGTTTCTTCTTGTTGCCAATGGTTCTTTTGCCACTTAAATCTGTATCCTTTGATTACCAGCTTTTCTGTGATTCTAAAAATATTAATCAAATCTCCTCTCAACTTGGAGTAATCCCAGTTTCTCCTCATAATTAATCCTGGATCTGCACTTGCCAGATTCCCCTCTTTATCTGTGTTGGTCCCGAACTCAGGGATTCCACTTTTCCTCCAAATCTCCAGGAAACGCTTCCGTTATGTTCAGAAACGTTCTAGGGAATCACTGCCCCCTCAACCCCTGTTTCATTCAGCCTCTGGGAGACCATTCACATGGAATCTGGCTTGGTTCCAGTCTGGGCCACTGGGAAATTCCACCTCACCATCCTAACTGGAGTGAGGTGTTACAGGAATGCAGCAATCTGCATCCTGGCTCAAAGGTAAAGTTTTTCGGGGAAGTGACAAAGATAATTGATGAGGGTAGCGCAGTGAATGTTTTCTACATGGATATTTGACAAAGTCCCTCATGGCAAACTGGTGCACAAGGTGAAGCTGCATGGGATCAGAGATGAGTTGGCAAGGTGGATACAGAACTGACTCGATTATAGAAGACAGAGAGTAGCAGTAAAAGGGTGCTTTTCTGAGTGGAAGGCTGTGATAAGTGGCATTCCTGAGGGATCAGTGCTGGGACCTTTGCTGTTTGCATTTGTATATAAATGACTTGGAGGAAAATGTAATTGGATTGATTAATAAGTTTGCGGATGACACAAAGGTTGGTGGATTTGCGGATAGCGATGAGGACCATAAGAGGATACAGTAGGATAGAGATCAGTTGGGAATTTGGGCAGAGAGATGGCAGATGGTATTTAATCTGGAAAAATGTGAGGTAATGTATTTTGAAAGGTCTAATAGAAATAGGAAAGAGACAGTAAATGGCAAAATCCTTCAGAGTATTGATAGGCAGAGGATCTGGCTGTACAGGTACACAGGTCACTGAAAGTTGCACTTAGATGGAGAAGGTAGTCAAGAATGCTTGCCTTCATTGGTTGAGGCATTGTGTTTAAAAATTAGCAAGGAATGTTGCAGCTTTATAGAACCTTAGTTAGGCAGCACTTGGGATACAGTGTTCAATTCTGATCGCCACACTACCAGAAGGATTAGAGGCTCTGGAGAGGGTAAAGAAGAATATTACCAGGATGTTGCCTGGTATGGACAGCATTAGATATGAGGAGAGGTTGGAGAAACTTGGTTTGTTCTTACTGCAACGAGGAAGCTGAGAGGTAACCTCATAGAAGTCTGTAAGATTATGAGGGGCATGGACAGAATGGATAGTCAAAAGCTTTTTTAAATTACTTGGGGGACGTAGTTTTAAGATGTGAAGGACAAGGTTTAAAGGAGATGTACGTGGCAGATTTTTTACAGAGTAGGGTGCCTGGAACTCGTTATTGGAGAGGTAGTGAAAATAGATACATAGAGACATGGAACAGTCCAGCACAGTACGTGCCTTTCAGCCTTCAATGTTGTGCTGAGCTTTGTCTGAAAATAAAATTAAGCTATCCTACCAGGATCTGGGTGGTTGTACTGCAGGTTTGTGATAGACTGAAAAGATAGAGTATGTGGACATTAAGAAAGAGGATGTGTTGGAACTTTTGAATAGCGTCAAGATAGATAAGTCACCGGGACCGGAATGGATGTACCCCAGGTTACTGTGGGAGGCAAGGGAAGAGATTGCAGAGCCTCTGATGATGATCTTTGCATTGAAAATGGAGACGGGAGAGGTTCTGGAAAATTGGAGGATAGCGGATGTGGTTCCTATTTTCAAGAAAGCGAAGAAAGATAGCACAGGGGATTACCGACTGATAAATCTAACCTCAGTGGTTGATAAGTTGATGGAGAGGATCCTGAGGGACAGGATTTATGAACATTTAAAGAATTTTAGTATGATCAAAAGTAGTCAGCACAGCTTTGTCAAGGGCAGGTTGTGCCTCACGAGCCTGGTTGAGTTCTTTGAAAATGTGATTAAACACATTGACGAGGGAAGAGCGGTAGATGTGGTTTAAATGGACTTCAGCAAGGCGTTCGATAAGGTTCCCCATGCAAGACTTCTTAAGAAAGTGAGAGGGCATAGGATCCAAGGGGCTGTTGCCTTGTGGATCCAGAACTGGCTTGTCCGTAGAAGGCAGTGGTTGTGGATGGGTCTTTTTCGGCATGGAGGTCGGTCCCAGTGGAGTGCCCCAGGGATCTGTTGTGGGACCCTTGCTGTTTATCATTTTTATAAATGATCTGGATGAGGAAGTGGAGGGATGGGTTGGTAAGTTTGCCGACAACATGAAAGTTGGTGCTGTTGTGGATAGTCTGGAGGGATGTCAGAAGTTGCAGCGTGACATAAATAGGATGCAAGATTGAGCGGAGAAGTGGCAGATGGACTTCAACCCGGATAAATGTGTAGTGGTCCATTTTTGCAGGCCCAATGGGATGAAGAAGTATAATATCAAGGGTAAGACTCTTAGCAGCGTAAATGATCAGAAGGACTTTTTAAATACCTATTTTAAAGGTATCGTCCCTTTAGTCTGAGGTTGTGCCCTCTGGTTCTAATTTTTCCTACTAGTGGAAATATTCTCTCTACGTCCACTCTATCCAGGGCCTTGCAGTATCCTATAAGTTTCAATAAGATCCTCCCTCATCCTTCTAAACACCAAGGAGTACAGATACAGAATCCTCAACTATTCCTCAAATGACAAAATCTTCATTCTAGGGATCATTTTTGTGAATCTCCTCTGGACTCTTCCTTAGATATGGGATCCAAAATTGTTCATAATATTCCAGACATGGTCTGATCAGAGCCTTATATGGCCTCAGAAGTACATCCCTGCTGTTGTATTCTAGCCCTCTCGACATGAATGCTAAAATTGTATTTGTCTTCTTAACTGCCGACTGAACTACGTGTTAACCTTAAGAAAATCTTGAACAAGGACTCCCAAGTCCCTTTGTGTTTCTGATTTCCTAAGCATTTCACCATGCCTCCATTCCTCCTTCCAAAGTGCATAACCCCTCACTTTTCCACATTGTATTCCATCTGCCACTTTTTTGCCCACTGTCCTAACCTGCTCAAGTCCTTCTGCAGCTCCTCTGCTTCCTCAATACTACCTATCCCTCTACATATCTTTGTAACTTAGCAACAGCCTTCAGTTAAAACTTAGCCTTCAGTTCCTTCCTCTGAACCATTAATGTATACAGTGAAAAGTTGTGGTCCCAGCATCAATCCCTGGGCACACATAAGAACATAAGAAATAGGAGCAGGAATAGGCCATCTAGCCCTTCAAGCCTGCCCTGCCATTTAATAAGATCATGGCTAATCTGAAGTGAATCAATTCCACTTTCCTGCTTTCTCCCCATAACCCTTAATTCCCTTGACTATCAGAAATCTATTTACCCATGACTTAAATATATTCAACGAGGTAGCCTCCACCACTTCAACAGCAGAGAATTCTAGAGATTCACCACCCTTTGAGTGAAGAAGTTCCTCCAAACAACTCCATTCTAAACTGCCCTCCCCCCTCCTATTTTGAAGCTGTGCCCTCCAGTTCTGGTTTCCTTTCTAAGTGGAAAGAATCTCTCTACTTCTACCCTACCTAGTCTCTTCATTATCTTGTAAGTCTCTATAAGATCCACCCTCAACCTTCTAAACTCTAATGAGTACAGACCCAGTCTGTTCAATCTCTCTTCATAAGCTAACCCCCTCATCTCCGGTATCAGCCTGGTGAACCTTCTCTGTACTCCCTCCAAAGCTAATATATCCAGCTGCCATCCTGAAGAAGAAGCCTTTATCCCCACTCTCTGCCTTCTGTCAGTCAGCCAATCCTCCATCCATGTCAGGATCTTGCCCTTACTGAAATGGCTTTTAAGTTATTTAATAGTCTCTTATGTGGCACCTTCCAAAGGCCTTTTGGAAATCTAAATAAATCATGTCCATTAGTTCTCCTTTATCTAACTTCCTTGATAACTCCTTAAAGAACTCTTAACAGATTTGTTAGACTTGACCTCCCCTTGACGAAGCTGTGCTGATTCAGTTCTACTTTATCATGCACTTCCAAGTACTCTGAGATCTCATCTCTAATAATAAACTCTAAAATCTTGCCAAAGACTGAAGTCAGGCTGATTAACTTATAATTTCCCACTGCTGCCTCCTTCCCTTCTTAAACAGCAGTATTACATCAGCTGTTTTCCAGTCCTCTGGGACTCTCCCTGCCAAAGTCCAACAGGTTTATTTGGCAGCACAAGCTTTCAGAGCACTGCCCCTTAGAGTCATAGAGTCATAAAGTCATAGAGGATTAGAACATGGAAAGAGGCCCTTCGGCACAACTTGTCTACACCACCCTTATTTTTTTAAACTCCTAAGCTAATCCCAGTTGCCCGCATTTGGCCCATATCCCTCTATACCCATCGTATTCATGTAACTATCTAAATACTTTTAAAAGATAAAATTGCACCTGCCTTTACCACTACCTCTAGCAGCTCAGTCCAGATACTCACTGCCCTCTGTGAAAAAATTGTCCCTCTCAACACTTCTGTATCCCCCTTCTCACCTTAAACTTATGCCTTCTAGTTTTAGACACTCCTACCTTTGGGAAAAGATATTGACTATCTACTTTGTCTATGCTCCTCATTATTTTATAGATCTCTATAAGATCACCTCCTATGTTCCAGAGAAAAAAATCCCAGTCTGTTCAGCTTCTCCTTGTAACTCAATCTATCGAGTCCCAGTAACATCCTAGTAAATCTTTTCTGCACTATTTCTAGTTTAATAATATTCTTTCTATAATAGGGTGACCAGAATTGTACACAGTATTCCAAAAGTGGTCTTATCAATATATTGTACAACTTCAACAAGACGTCCCAACTCCTGTATTCAATGTTCTGAGCGATGAAACCAAGCATGCCTAATGCCTTCTTCACCACTCTGTCCACCTGTGACTTCACTTTCAAGGAGCTATGAACATGTACCCCTAGATCTCTTTGTTCTGTAACTCTCCCCAATGCCCTACCATTAACTGAGTAAGTCCTGCCCTGGTTCAATCTACCAAAACGCATTACCTCACATTTGTCTAAAGAAAACTCCATCTGCCATTCATCAACTCACTGGCCCAACTGATCAAGGTCTTGCTGCAATTGGAGATAACAATCCTTCCACTCTTGGTGTCATCTACAAACTTACTAACCATGCCCCCTGAACTCTCATCCATAGAACATAGAACATTACAGCGCAGAACAGGCCCTTCGGCCTTCGATGTTGCGCCGACCAATTAGGAAAAAGCAAGGACCCTCTAACCAAAACCATTCCCTTTTCGTCCATAAACTTATCTACTAACCTCTTAAACGCCACCAAACTTGGCGCATTGACAACTGCAGCAGGCAGGGCATTCCATACCCTTACCACCCTCTGGGTAAAGAACCTACCTCTGACATCCGTCCTATTTGGATGTCAGAGGCAGGTTCTTTACACAGAGGGTGGTGAGGGCGTGGAATGCCCTGCCTGCAGCAGTTGTGGACTCACCTACTTTGGGGGCATTCAAATCATCGGTGGATAGGCATATGAATGATATTGGAATAGTTTAGGTTAGAAGGTCCACTGGCCGGCGCAACATCGAGGGTCGAAGGGCCTGTACTGCGCTGTTATGTTCTATGTTCTATGTTCTATAACTACCATCCCTTAATTTAAAGCTATGTCCCCTTGTGCTAGCTTTCTCCATCCTGGGAAAAAGGCTATCACTGTCCACCCTATCTAAACCTCTAATCATCTTATATGTTTCAATAAGGTCTCCTCTTAGCCGCCTTCTTTCTAACGAAAACAACCTCAAATCCCTCAGCCTCTCCTCATAAGACCTGCCATCCATACCAGGCAACATCCTGGTAAACCTCCTCTGTACCCTCTCCAATGCCTCCACATCTTTCTTATAATGTGGGGACCAGAACTGCACACAATACTCAAAGTGCGGCCGCACTAGAGTTTTGTACAGTTGCAACATGACGTTGCGGCTCCGAAATTCAATCCCCCTACCAATAAAAGCGAAGACTCCGTATGCCTTCTTAACAACCTTATCGACTTGATTGCCAATTTTCAGGGATCTATGCACATATACACCAAGATCCCTCTGTTCATCAACACTATTAAGAGTCCTACCATTAGCCCTATACTCTACACATTTATTATTCCTGTCAAAGTGCATTACCTCACACTTTTCAACATTAAACTCCATTTGCCACCTCTCGGCCCAGCTCTGCAACTTGTCCAAGTCTCTCTGCAAACTATAACACCCCTTTTCACTATCTATCACTCCACCGACTTTGGTGTCATCCGCAAATTTACTAATCTATCCTTCAATACCCTCATCCAGATCATTTATAAAAATTACAAACAGCAGGGGCCCAAAAACAGACCCCTGAGGTACACCACTTGTCACCGAACTCCACGATGAATATCTCCCATCAACCACCACCCTCTGTCTTCTATCTGCTAGCCAATTCCTAATCCAATTAGCTAAATCACCCTCATTCCCATACATCTGCATTTTCTGCAGAAGCCTTCCATGGGCCACCTTATCGAACACCTTACTAAAGTCCATACATACCACATCAACTGCCTTACCCCCATCCACCTCTTTGGTCACTTTTTCAAAAAACTCAACAAGGTTAGTAAGGCACGACCTACCCTTCACAAAACCATGCTGACTATCCCCAATCAATTTGTTTCTCTCTAAATAACTATAAATCCTATCCCTAATAATTCTCTCCAATACTTTGCCCACAACAGAAGTAAGACTCACTGGTCTATAATTCCCAGGAAAGTCTCTATTCCCCTTCTTGAACAATGGGACACATTCGCTATCCTCCAGTCTTCCGGCACTATACCCGTAACCAACGACGACCTGAAGATCAGAGCCAGAGGCTCTGCAATCGCCTCTCTCGCCTCCCAGAGGATCCTAGGATAAATCCCGTGCGGCCCAGGGGACTTATCTAACTTCAAACCTCAAGAATATCTAGCACATCCTTCTTATCTACTTCAATACTTTCCAGTTTACAACCCTGTATCCCAGTGTTCTCCACAACTACATTTACATCTCCCTGCGTGAATACCGAAGAGAAATATTTGTTCAGTGCCTCTCCAATCTCTTCAGGCTCCAGGCACAACTTCCCACTGCTGTCTCTGACTGGCCCTAATCTTGCCCTAACCAATCTTCTATTCTTAACATATCTAAGGAAAGCTTTAGGATTCTCCTTGATCCTATCAGCCAAAGTCTTCTCGTGTCCTCTTTTAGCTCTTCTCAACTCACTCTTTAGCTCCCTCCTGGCTAATCTATAGCTATCCAGTGCACTAACTGAGCCTTCAAGACTCATCCTGACATAAGCCTCCTTTTTCCTTTTAACCAGCGAATTAACTTTTTTAGTACACCATGGTTCCCTTACTCGACCATTTCCTCCTTGTCTGACAGGGACATACTTATCAAGGACTCGCAGTAGCTGTTCCTTGAATAAGCTCCACATTTCAGATGTTCCCAGTCCCTGTAGTTTCCTAGTCCAACCTGTGCACCCTAATTCCCTCCTTATGGCCTCATAATTACCATTTCCCCAGCTATAACTACTGCCCCCAGGTTCATGCCTATCCCTATCCATCACTAAGGTGAACATAACTGAATTGTGGTCACTATCACCAAATTGTTCACCAACTTCCAAATCATTAATATAAATAACAGTGGGCCCGGCATTGATCTCTGAGGCACACCGCTGATCATAGAACTCCAGCTTGAAAAACAACCCCTACAAGTGCCTTCTGTCAAGAAACCAATTTTGTATCCATTTAGATACTGTGAGATTTAACTTTATGCAACAACCTACCATGCAGTACCTTGTCAAAGGCCTTGCTAAAGTCCATGTAGACAACATCAACTGCACTGCCATCATCTACCTTCTTGGTTATCCATTCAAAAAACTCAATTAAATTCATTAGGTGAGTGGGAGTTCTGTTCACAAACAGGGCACAAACTCAATTTACAAGATAATGGTTAGAATGTGAATGAGATTGATTACCTGTAAAGATTCACATTGCAATGATTATCTTGTAAATTGAGTTTGTGTCTGTATATGCCCTGTTTGTGAACAGATAGGCTGGTAGCTTGGGCAGATAGATGGCAGATGGAATTCAATCCTGATAAATGTGAGGTGATGTATTTTGGGAGAAAGAATGTAGGGGGGAGATATATGATAAAGGGTAGACCTATTAAGAGTATAGAAACGCAGAGGTACCTGGCGCTGCAGATGCACAAGTCTCTGAAGGTGGCAGAGCAGGTGGAGAAGGTTGTGAAGAAAGCATATGGTATGCTAGCCTTTATAGGAAGGGGTATAGAGTACAAGAGCTGGCCTTTAATGTTGCAGTTGTATAAAACATTGGTTAGACCTCATTTGGAATACTGCGTCCAGTTCTGGTCGCTTTACTACCGGAAGGACATGGAGACTCTGGAGAGAGTGCAGAAGAGGTTTACCAGGATGCTGCCTGGGATGGAAGGTCAGAGTTACGAGGAGATAGGCAAATTGAGACTGTTTTCCTTAGAAAGATGTAGACTTAGAGGATATCTAATAGAGGTGTACAAGATTATGAGGGGTATAGATAGAGTAAACAGGGATAAGTTTTTTTTTTCGGATGGACTCGAATAGCATGAAGGGTCACAGGCTTAGGGTGAGAGGGGTAAGATATAATTTGGATGCTAGAGGAGTTTTTTCACACAGAGAGTGGTGGGAGTATGGAATGCGCTGCCAAGTAAAGTGGTGGAGGCAGGCACTCTGGAGTTATTTAAGGAATACTTAGGCACATGAACAGAATGGGAATGGAGGGGTATAGAAAACTGATTTAAAATAGGGATCATGAACCTTGGGGAGTCCCTGGGAAGTGTGTAAATAGACGATGATATTGATGTACTTGTTTTTATCCTATAGGTGCTTTGGTCCACCTTGTTGTCTAACAAGGGGCATACACGCGATGGGTCGTGAGAGGGCTGCTCTTGGATGTTTATTCGAGAGTATCCTAGTGCTTCGTTAGTGTACGCTTGACCTGGACCATTTGATGGGCAACACGACAGCTCAGTGACTATCGCTGTGCTGTGCAGATACATAGATTTTGGCCTGTGTCTGTGGGAGTTTGCGCATTCTCCCTGTGCTTGTGGGGGTTTTCTCCGGGCGCCGCGGTTTCCTCCCACATCCCAAAGATGTGCTCTTAGGCTAATTGGCAAAACAAATTCTCCCTAAATTATTTCAAATTTGGCTTTTAATCCATAGATCTATAAACGTAGACAGAGATCACGGGTAGAGGTGGGAACATCAGGGTGGCGGCGCAGACTCATTAGGCTGAAGGGCCTGTTTCTCATGCTGTTTTGTTCTTTATTCTTTGTTCTTTGTAGAACTCCCACTCACCTAATGAAGGGGCAGTGCTGCAAAAGCTCGTGGCTTGTGCTGCCAATAACCCGACTTTAACCTGGTATTGTGAGACTTTTTACTGTGCTTACCCCAGTCCAACGCCAGCATCTCCATGTCACACCTTCCCTGCCTCCAATGATTCCTGAAAGATCATCATCAATGCCTCCACAATTTCCTCAGTTATCTCTTTTAGGGGTGTAGTCCATCCAGTCCAGGTGATTTATCCACCTTCAGACCTTTCAGTTTCCCCAGAACCTTCTTCATAGTGATGACCACTACATTCACCTGAGTCCCCTGACTTTCTTGGAGCTCTGCATCCCACTGGTGTCTTCCATTGTGAAGACTGATGCAAAGTAACTATTCAGTTCCTCTGCCATTGCTTTGTTTCCTATTATTACTTCCCTAGCCTCATTTTCCAGTGGTCCAATGGCTATTTTTGCCTCTTTCTTACCTTTTATATATTGAAAAAACTTTTCCTGCCTTCTTTTATATTGCTAGCTAGCTTACACTCATATTTCATCTTCTCCCCCCTTATTGCTTTTTTAGTTGTCCTGTGCTCACTTTTAAATGTTTCCCAATCCTCTGGCTTCTCATTAATTCTCACCACTTAGTATGATTTTTTTCTTTTGCTTTTTCACTCTCCTTAGCTTTCCTCGTCAACCACGGATCACTCGTCCTCCCCTTAGCATATTTCCTCTTCCTTGGGATGAATTTCTTTTGTGCTTCCCAAATAACCCCCAAAACTCCTACTATTGCTGTTGCACTGTTTTCTTTCCAACCAGCTCTGGTGAGCTCCTCCATCATGTCTTTGTAGTTACCCTTATTTAATTATAATACTGTTAGATCTGATTCCAGCTTCTCCCTCTCAAACTGCAGGGCAAAATCTATCATATTGTGATCACTGATCAGTAAGGGTTCCTTCACCTTAAGTTCCCTATTCAAGTCTGCCTCATTACACATCACCAAATCCAGAATTGCCTGTTCCCTAGTAGGCTCTGTCACAGGCTGCTCCAAAAAAAACCATCTCTTTGACATTCCACAAATTCCTTTCCTTGGGATCCACTACCTACCTGATTTTGCCAGTCCACATGCATATTGAAGTCCTCCATGATTACTAGAACATAGAACATAGAAAAACTACAGCACAAATAGGCTCTTCGGCCCACAAATTGCGCCGAACATATCCCTACCAACTAGGCTTAACTATAACGCTTTATCTTACTAAGTCCCATGTACTCATCTAAAAGTCTCTTAAAAGACCCTATCAGATCCACCTCCACCACCACCAACGGCAAACAATTCTACGCACCCACCAGCCCCTGAATGAAAAACTTACTCTTGACATCTCCTCTGTACCAACTCCCCAGCACCTTAAACTGTGTCCTTTTGTGGTAGCCATTTCAGCCCTGGGAAAAAGCCTCTGAGAATCCACTCAATCAATACCTCTCAACATTTTTTACACCTCTATCAAGTCACCTCTTATCTTTCATCTCTGTAAGGAGAAAAGACCAAGCTCTCTTAACCTATCCTCATTAGGCATGCCAATTGTAATTTAATTGCCTTTTTCATATGCCTTTTCTATCTTTTGATCTGTTTTCTGCCCCACACCCTGACTACCTTTATGATTCCTCAATTCTACCCACAGAGACTCTATGCCTTCTGATTCTATATCACTAGAAGGATGGAGTTTAAAAACAGGGAGGTTATGTTGCAGCTGTATAAGGTTCTGGTGAGGCCACATCAAGAGTACTGTGTATAGTTTTCCTTACTGGAGAAAGCATATACTGCCATTGGAGAGGATGCAGAGGAGATTCATTAGGTTGATTCAGGAGTTGAAAGGATCGGCTTATGAGGAGAGACTGAGTAGACTGGGGCTATACTCATTGAAATTCAGAAGAACAAGGGGACATCTTATAGAAACATATAAGGTTATGAAGGGAATAGATAAGATAGAAGCAGGTAAGTTGTTTCACTGGCTAGAAACTAGAACTGGGAGGCATAGCCTCAGAATAAGGAGAGCAGATTTAGGACTGAGTTGAGGAGGAACTTCTCAAAAGGTTGTAAATTTGTAGAATTCCCTGTCCAGTTGGAGCTACATCATTGAACATTTTTAAGGCAAGGATAGATACATTTTTGAACAGTAAAGGAATTAAGGGTTATGGCGAGTGGGTGGGTGAGTGGAGTTGAGTCTGCAAGAAGATCAGCCATGGTCTTATTGAATGGCAGAACAGGCTCAAAGGTTAGATGACCTACCTTTGCTCTTAATTCTTATGTTCTTATGAGTCAGGCTAACCCTTCATCAAAGAACAAAGAACAAAACAGCATGGGAAACAGGCCCTTTGGCCCAACAAGCCTGCGCCGCCACCTCAGTACAGAAGTGTTGCAGATTTCACATGAGGTACCAATAGGAGGTCATTTGGGGAGTTAGGAAAACTCAGGTTAAAATACAAAAACATTTTTATTGGTCTCCACTGCATAAAGATGTAATTAAATTCTGTTGGCAATGTCACACATGCCAAGTCATAGGGAAACCTCGAGCAATAATAACATTCCTTCATCCCTTCGTAACCATTGCGGTATTTGAGGAACTGTTTATGAGAGTCCAAATTGATTGTGTGGGACCTCTCCCTAAAATGGAAAGTGGGAATCAGCTTTTGTTCACCATAATGGATATGTCTATCAGGTTTCCAGAGGCCATTCCATTCTGCAGCACTACAGCTAAGAGGGTTGTAGAGGAATTACTTAAATTTTTTATTAGATATGGACTACCCACAGAAATGCAATCACATCAAGGATCAAATTTTACATCAAAGTTATTCAGAGGTTATGGATAGTTAGGAATAAAACAATTTGAATCAATTGCTTACTGTCCAGAATCACAGAGAGCATCAAACTTTAAAGGCAACATTGATGGCTTATTGTCAAGATTATCCAGCAAATTGGAATAAAGAATTCCATTTGTATTCTTTGTAATTAGGGATGAACCAAATGAGTCAACTAAATTCAGTCATTTTGAATTGATTTTGGGGTCATGAGGTCAGAGGGCCATTTACTCTGATTTAGGTGAAATTGGTGAGTTAGTATAGGCTTTATTAAATTCAAAAAAATGTGAGTGAGATGAATTATTTGACAAGAATGCAAGACAGAAGGAAAACTCACAGAGTTTGTCATGTGAATATGCTCAATTGGTATTTTGATAGGGAAGTAAAGACAAGTTGGACAAGTTGCAGAGCTGGGCCGAGAGGTGGCAAATGGAGTTTAATGCGGAAAGGTGTGAGGTAATTCACTTTGGCAGGAATAACAAATGTGTAGAGTATAGGGCTAATGGTAGGACTCTTAATAGTGTTGAAGAACAGAGGGATCTTGGTGTATATGTGCATAGATCCCTGAAAGTTGGCAATCAAGTCGATAAGGTTGTTAAGAAGGCATACGGAGTCTTAGCTTTTATTGGTAGGGGGATTGAATTTCGGAGCCGCAACGTCATGTTGCAACTGTACAAAACTCTAGTGCGGCCGCACTTGTAGTATTGTGTGCAGTTCTGGTCCCCACATTATAAGAAAGATGTGGAGGCATTGGAGAGGGTACAGAGGAGGTTTACCAGGATGTTGCCTGGTATGGAGGGCAGGTCTTATGAAGAGAGGCTGAGGGATTTGAGGTTGTTTTCGTTAGAAAGAAGGCGGCTAAGAGGAGACCTTATTGAAACATATAAGATGATTAGAAGTTTAGATAGGGTGGACAGTGATAGCCTTTTTCCTAGGATGGAGAAAGCTAGCACGAGGGGACATAGCTTTAAATTAAGGGTGGTAGTTATAGGACGGATGTCAGAGGTAGGTTCTTTACCCAGAGGGTGGTAAGGGTATGGAATGCCCTGCCTGCTGCAGTTGTAGATGCGCCAAGTTTGGTGGCGTTTAAGAGGTTAGTAGATAAGTTTATGGACGAAAAGGGAATGATTTAGGTTAGAGGGTCATTGCATTTTCCTAATTGGTCGGCGCAGCATCAAAGGCCGAAGGGTCTGTCCTGCACTGTAATGTTCTATGCTCTAAAGCAGAAGAGGATGTGTTAGTGGATCTGAATGATTCTGATTTTGACACTCCTCAAATTAGATCGGAAAATGAGGAAATAATCAAAAATTGGGATAAATTGCTGAGTTACCTCAGGGAGGAAAATCAAAACGAGTTATTAATATCACCTAGAGCTTTCTGTAAGAACAAACTGGGGATGTAATTGTGCATGATGTAGATGTAGGAAAAACTGTTCCAATTAAGCAATATTAATATAGACTTAACCTACACAAGTTAGTACTGGTTCAAAAGGAGAAACTGATGTTTCTTCCATCTGAGATCGAGCAGCTGAAAGTCTCAATCAAGCACTAGATGGATAATTACAAATCTCTATAAATGAAAATACTAATGGAGACAGATTACTGCAATGTGGAACTGGTGAAGGCAGAGAGGAGAATAGGATACTAGATGATAATGTGAATAAGGAAAGTGAACAGGTATGGAGACAGATACAGGAAAAGTTAACTGATTTGGAGCCTGTTCCTGAGTTGTTGAAATTGACTGAGCAAAAACTGCAGAACAGTCAACAGCATCTCATCATCAATGAAAAGGAAGGTATAGGTAAGACAGTAGATCATTTGTAATCATGAAATTGGAACTAAAGAACAGAACAGGAAGAAGAAAAGGAGATGATGGTGTGATGTTAATGTATCTTTAAGAGTTTTTTTTTAAATCCTGATTTCTGGAGCTTTCACAGCTTCAGTGATATCATTGTTGCCAGGCTGACTATGATGAATCCTTTTATTGCTACTTAAATAATTTAAATGGAGTTGTTTCTGTTTACTCAGGGATTAGTTTACAATCCTGTATTGTTAAGAAAAAATGTTGGGTGTTTTTGCACAGTTTTTCTTTCAGTTTGGAGCTGCAGGTTTGAGTTTTAGTTTTAGAAGGGACAGCAAGCTAAAAATAATTGTTTTTCCTCTCTCCCTGTTGTTTTGAAAATTCTGTTAGTTAGCTAAAAAAAGACCTTGTTTTCCTGAAGGGCTGGGGGCTGGACCAGAGTCTGTCTGGTATTTTGGAAAGTTATCCTTGCCTTCAGATTGTTCAGAGTGAATCCAGAGAGCTGCAGACTTCAACCAAAGGGCTCAAGTTCCAGATCATGTGAGCATTAGTCTATGCTATATGAAACCTGTGAAAAGTGTCTTTTTCCCATGGGATTGATTTGATTGGAACATTGTAGATATTTTTAAGGGTTATATATTAACATGATTGTTTATTTCTTGTCTGTAATTGATAAAAGTTCATGCTAATTTTCTTACTATACATGCTAACTATATTCTTAAATAAACTTTGATAAAAGTTCTCTAGTGGCTCATTTGAATCATATCTGAAGTGAAACCTATCACATATATCCTAGCCACATTCAAGATGCAAAACTTATGATCCAGCTGGGCTCCATAAAATACTTTGGAGTTTTTGACTTGCATCATAACAATGGATGAAACAATATTATTTGATGAAACTGCTGGGATAATGTACTTGCTCAGCTTTCACAGACATGGATACCCAGAGAAACAGTGCTCTTCATAACTGTTGAGTAAATTGTGATGTTTTTTCACTACATCAAGTCTACCACATTGAGCTACAGTAAGAAGTCTCACAACACCAGGTTACAACCTGAGCTACAGCCATAAATACAATAAGGCCTGACACCAAAGAAGTCAATCTGCTATATAACTTTGCCAAAAAGTATCTAGAAAATGATCCAGAACAAACAAATGAATTAGTAAACTGCATTGAAATAGGAAGATATACTGTTACTTTCACAATTTGAGATTGTCCAATTAGATTATCAAAGCAGTTTCTTGAGGGAGAGAATATTCTGTAAGAAGGCTTTCTAATGGTTTTGTAATGAGGAATTGTGTAGTAATTGAAAATCCACTAGTTCAAGCCAGGGATGCAGAAAAGGAAGATAATCCTACCCTGTAACTAAATGTTGAGACTTTGAAAAGAATTTTACATCTTGCAAAAGAAGGCAGAGTTGGAATACCTGACAGTGGAATTAAGGCCACTTAATAAAAATGGGGATAGGGATAAAGTGACCTTTATGGATGGCCCAGAGACACATGTGAAGCTGAGAAAACATACAAAAAGACGTATTCTCTTTGATAAGATCTGTCAGCAGCTCAACCTTCTGGAAAAATATTACTTTGGTTTGATATTTCAGGACACTGAAAATCAAGAGAACTGGTTGGGCTCAGCAAAGGAAATTAAAAAGCAAATTCAAAGTGATTTGTGGCAGTTTACTGTATAAAGTTCTATCCTCCATATCCTTCCTAGCTCTCTGAGGACATTACCACAACTAATTTACAGTAACGACAACTGAATGAAGCTTGAACTTGGAATCAAAGCAGGATCAAGATCAGAAGGAGGCCTCTGAAAAGAAAGAGGAAACAATTGAATAATGGCAGCAATTTGAGAAAAGCAGGAAGACAGAACATGATTGGAGTTGCTTTGTCATGACTATGACATGTAGAAGGATGGAGCATTCAAACTAAAGACTGAACTGGATTATATTACTGTTAAGTTTGCATGCTTAGATGTAATAAGATATATATCTCACAGAGTACGAATAAAAGTTTACTTATTAGTCATAAGTAAGGCTTACATTACTGCAATGAAGTTACCATGAAAACCCCCTAAATATGTAAAAACTAGTGGTTTAGAAACATGAATTTGTCATTTTCATATTGTTGGTTAATTTATAGCGGAGTTGTAATGATGCTATGCTATTTATTTATTTTATGTTTGCTTCAAGATTCAATATTTTTCTACATGATTTGATTTGTCTGAAGGGAATGTAGCAGATGCTGGAAGACAGAGTAATAATTCATTTTAGCAAGGAATATGCTGCTTTGTAAAAGGCTTGATGCAATGTTCACTTAAGTTCTTCTGGATTTTCAGATTAGAGTAGTTGACAGAATTGTGTGATATTCGGTGAATGGGAGGAGCTAGGCTTGTAATAGAAAAAAAATACTGTAGCAGTTTCATTTTCATTTTAAAGATTGTTTCTAACTGCAGAAATCTGGAGGCTGTTTCTCTGTCTGCAGAAGCTCTCATAAAGCTCCACAGCCGTTATGCAAGGCAGAGCAAGTATATCTATTTTGCTAATTATAGGTAAAATGGAGTTTGAGCCTACAAGAGAAATATTGCTTGATTGGAACTGAGCTAGTGATAAGTTAGAAATTAAGTTTCTTTTCATATTTATAGATTGATTAATGGTAAAAAATTATACTTTTTCATTTTTGATGTAAACTATGTTATGTATAAATCTCATTTTAATGAAAAGATTCCTAGTTTGCCAAGCGAGTTACTCCTGAGGTAACGTATTCTTTCCTCACATTTTTGTAAAAGTAAAAAATTGCTAGGGGTAAGTTTTTCATCAGAGGGTGGTGAGTGTGTGGAATCAGCTGCTGTCGGTGGTGGTAGCGGTGAACTTGCTGGGATCTTTTAAAAGACTTCTGGATGAGTACATGGGAATTAATGGGATTGGGAGTTACAGATAGTTCTATGGCCTGGTAGGTATGGATATGATCGGCACAATTTGTGGGCCGAAGGGCCTGTTTGTGCTGTAGTGTTCTATGTTCTAATCAGACTTCGTCAAACACCTGGGGTTCAGCTCCAATGTCCTAACACTGTGAAAAAAAAGTTAAAAAGAACATAAGTACCAGAATCTTATCATCTGCGACAAGAGAAAATCTCATCATCTCCCCTTGAAATTGGATTATATTGTATCAGTCCACTATGAACGTTCTGGTGTTACCATTTATCAGAAACTGAACTGTATTCACCAGGTTACAACCAGACGAGGAAGGGTAAAATCGCTCTTCTTCCTCATTTAATGCAACAGCTTTTTATAAATTGATTAATGGTAAAGATGTAAAAACTTAATAAAGTGTACACTTGTTGTTTAGCAGTTTCTCTACAGTGGCTGTGAAAAACACATAGACAGTTTTATTGTAAATTTTTAAAAGCAAAGATAATATTTATTGAAATGAACAGCCAATTTAAATAAGCGTAACAAAGAAAAACTGAAACTCTCTCACACACATTGCACAAAGTGGAAGGAAAGTTTTAAAGTCGAGTGGTGTTGATTGATGATGTGGACGATGTGAGAATGGGCTGTGCTTTTGTTGATGGATGAATTATACTTCCTTCTGGAGACAGCAGCCTGCGTGGCCTGCAGAGAAGGATGGTCCAACTATGTTCTGTTTTAATCAAAGTCTGAAGGAAAAATACTCAGCTAAATGCCTGAGTTTGGATGAATAGATCCAGTGCGATGTTGAGAAATTGCCAGACTGTGAGGGATGGACAGAGAACAAGCCTGGATTGACTGGTACAGTCAAGACTTTATAATGTATAGAAAATAGAATGGAAAGAAAATAATCCTCAGAAGCAAGAGATATGATTTTGTTTGAAGAAAAGTGGAATTAAGAAAAGACAATTGAGGAAAATGAATTTGAACAGAGAAAGCAAAGAGAAGGCAGCGCAGTATTTTGGGTGTAAAGAGAGAATGCCTTAAGCAGCAGCATGGTCTGTCCCAGGAGGGGCGAGATTGCTGGGCTCCTGATCCAAATGGCAACCAGAATGTACACAATATTCCAAATGCAGTTGAACCAAAGGCTCGTACAGCTTCAACATGATTTTCCAATTCATTTACCCAACACCCTAACTGATGAAGGTCAGCATGCCATACGCCTTCTTGATCACCTTGTCCACCTGAGTTGCTACCTTCAAGGAACTATGGATCTGCACACCTCGATCCCAGCAAAAAAGAATTTAAAGCTCTTGAGAAGATATTAAAACACCTTAGCTACCTGCATAAAAAAAATGTTTGAGTTACAAGGAGAGGCTGGATAAACTGGGACTTTTTTGCCTGGAGTGTAGGCGACTGAGGGGTGATCTGATAGAGGTCTATAAAATGATGAGAGGCATAGATGAAGTAGATAGTCAACATCTTCTCCCAAAAATAGAGAAGTCTAAAACTTATTTAAGAAAGGGTAAGGAATTATTTGAGATTCTTTAAAAAGCCTTGCAAAGTTTTTAAACGGCATAGGTTTAAGATGAGAGGGAAGAGATACAAAAGTATCCAGAGGGGTAATTGTTTCGTATACAAAGTGGTGAATGTCTGGAACAAGCTGCCGGAGGTAGTAGTAGAGGCGGGTACAATTTTGTCTTTTAAAAAGCATTTAGATAGTTACATGGGTAAGATGTATTTAGAGGGATGTGGGCCAAATGCAGGCAATTGGGACAAGCTTAAATGATAAAAACTGAGTGGCATGGACAAATCGGGCCAAAGGACCTGTTTCCATGCTATAAATCTCTATGAATCTAAGGAGAAATGATTGATAGCAAACTTGAAAAAAAAGTTGCAGAAAATGTACAAAATAAAATTAAGATGAAGGATAAATTAGAGAAATTATGGGAAGTATCCTTGCAGTCACATCACTAACAGGAGCAGCTGATTGGTGAGTCAGACTTGGTAGGTATTTCCAAACGATATCGAATTGTAAGTCATTATTTAAGAAAGGGTAAGGAATTATTTGAGATTCTTTAAAAAGCCTTGCAAAGTTTTTAAACTTAAAGGAGTTTAAACACAGCAGGAGAACTTGAAGCCGTAGCATGTGGATCCTGTCTCTCAGAAGTTCCTCCAACAATTTACCCGCTACGGACATTTGTTTTTAATTCTTTTGACACAAAAAACAAAGAACAATACCAGCACAGGAACAGACCCTTCTGCTCACCAAGCCTGCATCAATTTGAGGATGGCACAGTAGCATAGTTGTTAGCACTGCTGCCTCACAGCACCAGGAATCCTGGTTTAATTCCTGAGTTGGATCACTATCTATGTGGACTTTGTATGTTCTCCACGTGTCTCCATGTGGGTTTCCTCCAGGTGCTCTGGTTTCCTGCCACAGTCTAAAAGATGTGCAGGTTAGGCTGATTGGTCATGCTAAATTGCACTTAGTGTCAGCTGGGTAACAGGGTAAATATATGGGGTTACGGGGATAGGGCCTGGGTCAGATTGTAGACTCAATAGGCTGAATGACCACCTTCTGTACTGTTGGGATTCTGTGATTTTATTAATTCCTAATCCTTATTGTCCATATCTAGTTTCTATCCCTCTGTTTGTCTATCAAAATGCCTCTTAAATGTTGCTAATGTGTGTGCTCCCACCACCTCCTCTGGCAGCACATTCCAGCAGCCACCACTCATAGAAACATAGAAGGTAGAAGCAGAAGGCCATTGGAGTCTGCTCTGCCATTCATTATGAGAATGATTGATCATCCAACTCAATACCCTAATCCTCTTTTTCCTTAGTTACTTTGATCCCATTCGCCCCAAGTGTATATCCTCAGTTACTTCTTGAATATTTCACCCACCTCTTGAATACATTCACTCTGTGTGAACTCCACCCACACATCTCCCTTAAACTTTCCCCCTCTCATTTGAACCTGAGCCTACATGTAATTGACATTTCTACCCTGGGAAAAATTCCCTGACTACCCTGTCCATGCCTCTCGTAATTTTATGGACCTCTGTCAGGTCTCCCCTCAGCCTCCATCTTCCCAGTGTCAGCGAGTCATAGAGTTTATCTTCTGATAAATAAGGGAATTAAGGGTTTGGGGAGAAAGCAAGAAAGTGGAACTGATCCATTTCAGATCAGCCATGATCTTATTGAATGGCAGGGCAGGCTCGAAGGGTTAGATGGCCTTCTCCTGCTCCTATTTCTTATGTTCTTTACAGCATGGAAACAGGCCCTTTGGCCCAACTTGTCGATGCTGCACCTGTTCTTGATTCATACGCTAGTCATAATTGCTCACATTTGTCCCATATTCCTTTATATTCATCTTACCTATGTAACTGCCTAAATGCTTTCTAAAAGACAACATGGTCTCTACCAGTACCTCTGGCATCTTGTTCCAGGCATTCACAACCCTCTGTGTGAAAAAAATTCCTCTCTGGATGCTTTTATATCTCTTCCCTTTCATCTTAAACCTATGCCCTCGAGTTTTAGACTCCCCTATCTTTGGGAAAAGATATTCATTATGTAGCCAATCCTTGCCTCTCATTATTTTATAGATCTCTATAAGATCACCCCTAAGCCTCCTATGCTCTAAAAAAAAAGTCCTGGATTATCCAACCTCTTTTTATAACTCAAACCATCAAGTCCCTGTAGCTTTCTAGTAAATATTTTTTGCGCTCTTTCTAGTTTAATAGAACATAGAACATAGAACACTACAGCACAAACAGGCCCTTCGGCCCACAAGTTGTGCCGAACACATCAAAACCTACCCAGCCATAGACCTATCTATAACCCCCAATCCCATTGGATCCCATATACTCATCCAGAAGTCTTTTAAAAGACCCCAGCGAGTTCGCCTTGACCACCACCAACGGCAGCCGATTCCATTCACTCACCACCCTCTGAGTGAAAAACTTTCCCCTAGCATCCCCTCTGTACTTGCTTCCCTGCACCTTAAATCTGTGCCCTCTCGTCGCGACCATTTCAGCCCTGGGAAATAGTCTCTGAGAGTCCACCCTATCTAATCCTCTCAACATCTTGTAAACCTCTATCAGGTCGCCTCTCAACCTTCGTCTCTCCAGGGAGAACAGTCCCAGCTCCCTCAACCTGTCTTCATAAGGCATGCCTCCCAATCCAGGCAACATCCTTGTAAATCTCCTCTGCACCCTTTCAATAGCTTCCACGTCCTTCCTATAGTGAGGCGACCAGAACTGCGCACAGTACTCCAAGTGTGGTCTGACAAGGGTCCTATAAAGCTGCAGCATTACCTCCTGACTCCTGAACTCAATCCCTCGATGAATGAAGGCCAGTACACTATAAGCTTTCTTAACCACATCCTCCACCTGGGAGGCCGATTTGAGAGTCTTATGGACCCGGACCCCAAGATCCCTCTGCTCTTCCACACAGCTAAGACTCCTACCTTTGATAGTGTACTCATTCATAGAACATAGAACTTACAGCACAGAACAGGCCCTTCGGCCTTTTATGTTGCGCGCAACCAATATAAAAAGCAAGTGATCCTCCAACTAAACCATTCCCTTCTCGTTCCATATACTTATCAAATAACCTCTTAAACGCCACCAAACTTGGCGCAGTCTACAACTGCCGCTGCAGCAGGGCATTCCACTACCGAACCACCCTTTGGGTAAAGAACCTACCTATGATATCCGTCCTATAACTATTACCCCTTAATTTAAAGCTGTGTCCCCCTCGTGCTAGCTTTCTCCATCCTAGAAAAAAGGCTATCACTGTCCACCCTATCTACACCTCTAATCATGTTATATGTTTCGATAAGGTCCCCTCTTAGCCGCCTCCTTTCTAATAAAAACAACCTCAAATCCCTCAGCCTCTCTTCATAAGACCTGCCCTCCATACCAGGAAACATCCTGGTAAACCTCCTCTGTACCCTCTCCAATGCCTCCACATCTTTCTTATAATGTGGGGACCAGAACTGCACACAATACTCCAAGTGCGGCCGCACTAGAGTTTTGTACAGTTGCAACATGACGTTGCGGCTCCGAAATTCAATCCCCCTACCAATAAAAGCTAAGACTCCATATGCCTTCTTAACAACCTTATCGACTTGACTGCCTACTTTCAGGGATCTATGCACAAATACACCAAGATTCCTCTGTTCATCAACACTATTAAGAATCCTAGCATTAGCCCTGTACTCTACACATTTACACATTTACACATTTGTCCCGTTCATCCCGTTGGATCTGCCAAAATGGACCACAACACATTTATCCGCGTTGAAGTCCATCTGCCACTTCTCTGCCCAGTCTTGCATCCTGTCCATGTCCTGCTGCAACTTTTGACATCCCTCCAGACCATCCATAACACCACCGACCTTCGTGTCATCGGCAAACTTACTCACCCATCCCTCCACTTCCTCATCCAGGTCATTTATGAAAATGACAAACAGCAAGGGTCCTAGAACAGATCCCTGGGGCACTCTACTGGTGACTGACCTCCATGCAGAAAAAAAGCCATCCACAACCACCCTCTGCCTTCTGCAGGCAAGTCGGTTCTGGATCCACAAGGCCAAAGCCCCTTGGATCCCATGGCCTCTCACCTTCTCAAGAAGTCTTGCATGGGGGACCTTGTCAAATGCCTTGATGAAGTCCATGTACACCACGTCCACTGCTCTTCCTTCGTCAATGTGTTCAGTCACATTTTCGAAGAACTCAGTTAAGCTCGTAAGGCACGACCTGCCTTTTACAAAACCATGTTGACTATTTCTAATCAACCTAAACTTCTCCAAATGCTCGTAAATCTTGTCCCTCAGAAGCCTCTCCATCAGCTTACCAACCACTGAGTCAGACTTCACCGTCGGTAATTTCCAGGACTATCCCTGTTCCCTTTCTTGAAAATAGGGACCACATCCGCAATCCTCCAATCCTCCGGAACCTCTCCTGTCTCCATCAACGACGCAAAGATCATCGCCAGGGGCTCTGCAATGACATCCCTCACCTCCCACAATAACCTGGGGTACATCCCATCTGGTCCCGGAGACTTGTCTATCTTGATAGCATTTAAAAGTTCTAACACATCCGCTTCCTTAATATCTACATACTCAATCTTTTCAGTCTGCCGCAACTTGTAGTGCATCCTCCCAGATCACTTTCCACCGTGAATACTGAGGCAAAGTACTCATTAAGCACCTCTGCCATTTTTTCCGGTTCCATACAGACTTTTCCCCCTTCACCTTTTATAGGTCCTATCTCTTCTCTTTATCCTTTTACTTTTCACATATTTGTAGAAGGCCTTGGGATTCTCTAATCCTACCATCCAAGGCCTTCTCATGGACCTCCTTTCTGGCTCTCCTAATTGTCCTTTTAAGCTCGTCTTCTATAAGTCTTATACTTCCTAGATCCCCAACATCTCCTAGCTCTTTGAACCTTTTTATACACCTTGTCTTTTCTTCCTGACTAGGTTCACTCACAGCCTTCGTGCCCATGGTTCCCTCGACCTACCAAAACCTCCTTGTCTCACCGGAACGTTGTCGTGCAGAGCTCCAGACAAGCATTCTTGAATTTCTGCCAGCTTCCTTCTGTGCTTTTCCCCAAGAACACCTCTTTCCGTTTTATTCGCCCCAACATCTGCCTGATGTCTTCATATTTCCCCTTATTCCAGACAAACACCTTCCTAGCCTGCCTGACCTATCCTTTCCATAATAGGGTGACCAGAATTGTACACAGTATTCCAAGTGTGGCCTTACTAATATCTTGTACAACTTCAACAAGACTCCCAACTCCTGCATTTAATGTTCTGATCATGCTTAATGAAACTAAGCATGCCGAATGCCTTCTTCACTAGTCTATCCACCTGTGACTCCATTTTCAAGGAGCTATGAACTTGCACCTCGAGATCTCTTTGTTCTATAACTCTCCCTAGTGTCCTATCATGACACTAAGATTGGTGGCATAGTGGACAGTAAAGAAAATTATCTCCAATTGCAATGGAATCTTGATCAATTGGGCCAGTGACCTGACGAATGACAGATGTGTTGGATGTGTTAGACCTGTTAAATTCTATCAAGACAGACAAGTCGCCGGGACTGGATGGGATGTACCCCAGGTTATTGTGGGAAGTGAGGGAAGTGGTTGCAGAGCCTCTGGTGATGATATTTGCATTGTCCATGGAAACGGGAGAGGTTCCGGAGGATTGGAGGATTGCGGATATAGTTCCTATCTTTAAGAAAGAGAACAGGGATAGTCCAGGAAATTACCAACCAGTGAGTCTGATATCAGTGGTTGGTAAGCTGATGGAGAGGCTTCTGAGGGATAAGATTTATGAACATTTGGAGAAGTTTGGACTGATTAGAAATAGTCAGCATGGTTTTGTCAAGGGCATGTCATGCCTCACGAGTCTAGTTGATTTCTTCGAAAATGTGACTGAACACATTGACGAAGGAAGAGCGGTGGATGTAGTGTACATGGACTTTAGCAAGGCGTTTGATAAGGTCCCTCATGCAAGGCTTCTGGAGAAGGTGAGAGGGCATGGGATCCAAGGGGCTTTGGCCTCGTGAATCCAGAACTGGCTTGCCAGCAGAAGGCTGAGAGTGGTTGTGGATGGGTCTTGTTCTGCATGGAGGTCGGAGTGCCCCAGGATCTGTTCTGGGACCCCTGCTGTTTGTCATTTTCATAAATGACCTGGTTGAGGAAGTGGAGGGGTGGGTTAGCAAGTTTGCCGACGATACAAAGGTTGGTGGTGTTCGGATGGTCTGGAGGGATGTCAAAAGTTGCAGTGGGACATAGACAGGATGCAAGACTGGACGAAGAAGTGGCAGATGGACTTCAACGCGGATAAATGTGTAGTGGTCCACTTTGGCAGGAATAATGGGATGAAGAAGTACAATATAAGGGATAGGAGTCTTAGCTGTGTTGTAGAGCAGAAGGATCTCAGGGTCCGGGTCCATAGGACTCTTAAATCGGCCTCGCAGGTGGAGGAAGTGGTCAAGAAGGCGTACGGTGTACTGGCCTTCATTAATAGAGGAATAGAGTTTAGGAGTCAGGAGGTAATGATGCAGCTCTATAAGATTCTTGTCAGACCCCAGTTGGAGTATTGTGCGCAGTTCTGGTTGCCTCATTATAGGAAGGATGTAGAGTCTATTGAGAGAGTTCAGAGGAGATTTACAAGGATGCTGCCTGGATTGGGAGGCAGGCCTTATGAAGATAGGTTGAAGGAGCTGGGACTCTTCTCACTGGAGAGACGTAGGTTGAGAGGCAACCTGATAGCGGTTTATAAAATGTTGAGAGGAATAGATGGGGTGGACTCTCAGAGACTATTTCCCCGAGCTGAATTGGTCACTATGAGAGGATACAGATTTAAGGTGTAGGGAAGCAAATACAGAGGAGATGTCAGGGGTAAGTTTTTCACTCAGAGGGTGGTGAGTGAATGGAATCGGCTGCCATTGGAAGTTGTTGAGGCAAACTCGCTGGGGTCTTTTAAAAGACTTCTGGATGAGTATATGGGCACGAATAGGATAGGGAGTTATAGATAGGTCTGTGGATTGGTAGATGTGATCGGCACAACTTGTGGGCTGAAGGTCTGTTTGTGCTGTATTGTTTGACGTAGATAAAATGAGGGGCATAGATCAGCTAGATAGTATTTTTTTTTCCCCAAAGGTAGGGGATTCTAAAACTAGAGGGAATAGTTTAAGGTGAGAGGGAAAATATACAAAAGTGTTCAGAGGCACAACTTTTTCTCACAGAAGATAGTCTGGAACAAGCTTTCAAAGGTACAATTTTGTCTTTTAACAAGCATTTAGATAGTTACATGGGTACGATGCATATAGAGGGATATGGGCCAAATGCAGGCAATTGGGATTAGCTTACGAGTTTAAAAAAATGCGCATCATTGACAAGTTGGGCCGAAGGGCCTACTTCTATGCTGTAAACCTCTATAACTCTATTAACTGAGTAAGTCCTGCCCTGGTTTGATATAATAAAATGTATCACTTCACATTTATTTAAATTAAACTCCATCTGCCATTTGTCAATCCACTGACCCAATTGATCAAGATCCTGTTACAATCCGAGATATTCTTCTTCACTGTCCACATTGCCATCAATCTTGGTGTCATCTGCAAACTTACTAACCATGCCCCCTATATTCTTACCCAAATCATTAATATAAATGACAAGTAACAGTGGGCCCTCACTGATCCCTGAGACACATTGCTGGTCAGAGGTCTCCAGTTTGAAAAACAACAAGTTTGCAAAGGGATATAGATAGACGTAGTGAATGGGCAAGGGTCTGGCAAATGGAGTACAATGTTGGTAAATGAGAGCTCATCCATTTTGGTAAGAATAACAACAAAATGGATTATTTAAATGGTAAAAAATTGCAGCATGCTGTTGTACAGAGGGACGCAGGTGTCCTCGTGCAGGAATCTCAAGGAGTTAGTGTGTGCAGGTACAGCAGGTAATTAAGAAGGCAAATGAAATTTTGTCCTTCTTTGCTAGAGGGATAGAGTTTAAAAACAGTGAGGTTATACTGCAGCTGTATAACGTGCTAGTGAGGCCACACCTGGAGTACTATGAATGGTTTTGGTCTCCCTACTTGAGAAAGGATATACTGGCACTGGAGGGGGTGCAGAGGAGATTCGTTAGGTTGATTCCAGAGTTGAGAGGGTTAACATATGAGGAGAGACTGAGTAGATTGGGACTATACCCATTGGAATTCAGAAGAATGAGGGGAGATCTGAGAGAAACTTATAAGATTATGAAGGGAATAGATAAGATAGAAGCAGGGAAGTTGTTTCCACTGGCAGGTGAAACTAGAACTAGGGGGCATGGCCTCAAAATAAGGAGTAGATTTAGAACTGAGTTGAGGAGGAACTTCTTCACACAAAAGGTTGTGAATCTGTGGAATTCCCTGTCCAGTGAAATAGTTGAGGCTACCTCACTGAATGTTTTTAAGGCAAGGATAGATAAATTTTTAAATAGTAAAGGAATTAAGGGTGATGTTGAGCGGGTGGGTAAGTGAAGCTGAGTCTACAAGAAGATCAGCCATGATTTTATTGAATAGCGGAGTGGGCTTGAGGGGTCAGATGGCCTCCTCCTGCTCCTAATTCTTATATCAGAACATAGAACACTACAGCACAAACAGGCCCTTCGGCCCACAAGTTGTGCCGATCACATATATACCTACTAAGCCACAGACTATCTATAACCCCCTATCCCATTAGTTCCCATATACTCATCCAGAAGTCTTTTAAAAGACCCCACCAACGGCAGCCTTGTAGCGATGTCCCCTTGTATGACACTGACTCATTAGTGAAAACATCTCACCATCTAACGATAACCCTGTTAAGCCCCACTTTAGGATCCCATATGTTTAAAGAAGGTCAGCCTTCACTCTTCTTAACTCCAAGGGATACAGATTTGAACTATTTCTTAATAGGATAAACCTCTCATCAAAGGAATTAGCCTAGTGAATCTCTTTTGGATTGCCTTCAATGTTCCTGTATCTTTATTTTAGGTAAGGGGACCAAAACTGTACACAGTATTCCAGATGCAGATTCTCCAACAGCTTATACAATTGCAACAAAACCTCTCTATTTTTAAACCCCAATCTCCTGGTTAGGTGCATTGGGTTCCCCTCTATCTATTCTCCCTGTTACATTTTCAAAGAATTCAAGAAAACTTGTCAGAGTGTTTGTTCTTTGTCAGACGTGATTTACCTTTCATAAAACCCACTTGGAGTACTGTGTGTAGTTCTGGTCGCCTCACTATAGGAAGGATGTGGAAGCTATCGAGAGGGTGCAGAGGAGATTTACAAAAATGTTGCCTGATTGGAAGGCATACCTTATGAAGATAGGTTGGGAGAGCTAGGTCTCTTCTCCCTGGAGAGATGAAGGTTGAGAGGCGACCTGATAGAGGTTTATAAGATGTTGAGAGGAATAGATAGGGTGGATTAGAACATAGAACATAGAACAATACAGCACAGAACAGGCCCTTCGGCCTTCGATGTTGTGCCGACCAAAATAAAAAGCAATGCCCCTCCTAACTAAACCATTCCCTTCTCTTCCATATACTTATCAATTAACCTCTTAAACGCCACCAAAATTGGCGCATCTACAACAGCTGCAGGCAGGGCATTCCACTCCCTAATCACTCTTTGAGTAAAGAACCTACCTCTGATATCCGTCCTATAACTCATACCCCTTAATTTAAAGTTGTGTCCCCTCGTGCTAGCTTTCTCCATCCTAGGAAAAAGGATTCTTGGAGGCTTGGATTCTAGGATTCTTGGAGGCTACTTCCCAGGGCTGAAATGGTCGCTACGAGAGGACACAGGTTTTAAGGTGCTGGGGGGGGGAAGTACAGAGGAGATGTTAGAGGTAAGTTTTTCACTCAGAGGGTGGTGAGTGAATAGAATTGGTTGCCGTCAGTGGTGGTAGAGGCAAACTTGCTGGGGCCTTTTAAGAGACTTCGGGATGAATACATGAGATTTAATGGGATTGGGAGTTACAGATAGTTCTATGGCCTGGTAGGTACTGATATGATCAGCACAACTTGTGGGCCGAAGGGCCTGTTTGTGCTGTAGCGTTCTATGTTCTGTGTTCTAAAACCATGTTGACCAGGTTTGATTGTATTCACCTCTCCTAACAACTATTTTCTCTTTGATTATTTACTTCAGCATCTTCCAATAATAAATGTTAAACTAACTGGCCTATAGTTCTTTGTCTTGGGACCTCTGTCTTTCTCCCATTTTGAACAAGGGAGTCACATTCACTGTTCTCCAATCTTCTGGTACACTCCTGGAATTTAGCAAGTTACAAAAAATTTCAACCAATGAGTGCAGTTTCTCTTCAACCATTTCTATTACATTTTGCATCAGTATTCACAAGAGAGAGGGTCATGTTGATTGGGAGTGTCTCAGAGGGATGTGTTGATCCGTTAGAGAACGTCTCCATTACAAGGGAGGAAGTGTTGGGTTTTTTAGGGAACATTAAGACTGATAAATCCCCAGGACCTAGACTGCTCAGGGAAACAAGAGATGAAATTGTTGGGCCTTTAACAGAAATCTTTGTCTTTTCATTGGACACAGGTGAAGTCCCAGAGGATTGGAGGATAGCAAATGTGGTACCGTTATTTAAGAAGGATAGCAAGGATAACCCGGGTAATTATAGGCCGTGAGCTTGACATCCATGGTAGGGAAATTGTTGGAGAGGATTCTTAGAGATAGGATGCATGCACATTTAGAATGGAATAACCTCATTAGTGACAGACTGCATGGTTTTGTAAGAGGGAGGTCACAAATTTGGTGGAGTTTTTTGAGGACGTGACAAAAATGGTTGATGAGGGAAGGGTCATCGATGACATCGATATGGATTTTAGTAAAGCATTTGACAAAGTCCCTCATGGCAGGTTGGTGCAAAAGGTTAAATCTCACAGGATAAAAAGTGAGCTAGCTAGATGGGTGGAGAACTGACTTGGCCACAGAAAACAGAGGGTAGCAGTAGAAAGGTCTTTTTTCCTGCTGAAGGTCTGTGACTAGTGGTGTTCCGCAGGACTCTGTACCGGAACCTCTGCTATTTGTGACATATATATATAAATGATTTGGAAGAAGCTGTAACTGGTGTGATCAGTAAGCTTGCGGATGACACAAAGACGGCTGGACTTGCGGATAACGATGAACATTGTCAGAGAATACAACAGCATATAGATAGGCTGGAAAATTGAGCAGAGAAATGGCAGATGGAATTTAATCCAGATAAATGCAAAGTGGTGCATTTTGGTAGAACTAATGTAGAGGGGAGCTATACAATAAATGGCAGAACCATCAAGAGTATAGAGACACAAAGGGACCTGGGTGTGCAAGTCCACAGATCCTTGAAGGTGGCATCACAGGTGGAGAAGGTGATGAAGAAGGCATATGCAATGCTTGCCTTTATAGGATGGTGTGTAGATGTTACTGATATCTGATGTTGCAGCTGTATAGAACATTGGTTAGGACACATTTGGAGTACTGCATCCAGTTCTGGTCACCGCATTACTAGAAGGACATAGAGCTTTGGAAAGAGTGCAGAGCAGGTTTATCAGAATGTTGCCTGGTATGGAGGGTCTTAGCTATGAGGAGAGATTGTTCTCCTTGGAAAGATGGAGAATGAGGGGAGACCAAATAGAGGTGTATAAAATTATGAAGTGGATAGAAAGGCTCCACCTTCGGATCGGAGGTGACAATCACAAGGGATCACAGGTTCAAGGTGAGGAGGGACAAGGTTTAACTCAGATATTAGAGGGATATTTTTTACACAGGGGGTGGTGGGGGCCTGGAATGCACTGGCAAGCAGGGTGGTGGAGGCAGACATGCTGGGATTGTTTAAGACTTATCTGGATAGCCACATGAACAGACTAGGAATGGAGGAATACAAATGAATGATCTAATTGGACCAATGAGTGGGCATGCTTAAAGGGCCAAAGGACCTGTTTCATGTGTTGTATTGTACTTTGTTAAAGCCTGAACGTGCAGTTCATTGGATCCTAGAGTCATAGAATCATAGAGGTTTACATCATGGAATCAGGCTCCTCGGCCCAACGCAACTTGTCCACATTAGCCCCTTGAGCTTCTCTACTCCTTGTGATTGGGATAATTGTAGGTTCTACCATGTTGTTTGAAATCTGCCTATTTGATATCTTAGGGATCTGTAATTTCTTTGTTTGCTTTGGCCAATTCATCCACCTCATTCAGTAGAGGTCACACATTTATGTGAGCTACCCGCTTCCTATTTATATACTCGTGGAAACTGCTGCCTCACAACCCCAGGGACCTGGGTTTGATTTCCAGTTTGGTTCACTGTCTGTGTGGAGTTTGCACATTCTCCCTGTTTCTGCATAGGTTTCCTCCAAGTGCTCCAGTTTCCTCTCACAGTCTAGAAGATGTGCACTTAGGTGATTACCCATGCTAAATTCTCCCTCAGTGTACCCGAACAGGCACCAGAGTATGGAGATGAGGGGATTTTCACAGTAACTTCATTGCAGTGTTAACACAAGTCTACTTGTGATACTGATAAATAAACTTTAACTTTTAACTTTTTTACTGTATGTTTTAATGCTGTATGCAAGTTTTCTCTCAATATTTATTTTCTCCTTTCTGAGCTGTTTGGTCTTTTGATTCTGCATTCCAATCCTCTCTCTGATCTATCATAATCACTTCCACTTTGTAAATCCTGCTTTACAATGTAACATTATCCTTGACTTGTTAATCATGGATTTTGCCTCTTTTTCATGGAATCATTCTTTTGGGATTGAGATACTAGCAATCTGAATATTGCTGCTGCTCCTTTCTTGATCTGTCTCTGCTTGTTTATCCAGTTCACCTTTCACAGCTCCTCCCTAATAACATTATAATTGCCCTGATTTAAGTTGAAGTCACTGGTTACGAAGCTAGGGTGTTCACCTTCAAACTGTCTGAAATTCTATTATTTTGTCATCACAACTCCCCCACTCCCCATCTACTATAGACCATTCCTGGATAGGTTCCACAATGCTTTTTAGAGCAGTGCAATCTCAGATGCACTCCAATTCTTTCATGTTATCCTTGTTGGTTTGGTTTGTCCAATCAATACGCAGATTAAAATCTCCCATGATAATTGCATTTCACTTTAAACATGCCTTTGGCATTTCCCCTTTTGTCTTCCTTCCCGTGCTGTTGATGATTTCACTATCCCTATCATTATATCATGCTTCAGGACTGCTCCGAAACCTTCCTTGATTAACTGTGCTACCTCACCTTTTTTCCCGGTTTGGACTATTCTTTTGGAGCATTGTAATCCTGGAATGTTGAGCATTCAGATCCTGAGCACCTTGCAACCATGTTTCTGTAATAGATATATAACTAATATATCATAATAGATAATACATGGGTGGCATAGTGGCACAGTGATTAGCACTGTTGCTTCACAGCATCAGGAATCCAGGTTTGATTCCTGGCTTGGGGTCATTGTCTGTGTGGAGTTTGCACATTCTCCCCATGTCTGTGTGGGTTTCCTCCAGGTGCTCCTGTTTCTTCCCACATTCACGTGCTGGTGAGGTGGAATGACCCAAACAAATGCTGGACTGCAGCGACTAGGGGATTTTCATAGTAATTTCATTGCAGTGTTAATGTAAGCCTTACTTGTGACTAATAAATAAACTTCACAATGAACTTTATCATTCAAGAAATAAGAACTAGGAACAGGAGTAGGCCATCTGTCCCCTCGAGTCTGCTCTGCTATTCAATAAGATCATGGCTGATCTTTTTGTGGACTCAGCTCTACTCAACCGCCCACTCACCATAACGCTTAATTCCTTTAGTATTCCAAAATTTATCTATCCTTGCCTTAAAAACATTCAATGAGGTAGCCTCAACTGATTCACTGGGCACAGAATTCTACCAATTCACAATGCTTTGTGTGAAGAAGTTCCTCCTTAATCCAGTCCTAAATCAGCTCCCCCTTATTTTGAGGCCATGCCCCCTAGTTCTAGTTTCATCCGCCAATGGAAACAACTTCCCTGCATCTATCTTATCTACTCCCTTCATAACCTTATGTGTTTCTCTCAGATTGAGCATAGAACATAGAAAAATTACAGCACAAACAGGCCCTTCGGCTCACAAGTTGCGCCGATCATATCTCTCTCTACTAGGCTTATCTATAACCCTCAATCCTTTTAAATCCCATGTACTCATCCAGAAGTCTCTTGAAAAACCCTGTCGAATCTGCCTCCATCACCACTGCTGGCAGCCAATTCCATGCACCCATCATCCTCTGAGTGAAAACTTACCCCGATATCTCCTCCGTACCTACTCCCCAGCAGCTTAAACCTGTGAGCTCTTGTGGCAGCCATTTCAGCCCTGGGGAGAAAACCTCTGAAAATCCACCTGATCTGTACCTCTCAACATCTTATACACCTCTGAAAGTCACCTCTCATCCTTTGTCTCTCCAAGGAGAAAAGACCGAGCTGTCTCAATCCATCCTCATAAGGCATGCCACCCAATCCAGGCAACATCCTTATAAATCTCCTCTGCACCCTCTCAATAGCATCCACATCCTTCCTGTAATGATGCAACCAGAACTGAGCACAATACTCCAAGTGGGGTCTGACTCAGGTCTTATACAGCTGCAGCATTATCTCCCGACTCCTAAACCCAATCCCTCGATTGATGAAGGCCAGTATACTATATGCCTTCTTAACCACATCCTCTACCTGCGAAGCCAGTTTGAGAGTCCAAGGACCCGAACCCCAAGATCCTTCTGATCTTCCACATTGCTAAGAGTATTATCCTTAATATTATGTTCCTTCATCCCATTTGACCTGCCAAAATGAACCACCACACACTTATCCGGGTTGAAGTCCATATGCCACTTCTCTGCCCAGTCTTGCATCCTATCTATATCATGCTGTAACTTTTGATATTCCTCCAAACTATCCACAACACCATCAACTTTCGTGCCATGGCAAACTTACCAACCCATTCTTCTGAATTCCAATGAGTATAACCCCAGTCTACTCAGTGTCTCTCAATAAACCAACCCTCTCAACACCGGAATCAAGTTAATGAATCTCCTCTGCACTCCCTGCAGTGCCAGCATATCCTTTCTCAAGTAAGGAAACCAAAACCGTACACAGTACTCCAGCTGCGGCCTCACCAGCATTTTATACAGCTGCAGCATGATCTCGCTGTTTTTAATCTCCATCCCTCTAGCAATGAAAGACAGAATTCCATTGCTTTCTTAATTACCCACTGCACTTGCAAACCAACTCCTTGAGATTCCTGTACAAGGACACCCAGATCCCTCTGCACAGCAGCATGCTGCAATTTTTTATCATTTAAATAATAGTCCATTTTGTCCATTCCTATCAAAATGGATGACCTCACATTTACCAACATTGTACTCCATCTGTCAGATCTTCACCCACTCACGTGGACTATCTATATCCCTTTGCAGACATTCAGCATCCTCTGCACATTTTGCTCTTCTATGTATCTTAGTATCATCTGTGAATTTTGATGCACTACACTTGGTCCCCAACTCCAAATCATCTATGTAAATTGTAAACAATTGCCGTTCCAATACTGAGCCCTGAGGCACACCACTAATCGCCAACCAGGAAAACATTCATTTATTCCCACTCTTTGCTTTCTGTTAGTTAACCAATCCTCTATCCATGCTAATACATTACCTGTAATGTGGTGCACCTTTATCTTACGTAGCAATCTTTGGTGCAACACCTTATCAAATGCCTTCTGGAAATCCAGATACACCACATCCACAGGTTTCCCCATTGTCCACTGTGCATGTAATGTTCTCAAAGAATTCCATCAAATTAGTCAAACATGACCTGTCCTTTATGAACCCATGCTGGGTCTTACGAATGGGACTATTTATATCTTGATGTCTCGCTATTTCTTTCTTGATGATAGATTCAAGCATTTTCCCTACTACAGCAGTTAAGCTAACCTACCTACAGTTACTTGCCTTTTGTCTACCTTCTTTTTTAAAATAAAAAAGAATGGTAGGGATGATAGAAGATGAGGTCTTTAATGCAATTACTGTCACTACAGAGATAGTGCTTGATAGACTAACAGGACTGAAGGTAGATAAGTCTCCGGGAACAGATGGAATGCATCCCAGGATTCTGAAAGAAATGGCTGAGGTGATAGCAAATGCCTTAGTAATAGAACATAGAACATAAAACATTACAGCGCAGAGCAGGCCCTTCGGCCTTCGATGTTGCGCCCACCAATTAGGAAAAAGCAATGACCCTCTAACCTAAACCATTCCCTTTTCGTCCATAAACTTATCTACTAACCTCTTAAATGCCACCAAACTTGGTGCATCTACAACTGCCGCAGGCAGGGCATTCCATATCCTTACCACCCTCTGGGTAAAGAACCTACCTCTGACATCCGTCCTATAACCACTACCCCTTAATTTAAAGCTATGTCCCCTCGTGCTAGCTTTCTCCATCCTAGGAAAAAGGCTATCACTGTCCACCCTATCTAAACCTCTAATCATCTTATATGTTTCCATCAGGTCCCCTCTTAGCCTCCTCCTTTCTAACGAAAACAACCTCAAATCCCTCAGCCTCTCCTCATAAGACCTGCCCTCCATACCAGGCAACATCCTGGTAAAACCTCCTCTGTACCCTCTCCAATGCCTCCACATCTTTCTTATAATGTGGGGACCAGAACTGCACACAATACTCCCAGTGCGGCCGCACTAGAGTTTTGTACAGTTGCAACATGATGCTGCGGCTCCTAAATTCAATCCCCCTACCAATAAAGCTAAGACTCCATATGCCTTCTTAACAACTTTATCCACTTGACTGCCTACTTTCAGGGATCTATTGACACATACACCAAGATCCTTCTGTTCCAAAACACTATTAAGAGCCCTACCATTAGCCCTATACTCTACACATTTATTGTTTCTGCCAAAGTGCATTACCTCACACTTTTCCACATTAAACTCCATTTGCCACCTCTCGGCCCAGCTCTGCAACTTGTCCAAGTCCCTCTGCAAACTATAACACCCCTCTTCACTATCTACCACTCCACCGACTTTAGTGTCATCTGCACATTTACTAATCCATCCTTCAATACCCTCATCCAGATCATTTATAAAAATTGCAAACAGCAGGGGCCCCAAAACAGACCCCTGAGGTACACCACTTGTCACCGAACTCCACGATGAATATCTCCCATCAACCACCACCCTCTGTCTTCTATCTGCTAGCCAATTCCTAACCCAATTAGCTAAATCACCCTCTATCCCATACATCTGCTTTTTCTGCAGAAGTCTTCCATGGGCCACCTTATCAAACGCCTTACTAAAGTCCATATATACCACATCAACCGCCTTACCCCCATCCACCTCTTTAGTCACTTTTTCAAAAAACTCAATGAGGTTAGAAAGGCACGACCTACCCTTCACAAACCATGCTGACTATCCCCAATCAATTCATTTCTCTCTAAATAACTATAAATCCTATCCCTAATAATTCTCTCCAATACTTTGCCCACAACAGAAGTAAGACTCACCGGCCTATAATTCCCCGGACAGTCTCTCTTCCCCTTCTTGAACAATGGGACCACATTCGCTATCCTCCAGTCTTCCGGCACTATACCCGTAACCAACGACGACCTGAAGATCAGAGCCAGAGGCTCTGCAATCTCCTCTCTTGCCTCCCAGAGAATCCTAGGGTTAATCCCGTCCGGCCCAGGGGACTTATCCAACTTCAAACCCTCGAGAATATCTAGCACATCCTCCCTATCTACTTCGATCCTTCCCAGTTTGCTACCTCGTACCTCAGTGTTCTCCATCACTACATTTACATCACCCTGCGTGAATACCGAAGAGAAATATTTATTCAGTGCCTCTCCAATCTCTTCAGGCTCCACGCACAACTTCCCACTGCTGTCTATGACTGGCCCTAATCTGGCCCTAACCAATCTTCTATTCTTAACATATCGAAAGAAAGCTTTAGGATTCTCCTTAATCCTATCAGCCAACATCTTCTCGTGTCCCCTCTTAGCTCTCCTCAATTCACTTTTTAGCTCCCTCCTGGCTAATCTACAGCTATCCATTGCACTAACTGAGCCTTCAAGCCTCATCCTGACATAAGCCTCCTTTTTTCCTTTTAACCAGCAAATTAACTTTTTTAGTACACCATGGTTCCCTTACTCGACCATTTCCTCCTTGCCTGACAGGGACATACTTATCAAGGACTCGCAGTAGCTGCTCCTTGAATAAGCTCCACATTTTAGATGTTCCCAGTCCCTGTAGTTTCCTAGTCCAACCTATGCACCCTAATTCCCTCCTTATGGCCTCATAATTACCATTCCCCAGCTATAACTACTGCCCCCAGCTTCATGCCTATCCCTATCCATCACTAAGGTGAACGTAACCGAATTGTGGTCACTATCACCAAAGTGTTCACCAACTTCCAAGCCTAACACCTGGTCGGGCTCATTGCCCAGCACCAAATCCAAAGTAGCCTCACCTCTAGTTGGCCTATCTACGTACTGAGTCAAAAAACCTTCCTGCACACTTTGTATAAAAACTGACCCCTCTAACGAGCTAGAGCTATAGCTATTCCAATCAATATTAGTAAAGTTAAAGTGCCCTTTATCATTTATGATGATAATTAATGATTTATCAAAATTCGCTGGTCTCTGGGGAAGTGTCGGAAGATTGGAAAACAGCTAATGTTATTCCGCTGTTTAAAAAAGGCAGCAAACAAAAAACAGGGAATTATAGGCTGGTTAGCTTAACGTCCGTAATTGGAAAAATGCTAGAATCCATCATCAAAGAAGAAATAGCGAGACACCTAGAAAAGAATAGTTTGATCAAGCAGATGCAGCACGGATTCATGAAGGGGAAGTCACATTTAACGAATTTATTGGATTTCTACGAAAATGTGACCAGTGCAGAAGACAGAGGGGAACTGGTGGATGTGGTGTTTTTAGATTTCCAGAAGGCGTTCAATAAGGTGCCTCACAAAAGGTTGCTGCAGAAGGTTAGGGTACATGGAGTTGGGGGTAAAGTGTTAGTGTGGATTGAGGATTGGTTATCTAGCAGGAAGCAGACAGTTAGAATAAATGGATGCTATTCTGGTAATTAGTAGCATGCTGCAGGGATCGGTGCTGGGGCCTCAACTGTTTAGCATTTACATAGATGAATTGGAGGAAGGGGCTGAGTGTAGGGTAACAAAATTTGCTGATGACATGAAGATGAGTGGAAAAACAAATTGCGTGGAAAGCACGGAAAGTCTGCAGAGAGATCTGGATAGGCTGAGTGAGTGGGCGAGAACCTGGCAGATGGAGTATAACTTTAGCAAATGTGAGGTTATTTGGTAGAAATAATAGCAGGGGGGATTATTATTTAAAGGGTGAAAAGCTGCAGCATGCTATGTTGCAGAGGGACCTGGGGGTCCTTGTGCATAAATCTCAAAAACCCAGTCTGCAGGTGCAGCAGGTGATCAAGAAGGTGAATGGAATGTTGGCCTTTATAGTGAAGGGGATAGAATATAAAAGCAGAGAGGTCTTGCTGCAACTGTACAAGGCACTGGTGAGGCTGCAACTGAAGTACTATGTGTAGTTTTGGTCTCCTTATTTGTGAAAGAATATATTGGCCTTGGAGGGAATACAGAGAAGATTCACCAGGCTGATACCGGAGATAGAACATAGAACATAGAACATAGAACAATACAGCACAGAACAGGCCCTTCGGCCCTCGATGTTGTGCCGACCAAAATAAAAAGCAATGCCCCTCCTAACTAAACCATTCCATTCTCATCCATATACTTATCAACTAACCTCTTAAACGCCACCAAACTTGGCGCATCCACAACAGCTGCAGGCAGGGCATTCCACTCCCTAATCACTCTTTGAGTAAAGAACCTACCTCTGATATCCGTCCTATAACTCATACAATCTGAGGAGGTCAGATTATGAGGAAAGATTGAATAGACTGGGTCTGTATTCATTGGAGTTTAGAAGGCTGAGGGGGGATCTTATAGAGACTTACAAGTTAATGAAGGGGCTAGATCGGGGTTAGAAAGGAAAACAGAACTAGAGGGCACACCTCAAAACAAGGAGAGGGGGGCAGTTTAAAACAAAGTTGAGGTCGAACTTCTTCACTCAAAGGGTGGTGAATCTTTGGAATTTTCTACCCATTGAAGTGGTGGAAGCTACCTCATTGAATATATTTAAGTCATGGGTAGGTAGATTTCTGATAGTCAAGGGAATTAAGGGTTATGGGGAGAAAGCAGGAAAGTGGAACCGACCTACTTCAGATCAGCTATGATCTCATTGAATGGCGGGGCAGGCTCGAAGGGCTAGATGGTCTACTCCTGTTCCTATTTCTTATTTTCTTAGATGTTTAAATAATGACGTCACATTTGTTGTTTTCCAATCTGAACGAATCACCACCAGAATCCAGCAAATTTTAGTAAATTACCACTAGTGCATTTGCTATTTCTCCCGCCGTCTTTTTTAGTATCCTGGGATGCATTCATAGAACATAGAACATAGAACATTACAGCACAGAACAGGCCCTTCAGCCTTCGATGTTGCGCCGACCAATATAAAAAGCAATGACCCTCCAAACTAAACCATTCCCTTCTCTTCCATATACTTATCAACTAACCTCTTAAACGCCACCAAACTTGGCGCATCTACAACTGCAGCAGGCAGGGTATTCCACTCCCGAATCACCCTTTGGTAAAGAACTACCGCTGATATCCGTCCTATAACTATCACCCCTTAATTTAAAGCTGTGTCCCCTCGTGCTAGCTTTCTCCATCCTAGGAAAAAGGCTATCACTGTCCACCCTATCTAAACCTCTAATCATCTTATATGTTTCGATAAGGTCCCCTCTTAGCCGCCTCCTTTCTAACGAAAACAACCTCAAATCCCTCAGCCTCTCTTCATAAGACCTGCCCTCCATACCAGGCAACATCCTGGTAAACCTCCTCTGTACCCTCTCCAATGCCTCCACATCTCTCTTATAATGTGGGGACCAGAACTGCACACAATACTCCAAGTGCGGCCGCACTAGAGTTTTGTACAGTTGCAACATGACGTTGCGGCTCCAAATTCAATCGTCCTACCAATAAAGCTAAGACTCCATATGCCTTCTTAACAACCTTATCGACTTGACTGCCAACTTTCAGGGATCTATGCACATATACACCAAGATCCCTCTGTTCATCAACACTATTAAGAGTCCTACCATTAGCCCTATACTCTACACATTTATTATTCCTGCCAAAGTGCATTACCTCACACTTTTCCACATTAAACTCCATTTGCCACCTCTCGGCCCAGCTCTGCAACTTGTCCAAGTCTCTCTGCAAACTATAACACCCCTCTTCACTATCTACCACTCCACCTAGTGGAGTGTCATCTGCAAATTTACTAATCCATTCCTCAATACCCTCATCCAGATCATTTATAAAAATTACAAACAGCAGGGGCCCCAAAACAGACCCCTGTGGTACACCACTTGTCACCGAACTCCACGATGAATATCTCCCATCAACCACCACCCTCTGTCTTCTATCTGCGAGCCAATTCCTAACCCAATTAGCTAAATCACCCTCTATCCCATACATCTGCATTTTCTGCAGAAGTCTTCCATGGGCCACCTTATCAAACGCCTTACTAAAGTCCATATATACCACATCAACCGCCTTACCCCCATCCACCTCTTTGGTCACTTTTTCAAAAAACTCAATGAGGTTAGTAAGGCACGACCTACCCTTCACAAAACCATGCTGACTATCCCCAATCAATTCATTTCTCTCTAAATAACTATAAATCCTATCCCTAATAATTCTCTCCAATACTTTGCCCACAACAGAAGTAAGACTCACTGGCCTATAATTCCCTGAAGGTCTCTCTTCCCCTTCTTGAACAATGGGACCACATTCGCTATCCTCCAGTCCTCCGGAACCACACCCGTAACCAAAGACGACCTGAAGATCAGAGCCAGAGCTCTGCAATTGCCTCTCTTGCCTCCCAGAGAATCCTAGGGTAAATCCGTCCAGCCCAGGGGACTTATCCAACTTCAAACCCTCGAGAATATCTAGCACATCCTCCCTATCTACTTCAATACTTTCCAGTTTGCAACCCTGTACCTCAGTGTTCTCCATAACTACATTTACATCACCCTGCGTGAATACCGAAGAGAAATATTTATTCAGTGCCTCTCCAATCTCTTCAGGCTCCATGCACAACTTCCCACTGCTGTCTATGACTGGCCCTAATCTTGTCCTAACCAATCTTCTATTCTTTCCATCAGAACCAGGAGATTGTCTATCTTTAGCTCTATAACTTGCCCAACACTATCTTTTTCATGATAATGATAGATTCTACGTTCTCGTGTGCCATAGCCATTTTTGGCATGTTATTTATGTCTTCTACTATGAAGAGCCACACAAAATACTTATGCAATGCCTCAGCCATTTTCTCATTTCCAATTATTACATCCCCTTTCTTGTCCTCTAAAGGACCAATGTTTACATTAGCCACTCTTTTTTGTTTGAGATATTTGGAGAAACATTTGCTATTTATTTTTATATTCTGAGTTAGTTTACTCTAATAATCCATCTTACTTTTCTTTATAGCTTTTTGCATGGCTTTCTGCTAACCTTTAAAGATTTCCCAATCCTCTAGATTCCCACCAATCTTTACTACTTTGCATACATTTTCTTTCAATTTAGTCCCCTTCTTTATTTCCTTAAGGGTTCTGTCATTTACAATATACTTCCTATCTGTATTAGATCTTGCAAAATGCATTACCTCACATTTGTCCAGATTAAACACCATCTGCCATCTTTCTGCCCAAGTCTCCAACTGATCTATATCCTGCTGTCTCCTGTGAGGGTCTTCATCATTATCCACAAACATAGGCAACGACATCTCCTCCATGATCATCCTCAATGATTTAAGGTGCAGGGAAGCAAATATAGAGGGGATGTTAGGGGTAAGTTTTTCACTCAGAGGGTGGTGAGTGAATGGAATCGGCTGCCGTCGGAGGTCTCGCTGGGGTCTTTTAAAGGACTTCTGGATGAGTATATGGAAGCGAATGGGATAGGGGGTTATAGATAGGTCTGTGGATTGGTAGATATAGATGTGATCGGTGCAACTCGTGGGCCGAAGGGCCTGTTTGTGCTGTATTGTTCTATGTTCTATGTTCAATACCAGTGCTCCACATGGTTGTGTTCTCAGTCCTCTACTATGCTCCTTATAAACCTGTGATGATGTGGCCAAATTCCCCTCCAACTCAATTTCAAGTTTGCTGATGACACCGACATAGTGGGTTGTATCTGAAACAATGATGAGACAGGAATGAGATAGAGAATCTGGAGAACTGGTGCAGCAACAATGATTTCTCCCTCAAAGTGAACAAAACAAAGGAGATTGTCGTCGACTTCAGGAAGTATAAAGGAAAACATACCCCTGTCTACATCAATGGGGATGAAGTAGAAATGGTTGACAGCATCAAGTTTTTAAATGTCCACATCATCACCTGGTCTCTCCATGCGGTCGCTATAGTTAAGAAAGCCTCACCAATGCCTCCTTTTTCAGAAGACTAAGGAAATTTGGCACATCTGCTGCACTCTCACTAACTTCTACAGATGCACCACAGAAAGCATTCTTTCTGGATGTATCACAGCTTGGTATGGCTCCTGCTCTACCCAAGACCACAAGAAACTACAAAAGGTTGTGAACATAGCCCAGTCCATCACACAAACCAGCCTCCCATCCATTGACATTGTCTTTTTTCCTGCAGGTTTGGAAAAATAGCCAGTATAATTCAGGACCTCATGCGCTCTAGACATTCTCTCTTCCACCTTCAACCATCAGGAAAAGAATACAAAAGTCTGAAATCACCTACCAACCAATTCAAAAGCAGCTTCTTCCCTGCTGCCCTCAGACTTTTTGATAGACAGACCTCACATTCAATGAAACTTTCTTTACATCCTAGCTATGATTGTAATATTCTGCACCTTCTCCTTTCCTTCTCTATGAATGGTATGCTTTGTGCAGCGTGCATGAAACAATATTTTTCAAAGTCTACTATTATATGTGACAATAATAAATCAAATCAAGTATAAACATTGTAGTTACTAGAGGAGGTCGGAATACTGTGGCAAGTAACAAACCTTCTGACTTCCCAAAGCCTGTCCACCATCTACTAGGCACGAGTTGGGAGTGTGATGGAATACTCCTTGAACACTGGCCCCAATAGGTGCAGCTCCAACAACACTCAAGAAGTTCAGCACCATTGTATCATCAGTGTACCTTTAAGGGATGTATTTTTTAAGATCCTGCTCTCTGCAGCTCACAGCTTTAGCTGTCATTGGCATCAGGTTGTCCTTTCATTGTTCTTTCTGGGTTTGTTTATTTTACTTTGGGAATTAGTTTTATAAGAACATAATGTATAGAGGACATTAGCTATGAGGGGAGGTTGAAGAAACTTGGTTTGTTCTCACTGGAGCAACGGAGGTTGAGGGGTGACCTGATAGAAGTCTACAAGATTATGAGAGGCATGGACAGAGCGGATGTTCAGATACTTTTTCCCAGGGTGGAAGAGTCAATTATTAGGGGACATGGGTTTGAGATGCGAAGGGCAAGATTTAAAGGAGACATATTTTCTTTGTTCTTTATAAGAACATAAGAACTAGCAAAAGGGGTAGACTGTTTGGTTCCTCGAGCCCTGCTCCACCATTCAATAAGATCATGGCTGATCTTTTTGTGGACTCAGGTCCACTTACCTGCCCATTCACCATAACCCTTAATTCCTTTACTATTCAAAAATTTATCTAACCTTGCCTTAAAAACATTCAATGAAGTAGTCTCAACTCTTCACTGGGCAGAGAATTCCACAGATTCACAACCCTTTGTGTGAAAAAGTTCCTCCTCAACTCAGTCCTAAATCTCCTTCTCCTTATTTTGAGGCTGTGACCCCTAACTGTAGTTTCACCCACCATTGGAAATAACTTCCCTGCTTTATCTTATGTATTCCCTTCAGCTCCCCTCATTCTTCTGAATTCCAATGAGTATAGCTCCAGTCTACTCAGTCTCTCCTCATAAGTCAACCCTCTCCACTCCAGAATTAACCTAGTGAGTCTTCCCTGCGGCCCCTCCAGTGCCAATATATCCTTTCTCAAGTCAGAAGACCAAAACTGTACACCGTATTGCAGCTATGGCCTCACTAGCATCTTATACAGCTGCAACATAACCTCCCTGTTTTTTAACTCCATGCCTCTAGCCATGAAGAACAAAATTCCATTGCCTTCTTAATTACCTGCTGCACCTGCAAACCAAATCCTTGAGATTTCTGCACAAGAACACCCAGATCCTTCTGCACAGCAATATGCTGCATTTTTTTTACCATTTAAATAATAGTCTATTTTACTGTTATTCCTACCAAAATGGATGACCTCACATTTACCAACATTGTACTCCATCTGCCAGAACCTCGCCCTTCACTTAGATTATCTCTATCCCTTTTCAGACTTTCAGCATACTCTGCACATTTTGCTCTGCCACTCATCTTAGTGTCATCTGTGAATTTTGACACACTACACTGCACTGATCCTCAATTGTCTCACTATAAAGTTTTTGCTCCCAGTCTATCTTAGCCAACTCCTCCCTCATCCTTTATAGTCTCCTTTGTTTAATTACAAGACACTGAACATAGAACATAGAACACTACAGCACAAACAGGCCCTTTGGCCCATGAGTTGTGCTGATCACATCTATACCTACCAATCCACAGACCTATCTATAACCCCCTATCCCATTAGTTCCCATATACTCATCCAGAAGTCTTTTAAAAGACCCCAGCGAGTTTGCCTCAACAACCTCCAACGGCAGCCGATTCCATTCACTCACCACCCTCTGAGTGAAAAACTTACCCCTAACATCCCCTCTGTATTTGCTTCCCTGCACCTTAAATCTGTGTCCTCTCGTAGTGACCATTTCAGCCTGGGGAAATAGTCTCTGAGAGTCCACCCTATCTATTCCTCTCAACATTTTATAAACCTCTATCAGGTCGCCTCTCAACCTACGTCTCTCCAGTGAGAAGAGTCCCAGCTCCCTCAACCTATCTTCATAAGGCATGCCTCCCAATCCAGGCAGCATCCTTGTAAATTTCCTCTGCACTCTTTCAATAGCTTCTACATCCTTCCTATAGTGAGGCGACCAGAACTGCGCACAGTACTCCAAGTGGGGTCTGACAAGGGTCTTATAAAGCTGCATCATTACCTCCCGACTCCTAAACTCAAACCCTCGATTAATGAAGGCCAGTACACCATACACCTTCTTGACCACATCCTCCACCTGCGAGACCGATTTAAGAGTCCTATGGACCCGGACCCCAAGATCCTTTTGCTCTTCAACACAGCTAAGACTCCTACCCTTGATATTGCACTCCCTCATCTCATTATTCCTGCCAAAATGGACCACTACACATTTATCTGTGTTGAAGTCCATCTGCCACTTCTCTGCCCAGTCTTGATCCTATGTACACTGGTACATAGAATACACTGGTATTCAATTTTACCTTCTCATGGTCCATCTGTATATTAAATTTAACCATATTGTGATTGCTCTTTCCGAAAGAGTTCCTGCATCATCAGGAGGTCAGGTGACTGTAATTCATTCATTTTCAGTTCTGAGCTCCGGGTTTTAGTTTTAGAAGGAACATCAAACTGGAAAAACGCCTTTCTCTCTCTCTCTCTCTCTCTCTCTCCCTGCCCCATCCCCAGGGTTTGGGAAATTCTGTGGGTTAGCTGAAAGCCTTCCTGAAGTAGAAACCTGCTGTTGGTAGTTTCACTAGAGCTGTCACTGGTTTTCTGGGAAATTGTTAGGCAGGCTAATAATGTATTGGTCTAAATTGCAGGAGAACTGAAATAGCAAAAAGGAAGTCTTGCTATACTTATACAGATGTCAGGCCACATCTGGAATGGTAGTTGAGATTTTTGGGCCTTCCTGTGGTGTGTTTCTCACAGTAGGACGTGGCATGCCATTCACAGGTGGCGAGATCCTCTGCTCCTGGCAATGTCAATGGGATTTCCCACTGAGTGCACCCCACATATCCAGGAAACCAGCAGGGGTAATGCACCATTGGTGAGACTAGAAGATTCAGGCAATGTGAAGACCAGTAAATTCTGGCCGGTATGTTTAGCATTGGTCTTGAGATGGGTCAGCGAAGGTTCACCAGACATTTTCTTAGGATGGGAGGGCTGTCTATGATCAGAGGCTGAGTAAATTGGACCTGGGGTTAGAAAAACGAAATGCGATCCCATTGAAATGTACAAAATCCTGAAAGTATTTTGTTAGGGTAGACACTGAGAGTTTGTATCCCCTACCTGGGGAATCGAAAACATAGGATCACGGTCTCAGGAAAAGGGGTCAATTATTTACCACTGAAATTAGAGACATTATTTCACTAAAAGACTGGGAATCTCTTGAATTCTCCACCACAAAGGGTTTTGGGATCTCTATTGTTGAATACATTTAGTGCTGGGACCAACAGATTTTTGGTCTCTTCAGAAATCAGTGGTATTTTATAACACAGGTATTAAATTGCATTCCCTTATCCAATTAGTGATTAGAATAATACTCAGCTCTCAATGTGGGTTTGGATTGCAATGGGATCTCGATCAATTGGGCCAGTGGGCTGACGAATGCCAAATGGAGTTTAATTTAGACAAATGCTAGGTGATGCATTTTGGGAGATTGAACCAGGGCAGGATTTACTCACTTAATGGTAGGGAACTGGGGAGTGTTACAGAACAAAGAGATCTAGGGGTACATGTTCATAGCTCCTTGAAAGTGGAGTCACAGGTGGACAGAGTGATGAAGAGGGCATTCGGCATGCTTTGTTTCATTGGTCAACGCATTGAGTATAGAAGTTGAGATGTCTTATTGGAGTTGTAGAACAAATTAGTAACGGCACACTTGGGAGACTGTGTGCAATTCTGGTCACCCTATTATAGAAAAGATATTATTTAAAAGAGAAAGAATGCAGAAAAGATTTAGGATGCTACCAAGACTTGATGGATTGAGTTATAAAGAGAGGCTGGATAGATTGGCACTTTTTTTCTGGAGCATAGGAGGCTGAGGAGTAACCTTATAGAAGTCTAAAAAATAATGAGGGACATAGATCAGCTAGATAGTCAATAACTAAATTCTAAAACTAGAGGCATAGGTTTACGGTGAGAGGGGACAAATACAGAAGTGTTCAGAGGGGCAATTTTTTCATACAGAGGATGGTGAGTGTCTGGAAAAAGCTGTTGGGGCAGGCACAATTTTGTCTTTTAGAAAGCACTTAGATAGTTACATGGGAAAGATGGGTATAGAGGGATATGGACCAAATATGGGCAATTGGGATTAGCCTAGTGGTTAAAAAAAAGGGTGGCATGGACATGTTGGACCGAAGGGCTTGTTTCCATTCTGTAAACCTATGACAAGAGGCCATTCAATCTGTATTTGGTCTGTCTATGTACAGGAAATTGCATTGTTACCAAGTGACTACAGTATACTGAATTGAAATAAGTGCAAGTAAGTTGCTGTTTCGGCTGGAAAGGAGATTTGAGGCTTTGGATATTAGGAAGGAACAAAGTAAAAGAGTAGCTGTTACATATCCTGTGTTCGATAAGGATAGGGAAGGATTATTGGATAATTGAGGATTGAATAAGTCATAGGAAGGGAATAATTTCTTTTCAATCATAAAAGGGAAGGGGAAAGATTGGGAAGATGTATTTGGTGGCAACATTATACTAAAAGTGACAGGAATTATAGAATCCCTAAAATGCAGAAAGAGGACATTCAGCCCATTTGAGTCTGCATTGACTCTCCAACAGGGCATCTTACCCAGGCCTACCTGCTGTCCTATCCCTATAACCCCATGCATTTCTCATAGTTAATCATCTAACCTGTACATTTTAGGTGGAGAATGATCCATTGAGTGTGGAAGTTGAGAGTTGGAAGGTGCAAACGTTCTGAGAGGAGTGAGAAAGGGAATGTGGTGAATAGGATGGAAATGGCCAAGAGTCCTGTCAACCACAACAGAGAGAAATTCTCGACTTAGGGAACAGGACAATATTTCAGAAGCACTGAGATGGAAAGCGGATCATGTGCTTCTAATTCTGCATTGAAGATTCTGTTTATTTAGTATATATCCACCAGTTCCTCAATGTCCTTCTTCAATATGTTCTGTACAAGAATACTCTTTTTTCACATTGCTGTTATTTTCTGTCATTTCCTAATCTCACAATTTTATTTTCATCTGTTTTAAATTACTCTGAAACTTGTAAATCCAGTTCCCCAATCCCTCGAGGTTGATCTGATAAGTATATTCTAGTTGGTGACCCGTGCAATTACCTATTGTTGTATCAGCTTCCACTCTAAAGTCATTTATGTACAAAGTCAGGAGCCTTCACCAACTGTTACTTTTAACTATCTATTCCCATTCTCAAAAGTTATTTAATTTATCTTTCAGAGGAAGGTGATGATATGCCAATCCAGTTCATTGGAGCCATTTCCTCAGGGGAACATTTATTCAACAATAACAGAGAAGAAATGCTCTTACTCTCACAGCTGGAGTACGGAACTGAAGAATCAACCAATACAACTTTTTTCTGGATGAAAGCATCAAATTCCAACACAGAGGAAGGGATGCAAACTGCCTTCCAGGTAATTTCACCATATCCAACTGGCACAAACAAGGAATTGTCAACAATGACATCCCCAAGAATTCCACCGCCACCACCACAGACTTCAAGAAGAAAGGGACCATCAGCAGTGTCCTCATCTCTTAGCATGGAATCAGGGCCTACACAAGCATCCATACCATACCACCAATCTAACAGTGACCAGGACACACAACAAATACTCATTGAAACAATCCCATTAGCAGAGTCTACCAGCAGAGAGGAGAATCCATCAAGGCAACTACCCCAGTTTATCAACAGAGAGCAAGAATTTTATAAAATGCCGACCCTGCAACTTACCACCATGACAGAACAATTTCTTTCTCAAAGCGTTCATTCACCACAACCCAGCGGTGAAGGGAAAAGTATATTCCCAGCCACATTTTACACAATATTACCATCACAACAAACTGTTCCAGAAGATGAATTGACCCCATTGTTATGTACTGTCCCACAACCACTTACTCACAACACGGAGCAGAATTTATCACCACCAAGCTCACAAGCTATTGTATTTTCTCAAGAAACTAACCTAAAACTGAAATTGTCCCAACCTGATTGTACAGGAAATCACACTGGTAAACCAGAGGTTTTATCCTCAGTGCTGCTTGACTTTAGACCAAGAGAGCCCCAGAGAGAACAGGGATCATCCCAAACCATGCAATCAGAACTCCCCAAAGAAGAGGAAGCATCCCAAATCATCCAATCAGAGACCCCCAGAGAAGAGGGATCATCTCAAACCATCCAATCAAAGGCCCCCACAGAACAAGGATCATCCCAAACCATCCAATCAGAGCTCCCCAAAGAAGAGGGATCATCCCAAATCATCCAATCAGAACCCTCCAGAAAACAGGGATCTTTCCAAACCATCCAATCAGAGCCCTCCAAAGAACAGGGATCATTCCAAACCATCCAATCAGAGTCCCCAAGCAAAGAGCTGGAATTATCCCCAGAATCATTAGAAATGAATCAACTGACACAGGAATTTCCATTGGTGGATCCATTGTATTCTCCAATACAAACTAATGTTCTGTCGTCAGAACCTGCTAATAAATTGGAGGGATATATTGGAAAAGGACCACACATGACCAGCAGATCAGAGGAGTTAACATCAGTAACCCTACTTAGTATTGTAGAACCTCCAGCAGAGGGAAGGATCCCACAAGGAGCTCAAAGACATCTCTATCACTGGAAAGGAAAAGAAGAGAGAGAGACTGTTGAACAATTGCAACCTGTCCATAAAGATGAGCAGGCAAAGATTTGCGCAGAAATTGTTAATCCAATACTCAGCAGTCTGGCCACATCTGCCAGTAAAATGGCAGAGACCTTTGCAGTTTTGAGTGAACACCAAGCAAGTATTGCTTCAAGCTTACAAGCACTCAGCAAAAACCAGACACTGAAGCCCTGAACACATTCCAGGAAAGGAATTGCCTGAGAATTACTGTTATAAAAATGAGGCAATGGCTGACTCGAAACCGTGACCCAAAATAAAACACTTCAAAAATTGAACTGTTCAGGATCAAATGTTGAGAGAAATAGAATTGCCGTATTAAATTCCACTCAAGGCAACAAACAATTTGTACAAAGAAAAGTGCAGCACAGGATCAGGCCCTTCGGCCCTCCAAGCCTGTGCCGATCATGATGCCAAAGGTGATGGGGAGAGAGAGTTTTAGTTACTGTATCATAAGTAAGAATGAAAAACATTTGAATAAAATCCTAGGAGTAGGCAGTCTTGTTTCAGACTTTCCTAATGAGAGGTTCCATACAATAAATTGTGTCATTTTACTAAATTAAATTAGAACTTAATGTTGGCATCAGGTAGGTGAGCAAAGAACACTAGAACTAAAGGAGCCATTCAACCCCTCGAGCCACTTCTGCCACTCAATTAGATCATGGCTGTTCTGTACCTCAGTCCCATTTACCCACATTTGACCCCTGATACCATTACCCCAAAACAAAAATACTGGTCTCAGTTTGCAGAGCTGCACAGGTTTAGAGAAGATGATTCTGGACTCTCTTTATGCAAAAACAAATGCTTCCCAATTTCGCTATTCAATAGCTGCCTCTAATTCCAAGGCTGTGCTCCCTTGTTCTGGACTCTCCCTCTCCTTTGTATTGAATTCCTTTATCATTTTAAACACCTCAGTTAGATCACCCTCAACCTATTAAATTTAATGGGACACAGAAATGGATGTTGCAAAACAGCAGGCAAATGCCTTCAGCTCTGAGGAGCAGTTGCGAAAGTTGGAAGAGAAAATGAAGTGTTATGTGTTCAATGTGTCCAGTCTTATTGCCTGTCAGAATGGAAAACATCCACAATCAGCTTCTACAGGAGAAAATGGATACCCTCTTTATGTACAACAAGATGTGAGGTAAGAGAGTGAGGTATGAGCAGTCCTGTATTATTATCGTGGGCTTGGACTGCCTGTAAAATTACTACAGCAACTCAAATGGGGAAAAGAGCAAGCAGAATGGCAATATTCAGGAGCTAAATAGTGGAATGAAACACATCATAACCAAATGGGTTGATTATTAAGCTGCAAATCCATCCAACACACGTCGGTGGCAGTCAGGAAGAGTGGGAGAGATTCCTGGTCAGTTGTGTGATTCTGTCGGATGTTGACGTGATGTTTGTCTTGAGTATTTGTCTGTAGGTCCTCGCTATCTGTAAAAGGAATTTATAAACGTAATTATTGTAAGTACGGGGTATAAATTTGGAACAGACAATTCTAGTTTCTATGGAATGCAGAGGACCTGAGGTGCAGGTGCACAAGTCTCTGAAGGTGGCAGAGCAGGTGGAAAAGGTTGTGAAGAAAGTATATGGTATGCTAGCCTTTATAGGAAGGGGTATAGAGTACAAGAGCTGGCCTTTAATGTTGCAGTTGTATAAAACGTTGGTTAGACCTCATTTGGAAAACTAAGTCCAGTTCTGGTCACCTTACTACCAGAAGGACGTGGAGACTCTGGAGAGAGTGCAAAGGAGGTTTACCAGGATGCTGTCTGGGATGGAAAGTCTGAGTTACGAGGAGAGGTTAGGCAAATAGGGACTGTTTTTCTTTGAAAAACGTAGACTTAGAGGAGGTTTAATAGAGGTGTATAAGATTATGAAGGGTATAGATAGAGTAAACAGGGTTAAGCTTTTTCCTAGGATGGACTCAAATAGCACGAGGGATCATGGGCTTAGGGTGAGGGAGATAAGGTATAATTTGGATGCTAGAGGGAGTTTTTTCACACAGAGGGTGGTGGGGGTATGGAACGCGCTGCCAAGTAAAGTGGTGGAGGCAGGCACCCTGGAGTTATTTAAGAGATACTTAGATGGGCACATGAACAGAATGGGAATGGAGGGATATAGAAAACTGATTTAAAATAGGCATCATGAGGCATAGGGGTTCCCTGGGAAATGTGTAAATTGTCAATGATATTGATGTATTTGTTTTATCCTACAGGTACTTCGGGCCGCCTCGTTTAACAAGGGGCATACACGCAATGGGTCGTGAGAGGGCTGCTGTTGGATTTTTTGAGAGTATGCTTGTGCTTCACGTCGTTAGTGTACGCTTGACCTGGACCATTTGATGGGCAACATGATGGCTCAGTGACTATTGCTGTGCTGTGCAGATACATGGATTTGGGCCTGTGTCTGTGGAAGTTTGCTCATTCTCCCCGTGCTCACGTGGGTTTTCTCCGGGTGCTCCGGTTTCCTCCCACATCCCAAAGATGTGCTCTTAGGCTGATTGGCAGAACAAATCCTCCCTAAATTGTCTCAAATTTTGTTCTAATGCATAGATCTATAAACATAGATAGGGATGATAGGGATCATGGGTAGAAGTGGGAACATTGAGGTGGTGGCGCGAGCTCGTTGGGCTGAAGGGCCTTTTTCCCGTACTGTCACCATAGCTCCAGGTTCCACCATGGAAAATCTTCTCACAACATCACTGGCAACTACTATAATCATGATGTAAAGATGCCGGCGTTGGATTGGAGTGGTAAGAACTCAGTAAGAATTTAGCAACACCAATTATTAATCCAACCGATTTATTTGATAGTAAAAAAGCGAGCTTTCAACACTCCCGTGTCTTCATCAGGCAAGTGCAGTGTTCTGGACCAGAACACTGCACTTGCCTGATGAAGACACGGGAGTGTTGAAAGCTCGCTTTTTTACTATCAAATAAATCGGTTGGATTAATAATTGGTGTTGCTAAATTCTTACTAACTACTATAATCCTCAGGGAAATATAATTAGATCGAAGGTCGGAGGGAGAGCTTTCACCAATGTACTTATTGAATTGGATCAAATGGCTCATATGATCTCGTTTTTCAAAGTAAGAAGTCTCACAACACCAGTTAAAGTCCAACAGGTTTATTTGGTAGCAAACACCAAAAGCTGGTGGTGTTTGCTACCAAATAAATCTGTTGGACTTCAGCTTGGTGTTGTGAGACTTCTCACTGTGTTTACCCCAGTCCAATGCTGGAATCTCTTTTCAAAGGCAGAGAAACAGAAACCTTCACATGGTCCATCTCCAAAACTTTCTTAACTTCTCTCTCGCTATTTCATTACAAACCTAGCCACTCTCACAGTTACTTCAACTATATAGAAATAGAACACTACAGCACAAACAGGCCCTTCGGCCCACAAGTTGTGCCGATCATATCAGTACCTACGAGGCCATAGAACTATCTGTAACTCCCAATCCCATTAAATCCCATGTACCCATCCAGAAGTCTCTTAAAAGACCCCAGCGAGTTTGCCTTTATCACCACTGACAGCAGCCGATTCTATTCACTCACCACCCTCTGAGTGAAAAACTTACCTCTAACATCTCCTCTGTACTTGCCCCCCAGCACCTTAAACCTGTGTCCTCTTGTAGCGACCATTTCAGCCCTGGGAAATAGCCTCGAGAATGCAACCTATCTATTCCTCTCAATATCTGATAAACCTCTATCAGGTCGCTTCTCAACCTTCGTCTCTCCAGGGAGAAGAGATCTAGCTCCCTCAACCTATCATCATAAGGCATGCCTCTCAATCCAGGCAACATCCTTGTAAATCTCCTCTGCATCCTTTCAATAGCTTCCACATCCTTTCTATAGTGAGACGATCAGAACTGCACACAGTACTCCAAGTGAGATGGAAAATCTATGGGTGACACGGTAGCACAGTGTTTAGCACTGCTGCTTCACAGTTCCAGGGACCTGGGTTCAATTCCTGGCTTGGGTCACTATCTGTGTGGAGTTTGCACAATCACCTCGTGTCTGCATGGGTTTCTTCCAAGTGCTCCAGTTTCCTCCCAAAGTCCAAAGATGTGCAAGTTAGGTTGATTGGCCATGCTAAAATTGCCCCTTAGTGTCCTGAGATACATGGATTAGAGGGATTAGTATGTAAACATGTAGGGATATGGGGGTAGGGCCTGGGTGGAACTGTGGTCAGTGCAGGCGCAATGGACACAATGGCCTCTTTCTGCACTGTTGGGTTCCTATTATTCTATGATCAGTCGCCCACATCAGCTTCCTGTAAGGCCTCTATGCCAGTTTTCCCATTTCCAATGCTACCTTCCACAAAAAGATGCTTCTGACATCTTTCTTTTGCCTGAGCTGAGGCACCTCCCTCCACCCTGTGGCTCTCAACTGCATCTGACCCATTTCCTGTTCCTTTGCTCTCACTTTTTTGTCTCCTTCCCAGAACCAGGAAAGGGTTCCCTTGACCTCAATGTCCACTCCACCAACCTTCGCATTCAAAGGATTATTTTCTGCTATTTCCACTAACAGCAGCATAATACCACTTCCAAACGCATCAACCCTCTCACTTCCGCTGACAACATTCTGTACGTATTGTTCCCTCCAGCACCCCTAGGATGGCACGGTGGACCCAGGTTCAATTCCAGCTTCGGGTCTCTGTCTGTGTGGAGGATGCATGTTCTCCTTGTGTCATAGAACATAGAACATAGAACAATACAGCACAAACAGGCCCTTCAGCCCACAAGTTGCGCCAACCAAGTTGCGTAGAGTATAGGGCTAATGGTAGGATTCTTAGTAGTCTAGATGAACAGAGGGATCTTGGTGTGTATGTGCATAGATCCCTGAAAGTAGGCAGTCAGGTCGAGAAGGTTGTTAGGAAGGCATATGGAGTCTTGGCTTTTATCGGTAGAGGGATTGAATTTCGGAGCCGCAACGTCATGTTGCAACTGTGCAAAACTCTAGTGCGGCCGCACTTGGAGTATTGTGTGCAGTTCTGGTCCCCACATTATAAGAAAGATGTGGAGGCATTGGAGAGGGTACAGCGGAGGTTTACCAGGATGTTGCCTGGTATGGAGGGCAGGTCTTATGAGGAGAGGGTGAGGGATTTGAGGTTGTATTCGTTAGAAAGGAGGCGGCTAAGAGGGGACCTAATCGAAACATATAAGATGATTAGAGGTTTAGATAGGGTGGATAGTGATAGCCTTTTTCCTCGGATGGAAAAAGCTAGCACAAGGGGACACAGCTTTAAATTAAGGGGTGATAGTTATAGGACGGATATCAGAGGTAGGTTCTTTACCCAAAGGTGGTTCGGGAGTGGAATGCCCTGCCTGCGGCAGTTGTAGATGCGCCAAGTTTGGTGGCGTTTAAGAGGTTAGTTGATAAGTATATGGAAGAGAAGGAATGGTTTAGTTTGGAGGGGCATTGCTTTTTATATTGGTCGGCGCAACATCGAAGGCCGAAGGGCCTGTTCTGTGCTGTAATGTTCTATGTTCTATGTTCTATGTTAATCACATCTACCAATCCACAGACCTATCTATAACCCCCTATCCTATTCTTTTCCATATACTCATCCAGAAGTCTCTTAAAAGACCACAGTGAGTTTGCCTCAACAACCTCCGACAGCAGTCGGTTCCATTCACTCACCACCCTCTGAGTGTAAAACCTACCCCTGACATCTCCTTTGTATTTGCTTCCCTGCACCTTAAATCTGTGTCCTCTCATAGTGACCATTTCAGCTCGGGGAAATAGTCTCCGAGAATCCACCCTATCTATTCTTCTCAACATTTTATAAACCTCTATCAGGTCGCCTCTCAACCTATGTCTCTCCAGTGAGAAGAGTCCCAGCTCCCTCAACCTATCTTCATAAGGCCTGCCTCCCAATCTAGGCAGCATCCTTGTAAATCTCCTCTGAACTCTGTCAATAGCCTCTACATCCTTCCTATAACGAGGCGACCAGAACTGCGCACAATACTCCAACTGGGGTCTGACAAGAGTCTTATAGAGCTGCGTTATTACCTCCTGACTCCTAAACTCTATTCCTCGATTAACGAAGGCCAGTACACCGTACGCCTTCTTGACAACTTCCTCCACCTGCGAGGCCGATTTAAGAGTCCTATGGACCCGGACCCCGAGATCTTTCTGCTCTACAACACAGCTAAGACTCCTATCCCTTATATTGTACTTCTTCATCCCATTATTCCTGCCAAAATGGACCACTACACATTTATCTGCATTGAAGTCCATCTGCCACTTCTCCACCCAGTCTTGCATCTTGTCTATGTCCCGCTGCAACTTTTGGCATCCCTCCAGACCATCCACAACACCACCGATCTTTGTATCGTTGGCGAACTTGCTAACCCATCCCTCCACTTCTTCATCCGAACAGATCCCTGGGGCACTCCACTGGTTACCGACCTCCATGCAGAACAAGACCCATCCACAACCACTCTCTGCCTTCTGCCGGCAAGCCAGTTCTGGATCCCATGCCCTCTCACCTTCTCCAGAAGCCTTGCATGTGGGACCTTATCAAATGCCTTACTAAAGTCCACGTCCACTACGTCCACCGCCCTTCCTTCGTCAATGTGTTCAGTCACATTTTCCCTCAGCGTACCCGAACAGGCATGGAGTGTAGCAGCAATTTCACAGTAATTTCATTGCAGATTTAATATAAGCCAACTTGTTACTAATAAATAAACTTTAAACTTTTTAAACACCCTGGTCCATTACACTCCTCTATTACGTCCACCTCATCCTCTTCCTGCAATTGCAGGAAATGTAACACTTTACCTATAACACTAAATGTAAAAGTAACCCTTGACCTCCTCTCTCCTCACCATCCAAAGTTCTAAACACTCCCTCCAGGTGAAGCAGTGATTTACTTGCATTTTTTTCAGTTTTGGTGACTGTACTTATTACTCACAATGCCATCCATTTTCCATTTTCTTTATTCAGTTACAGCATACGAGCATTACTAGCTGGGCTAACATTTATTGCCCATCCCTACCTGCTCCCCATTTTAGAGGGCAGTTGAGAGTCAACCACGTTGCTGTGGTTCTGGAGTCACATGTAGGTCAGACCAGGGAAGGACAACAGATTTCCTTCCCTAAATGATATTAGTGAATCAGATGGGTTTTCCAACAATGGTTTCATGGTCATCAGTAGATTTTTAATTCCAGATAATTTTATTGAATTCAAATTGCATCAACTGCCATAGCAGGATTTGAACCCAGGTCCCCAGAACATTATCCTGGCTGTCCAGATTACTAGTCCAGTGACATTTCCACTGTGTCACTGCCTCTCCACTGGGAAGACTAAATGCACACTGGGTCTCCACTTTGTGGACAGCCTGACCTTGATGTTCCTGTCACTACCATTTTACTTCACCATCCCGCTCCCCTGTCCACGTGTCCTTTTTTGACAAATTGCAATGTTCCAGTGAAACCCAACACAAACTGGAGGAACAGCACCTCATCTTCCAATTAGGCACTTCACAGCCTCCTGGACTTAACATTGAGCTCAACAACTTCACAGCATGAATTCTGTTCCCCATTTTAATTTTGATTTTCCATCTGGAGGATAGTGAATGTGGTCCCATTGTTCAAGAGGGGGAATAGAGACTTTCCTGGGAATTATAGACCGGTGAGTCTTACTTCTGTTGTGGGCAAAGTATTGGAAAGAATTATTAGGGATAGGATTTATAGTTATTTAGAGAGAAATGAATTGATTGGGATAGTCAGCATGGTTTTGTGAAGGGTAGGTCATGCCTTACTAACCTTATTGAGTTTTTTTAAAAAGTGACCAAAGAGGTGGATGGGGGTAAGGCAGTTGATGTGGTATATGTGGACTTTAGTAAGGCGTTCGATAAGGTGGCCCATGGAAGGCTTCTGCAGAAAATGCAGATGTATGGGATTGAGGGTGATTTAGCTAATTGGATTAGGAATTGGCTAGCAGATAGAAGACAGAGGGTGGTGGTTGATGGAAGATATTCATCGTGGATTTCGGTTACAAGTGGTGTACCTCAGGGATCTGTTTTGGGCCCCTGCTGTTTGTAATTTTTATAAATGATCTGGATGAGGGTATTGAAGGATGGATTAGTAAATTTGCGGATGACACCAAAGTCGGAGGAGTGGTAGATAGTGAAGAGCGGTGTTATAGTTTGCAGAGGGACTTGGACAAGTTGCAGAGCTGGGCCGAGAGGTGGCAAATGGAGTTTAATGTGGAAAAGTGTGAGGTAATGCACTATGGCAGAAATAATAAATGTGTAGAGTATAGGGCTAATGGTAGGATTCTTAATAGTGTTGATGAACAGAGGGATCTTGGTGTGTATGTGCATAGATCCCTGAAAGTAGGCAGTCAAGTCGATAAGGTTGTTAAGAAGGCATATGGAGTCTTAGCTTTTATTGGTAGAGGGATTGAATTTCGGAGCCGCAACGTCATGTTGCAACTGTACAAAACTCTAGTGCGGCCGCACTTGGAGTATTGTGTGCAGTTCTAGTCCCCACATTATAAGAAAGATGTGGAGGCATTGGAGAGGGTACAGAGGAGGTTTACCAGGATGTTGCCTGGTATGGAGGGCAGGTCTTATGAAGAGAGGCTGAGGGATTTGAGGTTGTTTTCGTTAGAAAGAAGGCGGCTAAGAGGAGACCTTATTGAAACATATAAGATGATTAGAGGTTTAGATAGGGTGGACAGTGATAGCTTTTTTCCTAGGATGGAGAAAGCTAGCACGAGGGGACATAGCTTTAAATTAAGGGGTGGTGGTTATAGGACGGATGTCAGAGGTAGGTTCTTTACCCAGAGGGTGGTAAGGGTATGGAATGCACTGCCTGCTGCAGTTGTAGATGCACCAAGTTTGGTGGCATTTAAGACGTTAGTAGATAAGTTTATGGATGAAAAGGAAATGGTTTAGGTTAGAGGGTCATTGCTTTTTCTTAATTGATTGGCGCAACATCGAAGGCCGAAGGGCCTGTTCTGTGCTGTCATGTTCTATGTTCTATGTTCTATCCTCCTCCCCCACCTCAAGTGTCAGCTTTTATAATGCTCCATTGCTTTGTCTTCAGCAAGCACTGACCCTATCATTACCACTTCCTTTGTCTTGTGTCCATGATATCTTTGTCAAAGCTCTCCTGAGCTCCTATCTATCTCTGACCATTCAGCTCAATCACCTCTACCCTGTCTTCAATATGAATCTGTGGAATTCACTACCACAGAAACTAGTTGAGGCTAAAACATTGCCTGATTTCAAGTAGAGATCAGGTATAACTCTTGAGGTGAAACAGAACAAGAGATGGGGGGGAAGGGAGAATCAGGATATTGAATTTGATGATCAGCCATGATCAAAATGAATGGCTAAGCTGGCTTGAAGGGCCAAATGGCCTATTCCTGTTTCTACTTTCCATGCTTCTATGAATCATATTTCTATTTCTCTTCTGCTCTGAAGAATTATACAGCCTCCACTGGTTCTCTTCCCCACAGACTATGTCAGGCTGGTGGCTGAATTTTCCACCATTTTCTATTTTATTTCGGGAAACCGAGTTCAGTGAGCAGAAAATAATAGGTGAACCTAAGAGAGTTAGGTAATGGGCTTCAATCTCTGAAGGCTGAAAGGTGAGATGAGTCAAATTGATGGGATGGAAATATAGAAACATTTAAAAAGGAACTGCATAAAATTGCATGTTTCAAAATTGCACGTGGATAGAAAATAGTCAACAATCAGGAAGCAATTATGGAATGGCTCTGGAGATAACACTTAGAGAAATCATTTCAGATGGCACTCTAACAATAGGTAAGTTTGGAACCAGCTAAAAGCATTCCCATCCAATTGGTCAGATGGTTTGCATCAAAACTGGAAGATCATAAATATTCTGATATGGAGATTTATCATCCACTAAGTCCTTCTCTTTGGTGAATACTGACATAAAGTACTCATTTAATACCTCACCCATTTCCTTGGTTCCACACATAAGTTCTCTCCCCTATCCTTGAGTGCACCAACCCTTTCCCTGACTACTCTCTTATTCTTGGAGAGTAGCCAAGGAAGAGGCATAGACTAGGATAAGTATAGTAAGAACCCTCATAACACCTGAAGAAAGAGCGACACTCTGAAAGTTTGTGCCACCAAATAAATCTGTTGGACTTTAACCTGGTATTGTGAGACTTCTTACTATAAATATTCTGACTGGGAAGTTTTCTAGTGTCACACAGGAGGATTTAACCTAGCTTGGCAGAGGGGTGGAAACCAAAGTAAAGGTGAATTTACTGAAGGGGAATAAGAGACTACTGCCAGTGAGACTCAGAAGAGGAGCAGGCAGGATGGGGTTGCTAATCAAAGAGGGTCTGGTGGCCTGAAGTGTATTTGTTTCAATGCGAGAAGTGTAACAAATAAAGCAGATGAATTTGGAGCTTAGATTAATACTTGGAACTGTCATAGAACATAGAACATTACAGCCCACAAGTTGCGCTGATCGTATCCCTACCTACTAGGCTTACCTATAACTCTCAATCCGATTTAGTCCCATGGACTCATTTAGAAGTCTCTTAAAGGACCCTATTGAATTTGCCTCCACCACCATCGACAGTGCCTGATTCCACTCATCCACCAACCTCTGAATGAAAAATTTACCCCTGACATCTCCTCTCTACCTACTTCCCAGCACTTTAAATCTGTGTCCCCTCGTAGCAACCATTTCAGCCCTGGGAAAAAACCTCTGAGAATCCACCCGATCAATACCTTTCAACATCTTATAAACCTCTATCAGGTCACCTCTCATCCTTCGTCTCTCCAGGGAGAAAAGACCAAGTTCCCTCAACTTATTCTCATAAGGCATGCCACTCAATCCAGGCAACATCCTAAATCTCCTCTGCATCCTTTCAATAGCATCCACATCATTTTTGTAATGAGGCGACCAGAACTGCACACAATACTCAAGTGGAGTCTGACTAGGATCTTATAAAGCTGCAGCATTATCTGCCAACTCCTAAACTCAAACCCTCGATTGATAAAGGCTAGTACACCATATGCTTTCTTAACCACATCCTCCACCTGCGAGGCGGAGTTAAAAGTTCTTTGGACCCAGACCCCAAGGTCCTTCTGATATTCTACACTGCTAAGAGTTTTACCCTTGATATTATACTCCTTCATCCCATTGGACCTGCCAAAATGGACCACTATAAATTTATCCTTGTTGAAGTCCATCTGCCACTTCTCCGCCCAATCTTGCATCCTGTCTATGTCACGCTGCAACTTCTGACATCCCTCCAGACTATCCGCAACACCACCAACCTTCGTGTCATCGGCAAACTTACCAATCCATCCCTCCACTTCCTCATCCAGGTCATTTATGAAAATAACAAACAGTAAGGGTTTCAGAACAGATCCATGGTGACCAACCTCCATGCAGAAAAAGACACATCAGCAACTACTCTCTGCCTTCTGCAGGCAAGCCAATTCTAGATTCACAAGACCAAAGCCCCTTGGATCCATCCCTCTCACTTTCTCAAGAAGTCTTGCATGGGGGACCTTATCAAACGCCTTGCTGAAATCCACGTAAACCACATCCACTGCTCTTCCTTCATCAATGTGTTCAGTCACATTTTCAAAGAACTCAACCAGGCTCGAAAGGCACAACCTGCCCTTGACAAAGCCATGCTGACTACTTTTGATCATACTAAGCTTCTCTAAATGTTCATAAATCCTATCCCTTAGAATCCTCTCCATCAACTTACCAACTACTGAAGTTAGACTCACTGGTTGGTAATTTCCTGGGCTATCCCTGTTCCCTTTCTTGAAAATAAGAACCACATCCACAATCCTCCAATCCTCCGGAACCTTTCCCGTCTCCATTGACAATGCAAAGATCATTGCCAGAGGCTCTGCAGTCTCTTCCCTCACCTCCCACAGTAACCTGGATAATTCCCTTCCATTCCCGGTGACTTATCTATCTTGAAGCTATTCAAAATTTCCAACACATCCTCATTCTTGAGTATAGTCAATCTTTTCAGTCTGTTGCAAACCTCCAGTACAACCATCCAGATCTTTTTCCACCGTGAATAGCGAAGTAAAGTATTCATTAAGCATCTCTGCTATTTCTACCGGTTCCACACAAACTTTTCCCCCTTCACCTTTTATAGGTCCTACTCCTTCACATCTCATCCTTTTACTCTTCACATATTTGTAGAATGCCTTAGGGTTCTCCTTAATCTTACCGCCAAGGCCTTCTTATGACCCCTTTTGGCTCTCCTACTTTCCTTTTTAAGCTCCTTTCTACAATCTGCATACTCCTTTAGATCTTTAACATTGCCAAGCTCTCTGAACCTTCTGTACACCTTTAGTTTCTTTTTAACTAGGTCATTACAACTTTCGTGCACCATGGTTCCTGTAACCTATCAAACCATCCCTGTCTCATCGCAACGTTATTGTGCAGAGCTCCAGACAAACATTCCTTGAAAATGCGCCACTTCCTTTGATACTTTTCCCCAAAAATACCTTCTTCTAATTTACTTGTCTAATTTCCAGCCTGATGGCTTCATATTTCCCCTTACTCCAGATAAACACTTTCCTAGCTTGCCTGATTCTCTTTCCAACGCTATCATGAAGGAGATAGAATTATGATCGCTATCCCCAAGATGATCTCCCACTGAGAGATCCGACACCTGTCTGAGTTCATTAGCCAGCACCAGATGGATTACAGCCTCTCCTCTCGTAGGCTTATCCATGTACTGTGTAAGGAAACCCTCCTGAACACACCTAACAAACTCTTCCCCATCCAAAGCACTTACTATAGAGATATTCATTTCAATGTTTGGGAAATTAAAATCTCCCATCACGGCACCTCTGTTATTGCTACATCTCTGCAGGTAGATTAGCCAAAATCAGATTGAATGGTGGAAAAGCTTGAGGGACTAAATGGTCTACTCTCATTCTTACGTTCTTTAGTGTAAAATCAGGAGAACCCTTCGAAATGAAGGTTCTGTTGATCTTCAGACAACCAGCACAACCTCCCGAAATTTCTAAATTTGATAAGTATAATGAAGGGTTTGTGGGGAGAGAGACTACAGGATGGAGGGGCGGTGGTACTGGTGGGGTGATATTACATTCTCATCTGCTCATTTTACTAACTTATCAATCTTGTCCTAAGCTCTTTTTCATTCTACCTTTTTTTTGTCTTCATCAATTTTTAAGGAAATGTTCCTCCCAAAATTTACATCTGTATAGTACCTTAAAAACCTAGTCTTTAATATAAAGCATTGGCTGATCTATCAATGTGCATTAAACCCAACATCACTCAATTATTCAGTGACAATGAACAATTTCAGACTCAAATCAGCCAATGATATTTTCTTCTCTCACAGATGATTCGTCGCTATCATCAGACAGTTCATCAGAAGATATCAACCCATCCAGCACCATAAGTGAAGAGCTTCTTGGTGACACTCTGCACCCTCTGACATCCTACAAGCCTCACAGGAAAGAGAGAAAGACTGAGTGGGATAATGCCTCTCTTAGAACCTGCACAGCATCAAATGGACAAAGATCACCAGTGCACCCATATGAAGAACATCAGGCACATGGGTCAAGAGATATGCATTACACTTTATTCCAAATCCCAAGACAGCCAAAAGCAAAAACCATCCCGAGAACCATCTGCACTGAGAATGTCAGGGGTGTTCTTCAAAGTGGCTTTCTCCAGCTTCACAGGGATCTCGATATCCTGCAGCACAGCACACAGACTGGCTGGGGGAAGATAACAGAACGAGTTGCAGCTCTGACCAACCTCCTAAATCAAATAACAAAACCTCAGTCACTGTCCCAGTCAGAACTAGAGGCGGTGACCTCGCAGAGTTCAGTCAATGAATCTGTTAACCAACTGAATGATTTCTCTGCCACAGACAATTTGTTTAGAGAATAAATCCATTCAATGGAAATCCCTGACAGTAACAACTTGCCCTGAAAATGTCTGCAACAGAATCTAGAATCTAAATTTAGAACCTTCTTTCCTGACAGTCCACAATTCATTGGCTTAAATAAATATAAATACATTTCTTACCTTAATGTGAAAAATTGTTACCTTTTGGCAGTTTGACAGCTGAATCAATGGCAGGTCTGGGATTGGGGTCACGGGGTGGGGTCAGGAAGGAGTCAAGGCCAGGGATCAGGAAGTGGCATCAAGAGGGCAGGGCCAGGGGGAAGGGTCAGTGGGTGGGATCAGGGGGGGTTGGGGTCAGGGGATGGGTCAGAGGGTGGGACAAGGGAGTGGGGTCAAGGAGTGGGACCAAGGAGTCGGACCAGGGAATGGGGCTAGGTGATGAGGTCAGTGGTTGGTGTCAGTGGGTGGGGCTAGTGATAGTGTTAGGGGATGGAATCAGAGAGTAGGATCAAGAGATGGGATCAAGGGATAGGGTCAGGGGTTGGGATCAGGGGGTGGGTCAGGGAATGGTGGAATAGTTTCAGGAAGTATTCACATGGGCGAGAAGTGAAGCTGAAGCTGGAGGAATGGATAGTTCTCTGAGATTAAAGAGTAGCAAAGATCACGGAAATGGAGGAGGGAGATGTAATGCTAATGGCTGGAATTTTAAATTGGGGATGTCAATGAATGGGTAGAGGAACAGGGCAGGAGTGGGGGCAGGAATGCAATGGAGAGATTCAAACATGTGATAAGATAAAGGAAGGGGCAGAAATGGGATGAGTAATGTTTACAAAGCTCCACTATTCAAACATTGCCATTAATTTATGGGATATGTCAAAGTGGGAATGATGTGACTGTGATCCAATGCCCTTTCCTGTAGCCTGTTTGGTCAATCTAGCCAAAGCTGGGAATGCTGGTGAGGAGCAAGGTTTCCTGGTGGTTTGGAGTTTATCCTTTATGTTACTCTTTGTGTATAATTACTGACATTAATCAGTGGTTCCTTCATTAACTTATTTGGGGAGACCCCATCTTTGCTGCCTTTCTGTAGCTGCAGGAATGAGGAAGTGATGAAGTGACAAAGTCTCACAATACTAGGTTAAAATCCAACGGGTTTGTTTGTCACAATAGCCAATAGTTTTCAGAATTGGTTATTCCTTCATCAGATGGGTGGGAGTTCTGATTACAAACAAAGACACAAACTCAATTTGTGTGAATAATAATCAGAATGTGACCTTTGCAACTGATCAAGTCTTAGAGGTATAGACACTGTGAGTGGACACAATACACATTTCTTTAACCTGTGCTTAATACTCTTTCCACTCTCATCTTTAAGACTTGATTAGCTGTAAAGACTCACATTCCAATCATCATTCTGTAAATTAAGTTTATGCCTTCATATGCTCTGTTTGTGATCAGAACTTCCACTTACCTGATGAAGATAAGTTCCGAAAGCTAGTGATGTTTGCTACAAATAGATTTTAACCTGGAGTTGTGAGACTTCATATTGCATCTCATAGAAGACAGAGGTTGGTGGTGGATGGAAAAGTTTCAGACAGCAGACCAGTTACCAGCGGTGTACCACAGGGGCCAGTGCTGGGTCCTCTGCTATTTGTGCTTTTTATCAATGACTTGGAAGAGGGAGATGAAGGGTGGGTCAGTAAAATTGCTGATGACAGCAAGATTAGTGGAGCAGTGGATGAGGTGGATGGTTGTTGTAAGCTACAAAGAGACACTGATAGGATGCAGAGTTGGGCTGAAAGATAGTAGATGGAGTTTAATCCTGATAAGTGCAAGGTGATTCATTTTGGTAAGGCAAACTTGAATGCGGATTACAGAGTCAACGGCAAGGGTCTGAAGAATGTGAAGAACATAGAACATAGAACAATACAGCACAAACAGGCCCTTCGGCCCACGAGTTGCACCAATCACATCTATATAGAACATAGAACATAGAACATTACAGCACAGAACAGGCCCTTCGGCCTTCGATGTTGTGCCGACCAAAATAAAAAGCAATGCCCCTCCAAACTAAACCATTCCCTTCTCTTCCATATACTTATCAATTAACCTCTTAAACGCCACCAAACTTGGCGCATCTACAACAGCTGCAGGCAGGGCATTCCACTCCCTAATCACTCTTTGAGTAAAGAACCTACCTCTGATATCCGTCCTATAACTCATACCCCTTAATTTAAAGCTGTGTCCCCTCGTGCTAGCTTTCTCCATCCTAGGAAAAAGGCTATCACTGTCCACCCTATCTAAACCTCTAATCATCTTATATGCTTCAATAAGATCCCCTCTTAGCCGCCTCCTTTCTAACGAAAACAACCTCAAATCCTTCAACCTCTCTTCATAGGACCTGCCCTCCATACCAGGCAACATCCTGGTAAACCTCCTCTGTACCCTCTCCAATGCCTCCACATCTTTCTTATAATGTGGGACCAGAACTGCACACAATACTCCAAGTGCGGCCGCACTAGAGTTTTGTACAGTTGCAACATGATGCTGCGGCTCCTAAATTCAATCCCCCTACCAATAAAAGCTAAGACTCCATATGCCTTCTTAACAACTTTATCCACTTGACTGCCTACTTTCAGGGATCTATTGACACATACACCAAGATCCTTCTGTTCCTCAACACTATTAAGAGCCCTACCATTAGCCCTATACTCTACACATTTATTGTTCCTGCCAAAGTGCATTACCTCACACTTTTCCACATTAAACTCCATTTGCCACCTCTCGGCCCAGCTCTGCAACTTGTCCAAGTCACTCTGTAAACTATAACACCCCTCTTCACTATCTACCACTCCACCGACTTTAGTGTCATCTGCAAATTTACTGATCCATCCCTCAATACCCTCATCCAGATCATTTATAAAAATTACAAACAGCAGGGGCCCCAAAACAGACCCCTGAGGCACACCTCTTGTCACCGAACTCCACGATGAATATCTCCCATCAACCACCACCCTCTGTCTTCTATCTGCCAGCCAATTCCTAATCCAATTAGCTAAATCACCCTCTATTCCACACATCTGCATTTTCTGTAGAAGTCTTCCATGGGCCACCTTATCAAACGCCTTACTAAAGTCCAATATCTACCAATCCACAGACCTATCTATAATCCCCTATTCCATTCGTTCCCATATACTCATCCAGAAGTCTTTTAAAAGACCCCAGCGAGTTTGCCTCAACAACCTCCGATGGCAGCCAATTCCATTCACTCACAACCCTCTGAGTGAAAAACTTATCCCTAACATCCCCTCCGTATTTGCTTCCCTGCACCTTAAATCTGTGTCCTCTCGTAGTGACTATTTCAGCTCGTGGAAATAGTCTCTGAGAGTCCCCCCTATCTATTCCTCTCAACATTTTATAAACCTCTATCAGGTCACCTCTCAACCTACGTCTCTCCAATGGGAAGAGTCCCAGCTCCCTCAATCTCTCTTCATCAGGCCTGCCTGCCAACGTTGTCTACCTAATACATTGCAAGAAAGGATGTCCCGAAGCATGGTACATTGGGGAGACCATGCAGACACTACGACAGCGGATGAATGAGCATCGCTCAACAATCACCAGGCAAAACAGTTTCCTTCCTGTGGGCGAACACTTCAGCAGTCATGGGCATTCGGCCTCTGACCTGCAGGTAAATGTTTTTCAAGGGGGCCTTCGGGACACATGACAGCGCAGAGTCGCTGAGCACAGACTGATAGCCAAGTTCCGCACACATGAGGACGGTCTTAATAGGGATCTTGGCTTCATGACACACTATCTGTAACCCCGTAACTTGCCTGGATTAGCAAAAAACCTCACTTACTGTGCTGTCTGGAGAAAATACACAATTCTCTAACCAATGCTCAGGATTCTCTTCAGACACATTGTTAGCCACTTTAACACTTGAATAGCAGGTTAGATGTAAGGATTCACATTCTAATCAGCAATCTGTGACTGTCTGTGTTGATATGTGTGCTGTTGCAGACCAGAACACTGCATTTGCCTGATGAAGACACAGAGTGTTGAAAGTTCGCAAATTTACTATCAAATAAATCGGTTGGATTTAAAATTGGTGTTGCTAGATTCTTACTGAGTTCTTACTACCCCAGTCCAACGCTGGCAGCTCTACACCAATCCAGGCAGCATCCTTGTAAATCTCCTCTGCACTCTCTCAATAGCCTCTACATCCTTCCTATAATGAGGCGACCAGAACTGCGCACAATACTCCAAGTGGGGTCTGACAAGAGTCTTATAGAGTGAAAGAACAGAGAGATTTTGGGATTCATATATACAGATCTCTGAATGTTGGCACTCAATTGGATAGAGCTGTGAAGAAGGCTTATAGTGTATTAGCATTTATTAACAGGGGATTTGAGTTTAAGAGCCATTGAATTATGTGTAAATGTACAGGACCATGGTGAGACCACATTTGGAATATTGTGTGCTGTTCTGGTCACTCACTATAAGAAGGATGTGGAAGCATTGGAGAGAGTGCAGAGGAGAATTACCAGGATGAACATAGAACATAGAACAGTACGGCACAATACAGGCCTTCGACACGCAATGTTGTGCCGAGCTATGTCTAAACCCAAGATCAAGCAATCCCACTCCCTATCATTCTGGTATGCTCCATGTGCATATGGATGATATTGGAATAGTTTAGGTTAGAGGGTCCGCTGGCTGGCGCAACATCGAGGGCCGAAGGGCCTGTACTGCGCTGTAATGTTCTATGTTCTATGTTCTATCCAATAACCGCTTGAAAGTTCCTAAAGTATCCGACTCCACTATCACAGAAGTCAGTCCGTTTCACACCCAACCATTCCCTGTGTTACAAATCTACCTTGGATATCCCTCCTATATCTCCTACCATGAACCTTAGAGTTATGCCCCCTAGTAACAGCTACATCCATCTGAGGAAATAGTCTCTGCATGTTCACTCTGTCTATCCCCCTCATCATCTCATAAACCTCTATTAAATTGCCTCTCATCCTCCTCCGTGCTGCAGAGAAAAGCCTCAACTCCCTCAACCTTCCTTTAGAAGACCTACCCTCCAAACCAAGCAGCATCTTAGTAAATCTGCATTCTATCCTTCCTATAGTGAGGTGACCAAAACTGAACACAATATTCCAAATATGGTCTCCCCAATATGCAGTATAGTTGCAGCATAACCCCACAGCTGTTAAACTCAAGTCCCCTGTTAATAAACGCTAACACATTATAAGCCTTCCTCACAGCTTTATCCAATTTAATGCCAACCTTCAGAGATCTGTGGATATGAATTTCAAGATCTCTCTGCTTCTCCAAATTTCTTAGAACCCTGCCGTTGACCCTGTAATCCACATTCAAGTTTATCCTACCAAAATGAATCACTTCACACTCATCAGGATTAAACTCCATCTGCCACTTTTTGGCCCAGCTCTGCATCCTATCAATGTCTCTGCAGCCTACAATAGTCTTCCACCTTATCCACTACTCCACCAATCTTGGTGTCATCACCAAATTTACTAACCCATTTTTCAGCCTCCTATTCCAAGTCATTCGTAAAAATCACAAATAGCAAAGGACCCAGCATTGATCTCTGTGGTATATCGCTGGTAACTGGCCTCCAGTCTGAAAAATTTCCTTCCACCACCACCTTCTGTCTTCTGTGAGACAGCCAGTTATTTATCCAATCGGCCACATTTCCCTCTGTCTCACACCTCCTTACCTTCTTCATGAGCCTACCATGGGGAACTTTATCAAACGCCTTACTGAAATCCATGTGTACGATATCAACTGCTCTATGACTAACACGAGGCGACATAGCTTTAAGTTGAAGGGTGATAATTATAGGACGGATGTCAGAGGTGGGTTTTTTACTCAGAGGGTAGTGAGGGCGTGGAATGCCCTGCCTGTAGCAGTTGTGGTCTCACCAACTTTAAGTGCGTTCAAATGGTCAGTGGATAGGCATATAGAAAACTTTGGATTAGTTTTGGTTAGAGGGTCATTAGATTCGTTCTACTGTTCAGCGCAGTATTGAGGGCCAAAGGGTCTGTACTGCACTGTAATATTCTATGTTCTATCTATGTTCTACCTTTGTCTACACACTTAGTTACCTCCTCAAACAATTCAATCAAATTTGTGAGGCAGGACTTGCCCCTCATGAAATTGTGCTGATTGTCCCGGATTAAACTGCATCTTTCCAAATAGTCATAAATCCTATCTCTCAGGAACATTTCCATTAATTTACTGACCACCAAAGTAAGACTAACTGGCCTATAATTACCAGGGTCATTGCTATTTCCTTTCTTGAAGAGAGGAACAACATTTGCCACTCTCCAGTTCTCTGGCACAATCCCCATGGACAGTGAGGACCCAAAGATCAAAGCTAAAGGCTCTGCAATCTCATCCCTTGCCTCCCAAAGTATCCTGGGATGTATCCCATTAGGCCCAGGGGACTTATCGACCATTAGGTTTTTCAAAATTGCTAATACATTTTCCCTCAAAACATCTACCTCCTCCATCCTATCAGCCTGTATCACGCAACCCTCCTCAAAAACATGGCCCCTCTCCTTAATGAACACTGAAGAAAAGTATTCATTCAACGCCTCTCCTCTCTCTTCTGACCCCATGCACAAGTCCCCACTACTATCCTTGACTGGCCTTAACCTCATCCTGATCCTTCTTTTATTTCTCACATAAGAGTAAAAAGCCTTAGAGTTTTCTTTTGTCCGACCCACCAAGAATTTCTCATGCCCCCTCCTAGCTCTTCTAAGCCCTTTCTTTAATTCATTCCTAGCTACCTTAGAACATAGAACATAGAACATTACAGCGCGGAACAGGCCCTTCGGCCTTCGATGTTGCGCTGACCATTATAAAAAAGCAATGACCCACCAAACTAAACCATTCCCTTCTCTTTCATAAACTTATCAACTAACCTGTTAAACGCCACCAAACTTGGCGCATCTACAACTGCTGCAGGCAGGGCATTCCACTCCCTAACCACCCTCTGGGTAAAGAACCTACCTCTGATATCCGTCCTATAACTATCACCCTTAATTTAAAGCTGTGTCCCCTCGTGCTAGCTTTCTCCATCCTAGGAAAAAGGCTATCACTGTCCACCCTATCTAAACCTCTAATCATCTTATATGCTTCGATAAGGTCTCCTCTTAGCCGCCTCCTCTCTAACGAAAACAACCTCAAATCCCTCAGCCTCTCTTCATAAGACCTGCCCTCCATACCAGGCAACATCCTGGTAAACCTCCTCTGTACCCTCTCCAATGCCTCCACATCTTTCTTATAATGTGGGGACCAGAACTGCACACAATACTCCAAGTGCGGCCGCACTAGAGTTTTGTACAGTTGAAACATGACGTTGCGGTTCCGAAATTCAATCCCCCTACCAATAAAAGCTAAGACTCCGTATGCCTTCTTAACAACCTTATCAACTTGACTGCTTACTTTCAGGGATCTATGCATAAATACACCAAGATCCCTCTGTTCATCAACACAATTAAGAATCCTACCATTAGCCCTATACTCTACACATTTATTATTCAAAAATGTAACACTTGTAACACTCAAGCAACCCAACTGAATCTTGTTTTTACATATGCTTCCTTTTACATATGCTCCTTTGTGAATCATGATTCCCTCAATCGTAGAACGTAGAACATAGAACATTACAGCGCAGAACAGGCCCTTCGGCCCTCGATGTTGCACCGACCAATTAAGAAAAAGCAATGACCCTCTAACCTAAACCATTCCCTTTTCATCCATAAACCTATCTACTGACCTCTTAAACGCCCCCAAACTTGGCGCATCTACAACTGCAGCAAGCAGGGCATTCCATACCCTTACCACCCTCTGGGTAAAGAACCTACCTCTGACATCCGTCCTATAACTACCACCCCTTAATTTAAAGCTATGTCCCCTCGTGCTAGCTTTCTCCATCCTAGGAAAAAGGCTATCACTGTCCACCTATCTAAACCTCTAATCATCTTATATGTTTCAATAAGGTCTCCTCTTAGCCGCCTTCTTTCTAACGAAAACAACCTCAAATCCCTCAGCCTCTCTTCATAAGACCTGCCCTCCATACCAGGCAACATCCTGGTAAACCTCCTCTGCACCCTCTCCAATGCCTCCACATCTTTCTTAAAATGTGGGGACCAGAACTGTACACAATACTCCAAGTGTGGTCACACCAGAGTTTTGTACAGTTGCAACATGACGTTGCGGCTCCGAAATTCAATCCCCCTACCAATAAAAGCCATGACTCCGTATGCCTTCTTAGCAACCTTATCAACTTGATTGCCAACTTTCAGGGATCTATGCACATATACACCAAGATCCCTCTGTTCATCAACACTATTAAGAGTTCTACCATTAGCCCTATACTCTACACATTTGTTATACCTGCCAAAGTGAATTACCTCATACTTTTCCACATTAAACTCCATTTGCCACCTCTCGGCCCTGTTCTGCAACTTGTCCAAGTCTCTCTGCAAACTATAACACCCCTCTTCACTATCTACCACTCCTCCGACTTTGGTGTCATCCGCAAATTTACTAATCCATCCTTCAATACCCTCATCCAGATCATTTATAAAAATTACAAACAGCAGGGGCCCCAAAACAGACCCCTGAGGTACACCACTTGTCACCGAACTCCAAGATGAATATCTCCCATCAACCACCACCCTCTGTCTTCTATCTGCTAGCCAATTCCTAACCCAATTAGCTAAATCACCCTCTATCCCATACATCTGCATTTTCTGCAGAAGTCTTCCATGGGCCACCTTATCAAACGCCTTACTAAAGTCCATATATACCACATCAACCGCCTTACCCCCATCCACCTCTTTGGTCACTTTTTCAAAAAACTCAATAAGGTTAGTAAGGCACGACCTACCCTTCACAAAATCATGCTGACTATCCCCAATCAATTCATTTCTCTCTAAATAACTATAAATCCTATCCCTAATAATTCTTTCCAATACTTTGCCCACAACAGAAGTAAGACTCACCGGTCTATAATTCCCAGGAAAGTCTCTATTCCCCTTCTTGAACAATTGGACAACGTTCGCTATCCTCCAGTCATCCAGCACTATATCTGTCACCAACAACGACCTGAAGATCAGAGCCAGAGGCCCTGCAATTGCCTCTCTTGCCATTTCCTTCCTGCCTGACAGGGACATATCTATCAAGGACATGCAGTATTTGTTCCTTGAAAAAGTTCCACTTTCCATTTGAGCCCATACCTGACAGTTTCTGCTCCCATCTTATGCTCCCTAATTCTTGCCTAATCGCATCATAATTACCCTTGTCCCAATTACAAACCTTGCCCTGTCGTGTGAATCTATCCCTCTCCATTGCAATAATGAAGGACACTGAATTGTGGTCACTATCTCCAAAGTGCTCTCCCACAAACAAATCTAACACTTGGCCCGGTTCATTACCCAGTACAGAGTCCAATGTGGCCCCACTTTTGTCCACATATTGTGTCAGGAAATTCTCCATATACTGTATAAAAACTACTTCATCCGAGATATTCGACCTACAAAGGTTCAAATAAATATTTGGAAAGTTAAAGTTGCCCACTGTGACCTCACAGGTGACCTCTACCCTGTGACCTGTGACCTCCATACCTATCCAAAATCTGCTTTGCCATTTCTCCCTCCATACCTTTGTTACTATTTGGGGGCCTATAGAAAACTCCTAACAACGTGACCAATCCTTTCCTATTTCTAACTTCAGCCCATATTACCTCAGTAAGCAGATTGCCCTCGAAATGCCTTTCAGCAGCTGTTAAACTATCCTTGATGAATAATGTTACTCCTCCACTTCTTTTACTACCTTCCCCTACTCTTACTGAAATATCTATATTCTAGAACTGCCAACAACCAATCCTGTCCCTCTTCTAACCATGTCTCTGTAATGGCCACAACATCATAGCCCCAAGTACCAATCCATGCTCCAAGTTCACCTACCTTATTCCTGATGCTCCTCTTATTGAAACAGATACACTTCAACCCACCATCCTGTCTGCCTGTACACTCCTGTAACCTTGATAACTTCCTCTGTACCTTGCGACCCTCAACACTGGCTTTTAGACTGCAGCTCATTTTCCCATCTTCCTGACAAATTAGTTTACACCTTGTCCCGATGCTGCCTGGTTTGGAGGATAGGTCTTTTAAGGAAAGATTGAGAGAGCTGGGGCTTTTCTCTTTAGAATGGAGGAGGATGAGAGGCAACTTAATAGAGTTTATATGATGATGAGGAGGATGGATAGAGCGGATGTTCGGAGACTATTTCCTCAGGTGAATGTAGCTGTTACTAGGGGCCACGCTTCAACCCAACATCCTGTCTGCCTGTACATTCCTGCAACCTTGGTATCTTCCTTGGTACATCATGACCCTCACTGGTTTTTGAACTACATCTCATTTTCTCCTCCCCCTGACAAATTAGTTTAAACCCCACCCCCCAAAGAGCAGATACAAATTTCCCTCCCAGAATATTAGTGCCCCTCTGGTTTAGGTACAAACTGTTCTGTTTGTACAGGTCCCACCTTCCCCAGGACATTCTCCAATTATCCATGTAAATGAAACCCTCTCTCCTACAACATCCCTGCAACCACATGTTACTCTGCACTCTCTACCTGTTCCTCAACTCACTAGCACATGGCACAGACAACAAACCAGAGATGACAACATGCTTTATCTTAGCTTTCAGCTTCCATCCTAGCTCTCTAAATTCCTGCTTTAAATCCCCATTCTTCCTTCTACCTACACTGTTGGTACCGATGTGCACCGCGACCTGCAACTGATCTCTCTCCCCCTTAAAGATCTTGAAAACACGGTCCAAGATGTCACGGATTCTTGCAACCAGGAGGCTACATAACATCCGTGAGTCTCTTTTGCTGTTGCAGAACCTCCTATCTGTCCCTCTAACCATCGAGTCCTCAATTACTATTGCTCTCCTGCTCTCCTCCCTTCCCTTCTAAGGCACAGAGACGGACTCAGTGCTGGAGATCTGGTCACCCTGACAATATCCAATGCAGTTATTTGTTGCTGAGGGAAACAGCCACAGGGGATCCCGCACTGGCTGCTTCCTCCCAGCCCTCTCACCGTCACCCATTTATTCGAAGTACCCAATTCCCTGAAATTTTTCTTTATGATCACCTCTGATTCCCGAATGATCCGAAGTTCATCCAGCCCCAGCTCCAGTTCCCTAACGCGGTTTTTGAGGAGCTGGAGATGGGTGCACTTCCCACAGATGAAATCAGCAGGGACACTAACGGCATCCCTCACCTCAAACATCCTGCAGGAGGAACATTGCACTGCTTCCACTGCCACTTCCATAACTGCCATTGTTAAGAAGGCATACGGAGTCTTAGCTTTTATTGGTAGGGAGATTGAATTTCGGAGCCGCAATGTCATGTTGCAACTGTACATAACTCTAGTGCGGCTGCACTTGGAGTATTGTGTACAGTTCTGGTCCCCGCATTATAAGAAAGATGTGGAGGCATTGGAGAGGGTACAGAGGAGATTTACCAGGATGTTGCCAGGTATGGAAGGCAGGTCTTATGAAGAGAGGCTGAGAGATTTGAGGTTGTTTTCGTTAGAAAGAAGGCGGCTAAGAGGAGACCTTATTGAAACATATAAGATGATTAGAGGTTTAGATAGGGTGGACAGTGATAGCCTTTTTCCTGGGATGGAGGAAGCTAGCACGAGGGGACATAGCTTTAAATTAAGGGGTGGTGGTTTTAGGACAGATGTCAGAGGTAGGTTTTCTTACCCAGAGGGTGGTAAGGGTATGGAATGCCTTGCCTGCGTCAGTTGTAGATGCGCCATGTTTGGTGGCGTTTAAGAGGTTAGTAGATATGTTTATGGATGAAAAGGGAATGGTTTAGGTTAGAGGGTCACTGCTTGTTCCTAATTGATCGGCGCAACATCGGGGGCCGAAGGGCCTGTTCTGCGCTGTAATGTTCTATGTTCTATTCCCTCTCTCTAAAAAGAAAGATCTTGCCTGAAGGGCAAGTGAGGGAGTAAATGGAGTGATCAGCAAGTTTGCAGACGATACAAAGGTGGCTGAACTTGCGGATAGTGAGGAGTATTGTCAGGCGATGCAGCAGGACATAGATGGGCTGGTAGCTTGGGCAGATAGATGGCAGATGAAATTCAATCCTGATAAATGCGAGGTGATGCATTTTGGGAGAAAGAATGTAGGGGGGAGGTATATGATAAAGGGTAGACCTATTAAGAGTATAGAAACTCAGAGGGACCTGGGGATGCAGGTGAACAAGTCTCTGAAGGTGGCAGAGCAGGTGGAGAAGGTTGTGAAGAAAGCATATAGTATGTTAGCCTTTATAGGAAGGGGTATAGAGTACAAGAGCTTGCCTTTAATGTTGCAGTTGTATAAAACATTGGTTAGACCTCATTTGGAATACTGCGTCCAGTTCTGGTCGCCTTACTACCAGAAGGACATGGAGACTCTGGAGAGAGTGCAGAGGACATTTATCAGGATGCTGGAAAGTCTGAGTTACGAGGAGAGGTTAAGCAAATTGGGACTGTTTTCCTTAGAAAGATGTAGACTTAGAGGATATCTAATAGAGGTGTACAAGATTATGAGGGGTATAGATAGAGTAAACAGGGTTAAACTTTTTCCTAGGATGGACTCCAATAGCACGAGGGGTCACAGGCTTAGGATGAGGGGGGTAAGGTATAATTTGGATGCTAGAGGGAGTTTTTTCACACAGAGGGTAGTGGGAGTATGGAATGCGCTGCCAAGTAAAGTGGTGGAAGCAGGCACTCTGGAATTATTTAAGAAATACTTAGATGGGCACATGAACAGAATGGGAATGAAGGGGTATAGAAAACTGATTTAAAATAGGGATTATTTGCCTTGGGAGTCCCTGGGAAGTGTGTAAATAGACAATGATATTGATGTACTTATTTTTACCCTACAGGTGCTTTGGTCCACCTTGTTGTCTAACAAGGGGCATACATGTGATGGGTTATGAGAGGGCTGCTCTTGGATTTTTTTCAAGAGTATCCTAGTGCTTCACATCATTAGTGTACGCTTGACCTGGACCTGTTTGATGGGCAACACAACAGCTCAGTGACTATCGCTGTGCTGTGCAGATACATGGATTTGGGCCTGTGTCTGTGGGAGTTTGCGCATTCTCCCCGTGCTTGCGTGGGTTTTCTCCGGGTGCTCCGGTTTCCTCCCACATCCCAAAGATGTGCTCTTAGGCTAATTGGTAAAACAGATTCTCCCTAAGTTGTCTCAAATTTAGTTTTTTAATCCATAGATCTATAAACATAGACAGGGATCATGGGTAGAGGTGGGAACATCGGGGTGGCGGCGCGGGCTCGTTGGGCCCAAGGGCCTGTTTTCCGTGCTATTTTTTTCTTTGTTCTTTGTTCTTTGAAATTTCCCCACCCCTTTAGATTAGAGGAATAAGTGAAAAAAGAAAGCTTACCTGCTCTCACTCCAAGCCTTTTTTTAGGTTAGAGACAGGGGAGGGAGGAGAATCTAAAAGTGTAGATTCTCAGCTTTCTTTCCTGTTCAAATTTATTGGGGAAAAAACCTTCCCAGGAATCACTGGGGCCTACTTCCAGTTTTACACTCCCAATTTTAAAAAAAACTTCTGAAAAAAGTTAAGTAAAAATCCTTCTTACCTACAAACTCCCTGCACTAAATCTCCACTTCCAACTGCTCCTGCGGAAACAATGAGATGGGATGTATTCCCCAAAACCACAAGGCTTTGTACTCCTTATTTAGTGTGATAGTCTTGGTAATCTGGCAACCAGAGATTTGAAGAAAGTTATAAATGTCTTTGTTGTTGTAAATTAGAGGATTGGCAAACACAATGTAATGAGGAGTCACATGACAACCACAGTGAACCTTGAAGGTTTTGGTCAATGTATAGCCAATTGCTCTAAAGAATTTCTTCTCATGCTGAAACAAGACATCACCATGAAATTTAACTATTAGTATCTTTGTTCTAACATAGAACATAGAACATAGAACATTACAGCACAGAACAGGCCCTTCGGCCTTCGATGTTGCGCCGACCAATATAAAAAGCAATGCCCCTCCAAACTAAACCATTCCCTTCTCTTCCATATACTTATCAACTAAGCTCTTAAACGCCACTAAACTTGTTCTGGAGAGTTACAGACATTATGTGGACATTTACGAAAAACTATGTGAAATGTTTCACAAACAGAAGCCTCTTTGCAACCAATTAGATATAAAAGTCAATATAACTAATTTGAAGCAATGAACCCAGAAAAGCAGCCTGTTTTATATTAATGGACTAAATAATAACCACTGCAAAATACAATCACTGATGGTGCATCAGTATTTGAAACAGATATTACTCCATACGTTGAAGACAGATTGTATTCTGTCCTAATGGTGACCTAGCATTGACAAATCAAAGCCGCTGGGAATGTTTTATCTGTGTTATTGTGAAAGGCAAAATCCAAACTTGGTCAACATAAAGCATAGAGGAACAGATGGAGAACAAATAGAAAAAGGCCATTACAAGTAACTTTAATGGCTCCACAGCTATTTCCAATGCGCTTCTTCAAAGTTGCTTTGGAGGTTATGGAAACTAAACGGTGTTTACATTTTACAGTGGTGCATACTAAGCTGTAATGTTCAGAGTCACCATGTTCTGAAAGTTGCTGCAGCAGTGCTTCTCTCCACTGTGTGGCACTGCTGAAGCTTCAGGGTTTCCAGCCCCCTGCTTGGGCCGGCAGCAATCGGCATTTCACTTCCATCCTTAACAGGACACTAAGTTTGGATGTGGCCAGTTAGAAGGCTGCCTTCAGGAATGTTGCAATACCAGTCTGTCTCCAAGAAACTGTGGGCTTGGGACTCCCATTCAATCCCAGAACTGAGTGATAAAATCCTGCTTCCAATCTCTTCTATTGCAGAATTATACTTTAAATGATCTCAGTAATTTTGCCTTTATTACTATGCTTATCAAACTTTTCAAATATTTTGCCTGTTCAAAATTTAATTTTCAGCACCCCATGCACTTATAGTCATAGAGGTTTACAGCATGAAAACAGGCCCTTCAGCCCAACTTGTCCATGCCACCCAGTTTTTACCATTAAGCTAGTCCCAAATGCTCTTGTTACAAAGCGATACATGCATTTCTAGATTGAGTCAAATCCAAACTGCTTTACTCAATCTGACATCAGGCCCTAAATATGAAATACAATTGCAAAAACTGCAAAGGTGTAATTCCACATCACCTGGTGTGAGTGTGTGCATGTGTGAGTATGTGTGAGTGTATGAGTGCATGTGGGTGTGTGTATGAGCGTATGTGTGTGTGTATGTGTGTAGGTGTGTGTATGAGTGTATATATGTGGGTGTGTGTATAAGTGTATGTGTGTGTGTGTGTGAGAGAGAGAGAGAGAGAATGTGTACGTGTCTGAGCATGTGTATGAGTGTGTGAGAGGGCTCAGTGTTCCAAGTGCTCGTGGCTCCAAATGCTCGGAGTTCCCTCCCCCCTCCTCTATCACCCTCCTCCATCCTCTTTCACTCTTCCCATGCTCCCTCAGCCTCCCTCACTCTCTTTCAACCTCTTTCACAGTCTTTCACCTTCCCCACCCTCTTTCATCCTGCCCTGCCCACTTTCAACCTCTTCCACCCTCCCCTACTCTCCCCCATCCTCTTTTACCCTCTTCCACACTTCCCTATCCCTTTTCACCCTCCCCTACCATCCCCCACCTTTCCCACCCTCCCCCACCCTCTCCACCCTCCCCACTCTCTTTCACCCTTTCACCCTCCCACAAACTCCCACATCTTCCCCCACCCCTTTCATCCCCTTTCATCCACTTCCACCCTACCCCACTCTCCTGCATTCTCTTTCAAGTTCTTTCACCCTCTTTAATCCTCCTCCACCATCTTTCAAAAGAAAGGGGAAATATTAATTTTTTTGCATCCATATTTACTAAGGAAACTGGCATGGAGTCTAAGAAAAACAAGTAGGAAGCTTTACAGATTAAAGAGGAGGAGGTGCTTGCTGTCTTGATGCAAATCAAAGTAGATAAATCCCCAGCATCAGACAGTGTATTCCCTTGGACCTTGAAGGAGACTAGTATTGAAATTGTAGGGGCCCTGATAAATATATTTAAAATATATTTATTTTAAATATATCGGTATCCACGGGTAGGCTGCCGGATGATTGGAGGATAGCTCATGTTGTTCTGTTGTTTAAAAAAGGCTCAAAAAGTAATCCAGGAAATTATAGGCCGGTAAGTTTGATATCTGTAATAGATAAATTATTGGAAAGAGTACTAAGAAATAGGATTTACAAATAGACAGGGAATTGTTAAGGAGAATCAACATGGTTTTGTGCGTGGTAGGTCATGTTTAACCAATCTAATAGATGTTTTTGAGGAGGTTACCAGGAAAGTGGATGAAGGGAAGACAGTGGATGTTGTCTACATGAACTTCAGTAAGGTCTTTGACAAGGTCCCGCATGGGACATAAGTTAGGAAGGTTCAGTCGCTAGGTATACATGGGGAGGCTGCAAATTGGATTAGACACTGGCTTAATGGAAGAAGCAGAGACTGGTAGTGGAGGATTGCTTCTCTGAGTGGGAGCTTGTGACTATTAGTGTGCTACAGGGATCAGTGTCGGATCCATTGTTGTTTGTCATCTATATCAATGATGTGGATGATAATGTGGTAAATTGGATCAGAAAATTTGCTGATGATACAAAGATTGGATGTGTAGTGGACAATGAGAAAGGCGTTCAAAGCTTGCAGAGGGATTCTTGAGTGTTCTTGGAGCTGCACCCATCCAGGCAAGTGGACAGAATTCCGTCACACTTCCAACTTGTGCCTTGTAGGCGGTGGGACAGGGAAGTGAGTTATTAGAACATAGAACATAGAACATTACAGCGCAGAACAGGCCCTTTGGCCTTCGATGTTGCGCCAACCAATTAAGAAAAAGCATAACCTAAACCATTCCCTTTGCATCCATAAACTTATCTACTAACCTCTTAAACGCCACCAAACTTGGCGCATCTACAACTGCAGCAGGCAGGGCATTCCATACCCTTACCACCCTCTGGGTAAAGAACCTACCTCTGACATCCGTCCTATAACTACCACCCCTTAATTTAAAGCTATGTCCCCTCGTGCTAGCTTTCTCCATCCTAGGAAAAAGGCTATCACTGTCCACCCTATCTAAACCTCTAATCATCTTATATGTTTCAATAAGGTCTCCTCTTGGCCGCCTTCTTTCTAACGAAAACAACCTCAAATCCCTCAGCCTCTCTTCATAAGACCTGTATTTGTCACAGTATTCCCAGCTCTGATCTGGTCTGGTAGCTACAGTTTTTATACAGAGTCACAGAGATTTGCAGCATGGAAACAGGTCCTTCAACTCAACTTGTCCATGCTATCCTTTCTTTTAAACCCCTAAGCTAATCCCAATTGCTCGCGTTTGGCCCATATCCCTCTATACCCATCATACCCATGTAACTTTCTAAATGTTATTTAAAAGATGAAATTGTACCCAGCTCTACTACTATCTTTGGCAACTTGTTCCAGATGCTCTCCACCTTCTATGCAAAAAAAATTGTCTCTCTGGACACTTCTATATCTCCCCCCTCTCACCTTAAACCTATGCCCTCTAGATAGACTCCCTTATCTTTGGAAAAAGATATTGACTATCTACTTTGTCTATGCCCCTCATTATTTTATAGACCTTCATAAGATCACTCCTCAGCCTCCTACCACCAGAGAGAAAAGTCCCAGTCTATCCAGTATCTCCTTATAGAACATAGAACACAGAACACTACAGGGCAAACAGGCCTTTTGGCCCACAAGTTGCGCCAATCATATCCAAACCTACCACGCCTATCTAAGACCCTCAATCCCATTAAGTCCCATGTACTCATCCAGAAGTTTCTTAAAAGACCCCAGCGAGTTCGCCTCCACCACCACTGATGACAGCTGATTCCTTTCACTCACCACCTTCTGAGTGAAAAATTTATCCCTGACATCTCCTCTGTTAAACTTAATCCTTCAAGCCCCGCTAGCATCCCAGTAATTATTTTTCTGTACTCTTTTTAGTTTCATAATATCCTTTCTATGATAGGGTGACCAGAACTGCACACAGTATTCCAAATGCCTTGTACAGCTTCAACAAGACGTCCCAACCCCTGTATTCAATATTCTGACCGACGAAACGAAGCATGCCAAATGCCTTCTTCACCACTCTGTCCACCTGTGATTTCAGTTCAAGGAACTATGAACATGTACCCCTGGGATCTCTTTGTTCTGTAGTTCTCCCCGACACCCTGTCATTAACTGAGTAAGTCCTGCCCTGGTTCAATCTACCAAAATGCATCACCTCGCATTTATCTAAATTAAACTCCATCTGCCATTCGTCAGCTCACTGGCCCAACTGATCAAGATCCCGTTGCAATTGGAGATAACTTTCTTCACTGTCCACCATACCACCAATCTTGGTGTCATCTGCAAATTTGCTAACTATGCCTCCTATATTCTCACCCAAATCATTAATAAAAATGACAAATAACAGTGGGACCAGTACTGATCCCTGAGGCTGGTCACAGGCCTCCAGTTTGAAAAAAAAACTCTCTGCAGCTACTCTCTGGCTTCTGTGAAGAAGCCAACTTTGTATCCGTTTAGACACCTCACCCTGGATCCCGTGAGATTTAATTTTATGCAACAGCCTATCATGCGCTTGCTAAAGTCCATGCAGGCAACATCAACTGCACTGCCCTCATCTACCTTCTTGGTTGCCCCTTCAAAAAAACTCAATTAAATTTGTGAGACATGATTTTCCACTCCCAAAGCCATGCTGACAGTCCCTAATCAGTCCTTGCATCTCTAAATGCCTGTAGATCCTGTCTGTCAAAATATTTTCCAACAACTTACCCACCACAGATGTGAGGCTCATTGGTTTGTAGTTCCCAAGCTTTTCCCTGTAGCCCTTTTTAAACAAAGGCACAACATTTGCTACTCTCCAATCTTCTGGCACCACATGCTTGACTATCAATGATTCAAATATCTTTGCTAGAGAGCCCGCAATTTCTTCCTTAGCTTCGCACAATAGCCTGGGATACACTTCATCAGGTCCTGGGGATTTATTTACCTTGATGCAGTTTAAGGCTTCCAGCATCTCCTTTCCTCTAATATGTACATTCCTCAAGATATCACTATTTGTTTCTCCAAGCTCCCTAACACCCATGCATTTTTGAATAGTAAATACTGATGAGAGATATCCATGTGGCAGGGTCTAATTCAATTTATGGTCAATGCTGATCCCTAGGATGTTGATAGCAGGGAATTCAGTGATGGTAATGCCATTGAATGCCAAGGGGAGATAGTTAGATTGTTTCTTGTTGGAGATGATCATTGCTGGCAATTGCATGCAGCAAATGTCACTTGTCAGCCTAAGTCTGGATATTGTCCAGGTCTTGCTGCATTTGGACTGCTTCAGTACCTGAGGAGTGGTGAATGGTGCTGAACATTGTGCAATTATCGGCGAACATCTCCACTTTGACAAGGTCCCACACAAGATATTAATGAGCAAAATTAAAGCTGATGGTATTGGCAGAAATGCATTGATGTATTTGGCAGACAGGAAGCAGAGAGTGGAAGTAAACAGCTCTTTTTCAGAGTGCGATGGAGTACCGCAGGGTTCAGTGCTGGGACCCCAGCTATTCACAATATGCATTAATAATGTGGGTGAAGGAATTGAATGCAATATCTCAAATCAACTTCGCAAATAGAGGATGTGGTCAAGAAGACGTATGGTATACCAGCCTTCATTAATCAAGGGATTGAGCTTAGGAGTCGGGAGATAATGTTGCAACTTTATAAGACCCTTATAAAGCACTTGGAGTACTGTGCTCAAACTTCAGCAAGGCATTTGATAAGGTTCCCAAAGCAGGACTCCTTGAAAAAGTGAGAGGCCATAGGATCCAAGGGGTTGTTACCTTGTGGATCCAGAACTGGCTTGCCTGCAGAAGGCAGAGAGTGGTTGTGGATAGATCTTTTTCTGCATGGAAGTTGGTCACCTGGGGAGTGCCCCAGGGATCTGTTCTAGGACCCTTGCTGTTTGTCATTTTCATAAATGACCTGGATAAGGAAGTGGAGGGATAAGTTGGTACATTTGCTGATGACACGAAAGTTGGTGGTGATGTGGATAGTCTGGAAGGATGTCAGAAGTTGTAGTGAGACATGGATAGGATTCAAAGCTGGGTGGAGAAGTGGCAGATGGACTTCAACGTGGACAAATGTGTAGTTGTCCATTTTGGCAGGATCAATGGGATGAAGGAGTACAACATCAAGGGTAAGATCTTAGCAGTGTAGAGGATCAGGAGGACCTTAGAGTCTGGGTCATAGGACTCTTAAATCAACCTCACAGGTGGAGGATGTGGTCAAGAAGGCCTTCATTAATCGAAGGATTGAGTTTAGAAGACGGCAGATAATGCTGCAGCTTTATAAGACTCTAGTCAGACCCCACTTAGAGTATTGTGCACAGTTCTGGTCGCCTCATTACAAGAAAGATGTGGAAGCTGGTCATCTCATTACAGGAAGGATGTGGAAGCCATTGAAAGGGTGCAGAAGAAATTTACAAGGATGTTGCCTCGATTGAGTGGCATGCCTTATGAGGATAGGTTGAGGCAGCTCGGTCTTTTCTCCCTGGAGAGACAAAGGATGAGAGGTGACCTGATAGATAAGATGTTGAGAGGTATTGATCGAGTGGATTCTCAGAGGCTTTTTCCCAGGGCTGAAATGGTCGCTATGAGAGAGCACAGAGGTGCTGGGGAGTAGGTACAGAGGAGATGTCAGAGGTACGTTTTTCACTTAGAGGATGATGGATGATGCTGGAAGAATGTTCCCAATGTTGGCGAAGACCAGATCTTGGGGCCACAGTCTAGGAATAAGGGGTAAGCCAATTAGGATAGAGATGAGGAAGAACTTCTTCACTCAGAAGTGAACTTATGGAATTCTCTACGACAGAAAGTTATTGGGACCAGTTTGTTAGATATGCTGAAGAGGGAGCTGGATGTGGCCCTTGTGCCTAAAGATATGGACAGAAAGTGGAAGTGGGATGCTCAAAGTCCATGATCAGCCATGATCATATTGAATGGTTGTGCAGGTACAAAGGGCTAAACGGCCTATTCCTGCATCTATTTTCTGTTTCTATCATTTAACATATTTCTCAGAGCATGAGAGCTCTATCACCAATCACTGTGCAATTGGAATAAAAACATTGCTCTAATCAAGATGGAAACATTCAATAATACTCTGTTTCCTTTCACTCAGCCAACTCCCTTTCCAAATCACTTCTGTCCCCTTTAGTCCAGAATCTCTACCTTTACTCACAAGTCTGTTCTGTGGCACTCAAACACCTTTGCAACTCGATTTATATCCACATGACAATATTGTCCTCATAAATCCCATCCATCACTCCTCAACAAACTCTAGAATGTTAGTTAAACATGAACTGCCTTTAATAAACTGTACTGGTTTTCCAGAATTAGTCTGATGGCAGCAGGAAAGAACCGACTCAAGAACAGTCTGCCAGCAGACTTTTGAAGGGACCTACCTTGCATTAAGTTGATCTTTCCCTACACCCTGGCTATGACTGTAATACTACATTCCGCACTGTCTCACTTTCTTCCCTATGAATGGTATGCTTTGCCTGTGTAGCATGAAAGAAACAATTTTTTTCACTGTATACAATGATAAATCAAATCAAAGAATTAATCTATTTTTAACTATGTGACTATTAATTTTGTCCCAGATATTTGAAAGATTCTCTAACCCAGAAGCTAAACTTCCAGTCCTGTAATTGTGGATTTAAATCTACATTTTTTTTTAATAATGTTGTGATGATATTGAATTTTCAGTTCTCTCCTGCCACATCCAAGTCTAAGGAAGATTGAACAAATAATGACCAAATTTCCACTTTGGATGTATCTCTTTTGGTCCTGGCATCTCATCAAACAGCTGTACAGACAATCAATTGAACACTTCCACATTAAAATTAAGAGATCTGTTGAGATAGAATAAGTGAAGAGAAAGAACTGGAGACAGATAGATTAAGAGAGAAAGAACTGTAGAGACAGAGAGAAGAAATTGATGGATAGGACCAAGGTGATAGGACATGGGAATTTCACACTCAGTGCAGCATTATCCTTTGTTGGACTGATATTCAATCCACAGGTTTAGAATATAGAACATAGAACATTACAGCGCAGAACAGGCCCTTCTGCCTTCGATGTTGCGCCGACCAATTAGGAAAAAGCAATGACCCTCTAACCTAAACCATTCTCTTTTTGTCCATAACTGTAACTGGAATTCTCTGGTACATGGGTTTGATGAAATATAATTTCTCTACAAGTGTTGGTACTTAATAACTTTCCCCTGTAATTAGTGAGTGACCACTTGTCGGACAATCAAAGAGAAAGTCAGTATATTTCAGAATGTGTTTAAAACACCCTTTATTTCAGATTGAGATGATACATGAGGTTTCAGACTATTGGCTGCCTTGATAGTCTAAGATCAAATAACGATGAAATTGTTACTGAAGATTCTCAAAGTTGATTCTCCGATGGTGTGATCTGAGGGTCCAGTCACCACTGTGTTCCTATCTTCAGAAGGTGGTCAAATTGCCTAAATCTCAAATTCTATCCTTTGCTACCAGACAATGTCTCCCCCCACTCCCCCCGCCCCCACCCATCACTCCCCAGGATAAGCTAATGCTCCTCTGACTCCTCAAGACCCAGACAGCGCCTGCTCCTACTTCCCAAGACCCAGACAGTGACCCCCAATTCCTCAAACAGACAGTGCCCCTTCCCACTTTCCAAGACTCAGACAGTACCCCCTCCCACTTCTCAATATCTAGGCTCTCCCCCCCACAACTTGCCAAAACCCAGATGGTGCCCCTTCCCACTTCCCAGTACCTAGACTCTTTCCCCACCAACTCCCCAAGACACAGATAGTACTCCCTCCCATTCCCCAAGACCCAGTCTGTTTCCCTTCTCCCTCTCTATGATTCTGTCTGTTCTACCCCCCACCTCATTTCCCTCCAGATCCCTTTAGGTCCTTCACCCCGTTAATAGTTTTCTAGTGATTGATTTAAGCAGGCAGCACCTCCCTCATAGAACCCAGTTGTGACCTCACTGCACCCCTTAGTGTTCCTCATCACACCTCAATCCTGTCACCCAGGTGTCCCTGAAGCTAAAGGGCTTCTTGTAAGCCAATGCGCCTTCCACCCCATGCTCATGGCGACTAGTTGGTGATGCTGAAACACCCTTGTGTATTCCACTGCTGGTCACGGATTCGGCGCATAGACTGAATCTGAGGCCGATGAGCGCCCCACTCATTCCAATGTCTGTACTCGCCTTTTTCCAACAGGAACTGGTAACCACGGTAACCGGGGTATTCATATCCCACCCATCTGCCGAGAGACAGAATGAGAGAGTGAGGGAGGCAAAGGATAAAGAATCATGTAAACAATCGTAACGGTGATGATGGTCACCTGATCTGAGACAGCCAGTATGCAATTGGAAAGAATATGTCATACCTGTTCACATCTATGAATATCAAAAGCCAGGTACAGAAGGAAATTGATCAAATTGGGCAGCACTGTGGTAATGGTAAATTTGAGCCCATAGAACCCTACAGGACAGAAGGAGGCCATTTGGCCCATTATGGTGTGCAGATCTGTTTGATTGTGTGCAGTTCTGGTCGCCTCACTATAGGAAGGATGTAGAGGCTATTGAGAGAGTGCAGAGGAGATTTACAAGGAAGTTGCCTGGATTGGGAGGCATGCCTTATGAAGATAGGTTGAGGGAGCTGGGACTCTGCTCCCTGGAGAGACGAAGGTTGAGAGGTGACCTGATTGAGGTTTATAAAATGTTGAGAGGAATAGATAGAGTGGATTCTTGGCGGCTATTTCCCAGGGCTGAAATAGTCGCTACGAGAGGACACAGATTTAAGGTGCTGGGGTGCAAGTACAGAGGAGATGTTAGAGGTGAGTTTTTTACTCAGAGGGTGGTGAGTGAATGGAATTGGCTGCCATTAGTGATGGTAGAGGCAAACTCGCTGGGGTCTTTTAAGAGACTTCTGGATGAGTGCATGGGATTTAATGGGATTGGGAGTTACAGATAGTTCTATGGCCTGGTAGGTACTGATATGATCGGTACAACTTGTGGGCTGAAGGTCCTGTTTGTGCTGTAGTGTTCTATGTTCTATGTTCTAAGTCTGCACCGACCACAAACACACCAAAGCCCTATTCCCATACCCCGATGCATTTACGCTAGCTAGTCTGCCTGACACTAAAGAGCAATTTAGCATCCACCTAACCTGCACATCTTTGTACTGTGGGTGGAAACCAGAATAGACTCTGCCCTCCCCAACTTCGCAAGATCCAGATGGTGTCTCCTCCACTTCTCAAGACCCAGACGATGCCTCTTCCCAGTCCCCAAGATCCAGTCTGTTCCCTTCCCCCTCTCCATGACCCTGTCTGCTCTCCACCATCCAAATGATCAAAGGACTGGATAGGGTGGATAGTGAGAGCCTTTTTCCTTGGATGGTGATGACCAACACAAGGGGACATAACTTTAAATTAAGAGGTGGTAGTTATAGGACGGATGTCAGAGGCAGGTTCTTTACACAGAGGGTGGTGAGGGCATGGAATGCCCTGCCTGCAGCAGTTGTGGACTCGCCTACTTTGGAAGTATTCAAATGGTCGGTGGATAGGCATATGGATGATATTGGAATAGTTTAGGTTAGAGGGTCCACTGGCCGGCGCAACATCGAGGGCCGAAGGCCTGTACTGCGCTGTAATGTTCTATGTTAGAACATAGAACATAGAACATAGAACAATACAGCACAGAACAGGCCCTTCGGCCTTCGATGTTGTGCCGACCAAAATAAAAAGCAATGCCCCTCCTAACTAAACCATTCCCTTCTCATCCATATACTTATCAACTAAACTCTTAAACGCCACCAAACTTGGCGCATCTACAACAGCTGCAGGCAGGGCATTACACTCCCTAATCACTCTTTGAGTAAAGAACCTACCTCTGATATCCGTCCTATAACTCATACCCCTTAATTTAAAGCTGTGTCCCCTCGTGCTAGCTTTCTCCATCCTAGGAAAAAGGGCTATCACTGTCCACCCTATCTAAACCTCTAATCATCTTATATGTTTCGATTAGGTCCCCTCTTAGCCGCCTCCTTTCTAACGAAAACAACCTCAAATCCCTCAGCCTCTCTTCATAAGACCTGCCCTCCATACCAGGCAACATCCTGGTAAACCTCCTCTGTACCCTCTCCAAGGCCTCCACATCTTTCTTATAATGTGGGGACCAGAACTGCACACAATACTCCAAGTGCGGCCGCACTAGAGTTTGTACAGTTGCAACATGACGTTGCGGCTCCGAAATTCAATCCCCCTACCAATAAAAGCTAAGACTCCATATGCCTTCTTAACAACTTTATCCACTTGACTGCCTACTTTCATGGATCTATTGACACATACACCAAGATCCTTCTGTTCCTCAACACTATTAAGAGCCCTACCATTAGCCCTATACTCTACACATTTATTGTTCCTGCCAAAGTGCATTAACTCACACTTTTCCACATTAAACTCCATTTGCCACCTCTCGGCCCAGCTCTGCAACTTGTCCAAGTCACTATGTAAACTAAAACACCCCTCTTCACTATCTACCACTCCACCAACTTTAGTATCATCTGCAAATTTACTGATCCATCCCTCAATACCCTCATCCAGATCATTTATAAAAAATACAAACAGCAGGGGCCCCAAAACAGACCCCTGAGGCACACCACTCGTCACCGAACTCCACGATGAATATCTCCCATCAACCACCAACCTCTGTCTTCTATCTGCCAGCCAATTCCTAATCCAATTAGCTAAATCACCCTCTATCCCACACATCTGCATTTTCTGTAGAAGTCTTCCATGGGCCACCTTATCAAACGCCTTACTAAAGTCCATATATACTACATCAACCGCCTTAACCCCATCCACCTCTCTGGTCACTTTCTCAAAAAACTCAATGAGGTTAGTAAGGCATGACCTCCCCTTCACGAAACCATGCTGACTATCCCCAATCAATTCATTTCTCTCTAAATAACTATAAATCCTATCCCTAATAATTATCTCCAATACCTTGCCCACCACAGAAGTAAGACTCACTGGCCTATAATTCCCAGGAAGGTCTCTCTTCCCCTTCTTAAACAATGGGACCACATTGTTCTATGTTCTAAATCCTTTTAGGGGTCCTTCACCAAAGAAAGGCTGGGTAACAGGAGATCGAGAGTAGTAGTGGAAGGATCCTTTTCTAGCTGGAGGTCTCTAATTAGTGGTGTGCCACAGGGCTCAGTACTGGGACCTTTTTTATTTGTAATATACATAAATGACTTGGAAGAGGGAGTAAGTGATGTGATCAGCAAGTTTGCACATAATACGAAGATGGTTGGACTTGCTGATAGTGAGGAGCAGTATCAGGCAATACAGCGGGATATAGATAGGCTGGTATATTGGGCAGAAAAATGGCAAATGAAATTTAATCCAGATAAATGCGAGGTGATGCATTTTGGCAGAAATAATGTTGTGGGAGTTACACAATAAATGGTAGGCCTATTAAAAGTATAGAAATGCAGAGGGACCTGGGGGTGCAAGTAAACAAGTCCTTGAAGGTGGAAGTACAGGTGGAAAAGGTGACAAAGAAGGCCTATGGTATGCTTGCCTTTATAGAGAAGGGTATAGAGTATAAAAGCTGGCGTCTAATGTTGCAGTTGTATAGAATGTTGGTTCACCCATATTTGGAATACTGCGTCCAGTTCTAGTCACCTTACTACTGGAAGGACGTGGAGACTCTGGAGAGAGCGCAGAGGAGGTTTACAAGATGCTGCCTGGTATGGAAGGACTGAGCTATGAGAAAAAATTGGGCAAATTGGGGCATTTCTCTTTAGAACATAGAACATTACACTGCACTACAGGTCCTTCGGCCCTCGATGTTGTGCCGACTAATGTAACCAATTTTATGACCCTCTATCCTAAACTATTCCAATGTTATCCATATGCCTATCCACTGACCATGTGAACGCCCTTAAACTTGACGAGTCCACAACTGCTGCAGGTAGGGCATTCCACGCCATTACCACCCTCTGAGTAAAGAACCCACTCTAGCATCTGTCCTATAACTACCACCCCTTAATTTAAAGCTATGCCCCCTTGTGTTATCTATCTCCATCCATGGAAAAAGGCTCTCACTGTCCACCCTATCTAACCCTCCGATCATCTTATATGTCTCAATTAAGTCACCTCTTAGCCTTCTTCTCTCTAATGAAAATAACTTCAAGTCCCTTAGACTTTCCTCATAAGACCTACCCATCATAACAGGCAACATCCTGGTAAACCTCCTCTGCACCCTTTCCAATGCCTCCACATCTTTCTTATAATGTGGCGACCAAAACTGTACACAATACTCCAAGTGCGGCCGCACCAGAGTTTTGTACAGTTGCAACATAACATCTCAGCTCTGAAATTCAATCCCTCTACCAATAAATGCTAACATACTATACGCCTTCTTAACAACCTTATCAACTTGAGTACCAACTTTCAGAGATCTATGCACCTGTACACCGAGATCTCTCTGCTCATCTACACTACTAAGAGTCCTACCATTAGCTCTATATTCTGCACACATATTACTCTTACCAAAGTGAATCGCCTCACACTTTTCCACATTAAACTCCATTTGCCACTTCTCGGCCCAGCTCTGCAACTTATCTATGTCCCTCTGCAAACTGTAACATCCATCCTCACTGTCTACAACTCCTCCGACTTTGGTGTTGTCAGCAAATTTACTAACCCATCCCTCTACACCCTCATCCAGGTCATTTATAAAAACAACAAACAACAGTGGCCCCAAAACAGGTCCCTGAGGTACATCACTTGTAACTAAACTTCAGGTTGAATATATCCCATCAACCACCACCCTCTGTCTTCTATCAGCTAGCCAATTCCTAATCCAAATTGCTAAATCTCCCTCAATCCAATGCATCTGCATTTTCTGCAGTAGTCTTCCATGGGGAACCTTATCAAACGCTTTGCTAAAATCCATATTTACCCTTATCCACCTTTTTGGTCAATTTTTCAAAAAACTCGATAAGGTTTGTGAGGCACGATCTACTCTTCAGAAATCCATGTTGATGATCCCTAATCAGTTCATTTCTCTCTAGATACTATAAATCCTATCCCTTATGATTCTTTCCAAAACTTTCTCCACAACAGAATTAAGGCTCACCAGTCTATAATTCGCAGGATGGTCTCTACTTCCCTTCTTAAACAAGAATTGCAGCTGTATAGGGTGCTGGTGAGGCTGCAGCTGGACTACTGTGTGCAGTTTTAGTCGCCACATTCGAGGAAGGATATATTGGCCTTGGAGGGAGTGCACAGAAGGTTTACTAGGCTGATACCGGAGATGAGGGCGTTGGATTATGAGGAGAGACTGAATAAACTAGGTTTGTACTCTTTGGAGTTTAGAAGGCTGAGAGGGAATCTTATAGAGACGTATAAGATAATGAATGGGATGGATAGGGTAGAGGTTGAGAGACTCTTCCCGCTTAGCAAAGATAGCGTGACTAGAGGGCACAGCCTCAAGATTGGGGGGGCGGGGGGCGTTCAGATCGGAGTTGTGGAGGAGTTTCTTCACGCAAAGGGTGGTGAATCTTTAGAACTCTCTGCCTGATGAGGTGGTGGAGCTTCCTCACTGAATATGTTCAAGTCAAGAGTGGATAGGTTTTTAATTGCCAAGGGAATTAAGGGTTATGGGGAGAAAGCGGGAAAGTAGTACTGAACCACTACAGATCAGCCATGATCTTATTGAATGACGGGGCAGGCTCGAGGGGCTGTGTGGCCTATTCCTGCTCCTATTTCTTATGTTCTTATGTTCATAAGGGGACGACATTTGTCATCCTCCAGTCTTCCAGCACTACACCTGTAGCCAACAACGACATGAAGATCAAAGCCAAAGGTTCTGTAATCTCCTTTCTAGCCTCCCAGAGTAACCTGGGATAAATCCCATCCGGCCCAGGGGACGTATCTATTTTCATACTCTCAAGAATAGCTAACACCTCCTCCTTATGTACCTCTATCCTGTTTAGTCTACAACCCTGTATCCCAGTATTCTCCTCGACTCCATTGACGTTTTCCCACTTGAAGACTAACGAAAAATACTCATTCAGTGCCTTTCTATTCTCTATAGGCTCCATGCACAACTTCCCACTACTGTCTCTGACTGGCCCTAATCTTGTCCTAATGAATCTTTTATTCTTAACATATCTATAAAAAGCTTTAGGGTTCTCCTTAATCCTATCCACCAAAGTCTTCTCATGTCCTTATCTATGATTATCTGAAATCTTATGGAATTATAGTCACTTAGCCCAAAATGTTCCCCCACTGAACATTGATTACCCATTCCAGCTCATTTCCCAATAGCAAGTCTAGTATGGTCCCCTCTCTGATTGGACTGTCAAGATACTGTATCAAAAAGCCTTCCTGGACACAGTGAACAAATTGCTCTCCATTTAAGTCCCTGGCTGTAGGGAATCCCAGTCAATATGGGGGAAACTTAAAGTCACCCATCACAATTATCTTGCTTTTTTCACACCTTTTCAGTATCTGACTACACAACTGTGGGCTGCTGGGAAGTCCATAGTACACTCCTAACATTGTGATTTGACCCTTTTTATTCCTGTGCTCCATCCGTAATGCCTCACCACAAGATCCCTTCAATTTCTCCTCTCTAAACACAGCTGTGATCTACTCCTTAATCAGCAATGTGACTCTCCCATCACTTTTGTTTCCCCTTCTGTCCCGTCTAAAACAACGCTATCCCAGAACGTTAAGCTGCCACTCCTATCTATTCTTTAACTATGTCTCCATAATTGCAATAACATCATAATTCCATGTAGTAATCCAAGCTGTCAGTTCTTCGGTTTTACCTGTTATGTATAGTTTTACGGTAAGGAGCAGGAGATTCATGGGGATTTGGGAAGATAGATTTTCACTGAGAGGGTGTTGGGAATCTGGAATGCGCTGCCTGGGAAGATAGTGGAGGCTGGAAACCTTACGACCTTTAAAATATATTTGGATGAACATTTGGAACATCATAACATTCAAGGACACATATTACAAGAAGGAGATGCTGATGTCTTAAAGTGCATCAAGGTAGATAAATTTCTGGGACTTGATGAAGTGTATCCCAGGACATTGTGGGAGGCTAGGGAGGAAATTGCAGGTCCCCTAGCAGAGATATTTGAATCATCGATAGTCACAGGTAAGGTGCCTGAAGATTTGAGGGTGGCAAATAATGTGATTTTGTTTAAAAAGGGCTGCAGGGAAAAATCTGGGAACTACAGGCCAGTGAGCCTCACATCTGTGATGGGTAAATTGTTAGAAACTATTTTGAGAGACAGGATCTACAGGCTTTAGAGACACAAGTACTGATTAGGGACAGTCAGCATAGCTTTGTGAGTGGAAAATCATGTTTCACAAATTTGATTGAGTTTTTTGAAGGAGTAACCAAGAAGGTAGATGAGGGCAGTGCAGCTGATGTTGTCTATGAGGACTTTAATAAAGCCTTTGACAAGATGTTACATGGCAGGTTGTTGCATAACGTTAAATCTCATAGGATCCAAACGGATAAAAAAACAGGCTTGGTGACAGAAGCCAGAGGAAGGTTGTAGAGATTTGTTTTTCAAATTGGAGACCTGTGACCAGCAGTGCACATGATGTAGAGATGCTAGCATTGGACTGGGGTATACACAGTAAGAAGTTGATAAGGTTGTTAAGAAGGCATATGGAGTCTTAGCTTTTATTGGTAAGGGGATTGAATTTCGGAGCCGCAACATCATGTTGCAACTGTACAAAACTCTGGTGCGGCCGCACTTGGAGTATTGTGTGCAGTTCTGGTCCCAGCATTATAAGAAAGATGTGGAGGCATTGGAGAGGGTACAGAGGAGGTTTACCAGGATGTTGCCTGGTATGGAGGGCAGGTCTTATGAAGAGAGGCTGAGGGATTTGAGGTTGTTTTCGTTAGAAGGCGGCTAAGAGGAGACCTTATTGAAACATATAAGATGATTAGAGGTTTAGATAGGGTGGACAGTGATAGCCTTTTTCCTAGGATGGAGAAAGTTAGCACGAGGGGACATAGCTTTAAATTAAGGGGTGGTGGTTATAGGACGGATGTCAGAGGTAGGTTCTTTACCCAGAGGGTGGTAAGGGTATGGAATGCCCTGCCTGCGACAGTTGTAGATGCGCCAAGTTTAGTGGCGTTTAAGAGGTTAGTAGATAAGTTTATGGACAAAAGGGAATGGTTTAGGTTAGAGGGTCATTGCTTTTTCCTAATTGGTTGGCGCAACATCGAAGGCTGAAGGGCCTGTTCTGCGCTGTAATGTTCTATGTTCTATGTTCTAAGTCAGAACAGTATGACGTAAGAACTTCTTAGCAGTGATGTGTCTCAGGCTTCAGTGCTGGGTCCACTGTTATTTGTTATTTATATTAATGATTTGGATGACAATATAGGAGGTTAGTAAGTTTGCAGATGACACCGAAACGAGTGGAATAGTGGACAGTGAAGAAGGTTATCTCGGATTACAACAGGATTTTGATCAATTGGTCCAGTAGGCTGACGAAAGGCAGATGGAGTTTAATTTAGATAAATGTGAGGTGATGTATTTTGGTAGAATGAACCAGGGCAGGACTTACTTAATAGTAGGGTGTTCGGGAGAGTTACAGAACAAAGAAATCTAGGGGTACATTTTCATAGCTCCTTGAAAGTGGAGTCATAGGTGGATGGAGTGGTGAAAAAGGCATTCGGCATGCTTGGTTTCATTGATCAGAACATTGAATACAGGAGTTGGTCTTGTTGAAGTTGTGCAAGATATTGGTAAAGCCACACTTGGAATACTGTGTGCAATTCTGGTCACCCAATTATAGAAAGTAAATTATTAAACTAAAAAGAGTGCAGAAGACCTTTATTAGGATGCTACCGGGACTTGATGGATTGAGTTAAAAGGAGAGGCTGGATAGACCGGGATTATTTTCTCTGGAACATAGGAGGCTGAGAGGTTGTCTTATAGAGGTCTATAAAGTAATCAGGAGCACAGATCAGTTAGAAAGTTAGTATCTTTTCCCAAAGATACGGGAGTCTAAAGCTAGAGGGCATGGGTTTAAGGTGAGAGGGGAGAGATACAAAAGTGTCCAGAGGGGCAATTTTTTCACACAGAGGGTGGTGAGTGTCTGGAACAAGTTGCCAGATGTAGTAGTGGAGGTGGGTAAATTTTGTCTTTTAATGGGATGTTGTCTTTTAACAGGATGTTGTGTCCTCTGGCTGGGGTCTAGAACAAAGGGTCACAATCTCAGAATACAGGATTGGCCATATAGGACTGAGATGAGGAGAAAGTTCTTCACTCAGAGTGTGGTGAATCTGTAGAATTCTCTCCCTTATAAAGCTGTGGAGGACAAGTCACTGAATATATTTAAAACATAAATAGATAGATTTCTAAACACTTAAAATTTGGAGGGATATTGTAGAGAACTGGAGTTAGGCATTGTAAATACACAGGGTTATAGGGGATAGAGCTGGGCGAGATTGTAATCAATGTAGGCTCGAAGGACCGAATGGCCTGCTCTGCTCCCACTTGCTATGTTTCTAAAGTGGGTACAGGGATATGATTGCTCTCTGGAATATCATATTATTATCCCATGTGCTCCTTCTTCTGTTGAATGCAGATAACAGTAATTCCCTATCACTTCAGGAAGAACATGTCCCAGTCCACATCAACAGGGATGAAGTAGAAAGGGTTGAAAACTTTACGTTTTTAGGTGTCCAGATCACTAACAACTTGTCCTGGGCTCCCCATGCCAACACGATAGTTAAGAAAGCCCCACCAACGCCTCTACTTTCTCAGAAGACTAAAGAAATCTGGTATGTCTGCTGCGACGCTCACCAACTTTTACAGATGCAGCATAAAAAGCATTCTTTCTGGCTGTATCACAGCTTGGTATCGGCTCCTGCTCCACCAAGGCAGCAAGAAACTATGAGAGGTCGTGAATGTAGCCTAATCCATCACGCAAACCAGCCTTCCATTCATTAACTTTGTCTACACTTCCTGCTGCCTCGGCAAATCAGCCAACATAATTAAGGACCCCACAGACTCCAGACATTCTCTCTTCCATCTTTTTCCATGAGGAAAAAGATACAAAAGTCTGAGGTCACGCATTAATCAACTCAAGAACAGCTTCTTCCCTGCTGCTGTCAGACTTTTGAATGAACTTTCCTTGCATTAAGTTGATCTTTCTCTACACCCTAGCTGTGACTGTAACACTACATTCTGCATTGTTTCCTTCTCTATGAATGGTATTCTTTATCTGTGTAGTGCACAAGAAACAATACTTTTCACTGTATGCTAAAGCATAAAACATTACAGCGCAGTACAGGCCCTTCGGCCCCCGATGTTACGTTGACCTGTGAAACCAATCTAACGCCCATCTAACCTACACTATTTCAATATTATCCATGTGTTTATCCAATGACCATTTAAATGCCTTTAAAGTTGGTGAGTCCACAACTGCTGCAGGCAGGCCATTCCCTGCCCTTACTACTTTCTGAGTAAAGAATCTACCTCTGACATCTGTCCTATATCTATCACCCCTCAATGTAAAGCTACGTCCCCTCGTGCTAGCCAGCACCATCTGATGAAAAAGGCTCTCACTGTCCACCCTATCTAATCCTCTGATCATCTTATATGCCTCTATTAAGTCACCTCTTAATGTTCTTCTCTCTAATGAAAACAGCCTCAAGTCTCTCAGCCTTTCCTCATAAGACTTTCCCACCACACCAGACAACATCCTGGTAAATCTCCTCTACACCCTTTCCAATGCTTCCATAATCCTTTCTATAATGTGGCGACCAAAACTGTACACAATACTCTAAGTGCGGCTGCACCAGAGTTTTATATAGTTGTAACATGACCTCATGGCTCCAAAACTCAATCCCTCTTCCAATAAAAGCTAACACACCGTATGCCTTCTAAACAACACTATCAACCTGGGTGCCAACTTTCAGGGATCTCTGCACATAGATACCGAGTTACTTGATAGTGTGAATGGTAGTGTAGCTCATTCACACTACCAAGTATCTTAACATTAGCCCAATACTCTGTATTCCTGTACTCCTTCCAAAGTGAATCACCTCACACTTTTTCGCATTAAACTCCGTTTGATACCTCTGAGCCCAGCTCTGCAGCTTATCTATGTCCCTCTGCAACCTGCAACATCCTTCCGCACTGTCCACAACTCCACCGACTTTAGTGTCATCTGCAAATTTACTAACCCATCTTTCTATACCCTCATCCAGGTCATTTATAAAAATGACAAACAGCAGTAGCCCCAAAACAGACTCTTGCGGTATACCATTAGTAACTGAACTTCAGGATGAACATTTCTCATCAACCACCACTCTCTGTCTTCTATCAGCTAGCCAATTTCTGATCAAAACTGCTAAATCACTTTCAATCCCATGCATCCGTATTTTCTGCAATGGTTTACCGTGAGGAATCTTACCAAACGCTTTACTGAAATCCATGATCAGCACATCAACTGTTTTACCCTCCTCACCTCTTTGGTCACATTCTCAAAGAACTCGCTAAGGTTTGTGAGGCACGACCTACCCTTCACAAAACCATGTTGACTATCCCTAATCAGATTATTTCTTTCTAGATTAATATATGTGAAAATAATAAATCAAATCAAATCAAACATGTTCTCCTTGTCACTAATTGCAGGGATTTGAGCTAAGGATGAGAATTATACTTACGTTCCGCAGCTCACACTAATACTTCCCACCCGATTCGTAAATCCATATGAATAAAGACTGGGGACATCATCATCTAATATCTCCATCTTGCGACCCTGAAATCCAGCCATTTCATATAGACAGATCTTGTGCTGATTGGGATCCTAGCAAATGGAAAGAAAACTTAAACATTTTACTGAATTCTCCATTCTCAGTGTTTTTGATCAGTATGTGAAAGGTCAGTGTATGAAAGATCAGATATGTGAAAGGTCAATGTGTGAGAATGGTTACTGACCTTTTATATTCTGACCTTTCACACTCTGACCATTTTTAATGAATCAATCTGGGCTGGAAATCGATGTGGAAGTGATTAACATATTGAAATGAGCATGGAGGTGATTAGCATATTGAAATGAGTATTTTAATATGATTCATGGGTCAAGGACTGTATTCTCTAGCCTGCAAGCATCTCCCATCCCTGGTGGGATTGCCAGCCTGGTACCCTGGCACTGCCCAAGGGGTAAATTGGCAATGCTTACTCAGTACTGCGCAGTGCCAAAGGGGTAGGGTCTATAGGGGGATGAACATAGAACATAGAACATAGAACACTACAGCACAAATAGGCCCTTCAGCCCACACGTTGTGCCGATCATATCAGTACCTACCAGGCCATAGAACTATCTGTAACTCCCAATCCCATTAAATCCCATGTAGTCATCAAGAAGTCTTTTAAAAGACCCCAGCGAGTTCGCTTTCACCACCACTGACGGCAGCCGATTCCATTCATTCACCAGCCCCTGAGTGAAAAACTTACCTCTAACATCTCCTCTGTACTTGTCCCCCAGCACATTAAACCTGTGTCCTCTCGTGGCAACCATTTCAGCCTCCAGGAATCCACTCTATCTATTCCTCTCAACATTTTATAAACCTCTATCAGGTCGCCTCTCAACCTTCGTCTCTCCAGGGAGAAGAGACCTAGCTCCCTCAACCTATCTTCATAATGCATGCCCCCCAATCCAGGCAACATCCTTGTAAATCTCCTCTGCACCCTCTCAATAGCTTCTACATCCTTCCTATAGTGAGGCGACCAGAACTGTACACAGCACTCCAAGTGGGGTCTGACAAGGGTCTTATAAAGTTGCAATGATTCACTGCCATTCTGCGAGCGGATTTATGGGGGAGAGAAGAGAGTGAAGGCTATTGGGGCCAGCTATTCTAGGGTCTGGATGAGGTTGCCAAGATAGGGAGGGGTATCAGAGCTGGAGGAGGCTACAGAGATAGAAAGGTTGTAAGGGCTGGAGAAATATTTAGAGCTAGAGAAGGGTGTAGGGGCTGGAGAAGGTTACAAAGATAAGGAGGGGCGTAGGAGTTGGAGGAGGTTACAGATATAAGAAAGGGTGTTGAGACTGGAGGCACTTACAGAGGTTTGGAGGGCTATAGGCGGCTAGAGCTGTTTATAGATATAGGGTGGGATGTAGGGACTGGAGGAGTTACAAAGATTGGGAGGATTGCAGGGAATTCATAGAAACATAGAACCCTACAGTGCAGAAAGAGGCCCTTTGGCCCACTGAGTCTGCACCGAACACAATCCCACCTGGGCCCCACCCCATATCCCCACACATTATACCCACTAATCACTCTAACCTATACATCCCTGGATACTAAGGGACAATTTCTTAGCACGGCCAATCAACCTACCCCATACATCTTTGAATTGTGGGAGGAAACTAGAGTACCCAGAGGAATTTGAGGAGTTTACAGAGATAGGGAGGTGTATAAGAGCTGGAGGAGGTTACAGAGATTAGGAGGGGATGTAGGAGCTGGAGAAGGTTATATTCTCCTATCTTTGGGAAAGGATGTTGACTATCTACCTTATCTATGACCCTCATTATTTTATAGACCTCTATAAGATCATCTCTAAGTCTCCAATACTCCAGGGAAAAAAGTCCCAGTCTATCCAGCCTCTCCTTATAACTCAAACTATCAATTCCTGGGTAGAGTCCTAGTAAATCATTTCTACACTTTGTCTAGTTTAATAATATCCTTTCTGTGGGAGGGTGGCCAGAACTGTACAAAATATTCTAAGTGTGGCCTTATCAATGTCTCGTACAACCTCAACAAGATGTCTCAACTCTCATATACAATGTTCTGGCCAGTGAAACCAAGCATGCTGAATGCCTTCATTACTTTGTCTACCTGTGACTCCATTTTCAAGGAGCTATGAACATGTAACCCTAGATCTCTTTGTACTATAACTATCCACCAGTGCCCGACCATTAATTGAGAAAACCCTGCCCTGCTTCAATCTACTAAAATGCCTAAAACTTCATCTGCCATTCGTAAGCCCACTGGCCCAGTTGATCAAGATCCCGCTGCAATTGGAGATAATCTTCCACACTGTCCACCATGCCACCAATCCTGTTGTCATCTGCAAACTTAATAACAATGTCCCCAATGTTCTCATCTAAATCATCAATATAAATGACAAATAACAGTGGACCCAGCACTGATTCCTGAGGTACATCGCTGGTCACAGACCTCCAGTTTGGAAAACAATCCTCTGCAACACCCTCTGGCTTTCATCATCAAGCCAGTTTTGTATCTATGTCAACCTGGATCCCATAATTGAACAAATATTAAGGACTTGAAAGAATTTCAAGCAACAGATTAAATGTCAAAATTGCTGTTAACTCTCTGGCAGCTAAGTGAAGTAAGGAACAGGAGCAGGAAGGAGGGGGTAGGACTATAATTAACATTCAAACAAGTATATTGATTTGAATAGTAACTTACCATGTGGATGGGTCTGAAAGACATGATATAGTCATTCTTGTAACTGTTGGACCAGGAATCCCAGCGAGGAAATTCTCCCTTTTCCAATATAAACATTTCACCAGAAAAATTGCATTTGTCATAGACGACCCATCTGTCAGGAGCAATGGAATTTGATTCAGTTTGATAACCATGTGGCTATATCCTGAAAGGAGTGGCAAATGTGGAACATATTTATGAACTGTATACTTTTCTGTAAACATATTAACTCCAGCAAATACCTTTTTCCATTATCCCTCAAACCCTGTATCTTATACCCCAACTCTCTCCAACCCAAAATCTACAGAATTTCTACAATCCCTCTTTCTCTGTATCCTTCAATCCCAGATTCTTCCAAAATCACTTGATTTCCCTCTCTCCCCAAATCCCACAACCCTACATTCTCTCTAGATCCATCAATCCCATGATTTCCCCATATCCCTAAATATGAATGTCTATCCTATCCTTCATTCTTACATCCACACTATATCCCTCAAACATTCACCCAAGTCCCCGAATCTCATTTTTTCCCCATATCCTTCATTTCCAGCCAACTACAATCTCTCCATCTCCTCAATCCCAACTGCCACCTTTTCCCCATTCCCAGCTGCTGATGCCTGTTGCCAAGTTTCTGTGTACTTTAACCTTCTCAATCAATCTCCCATACGGACCTTGACATAAGCACCGCTAAAATGGAAATAATCTGTATCAACTGAAATTCTCTCATCCACACATTTGATCACATTTTTGAAAAATCCTAACTAATTTTTAAGTCTTGAACTCACTCTGACAAAGTCATACTTATTATTCTTACTTAACCCATGCCTTTCCAAGTGATATCAATTCTCTCCTTCAGACTTTTCTCCAATAGTTTCCCTATCGCTGATGTGAGACTTCTGGGTCTGTAATTTGCATTAGCATCCCTATTACACTTCTTGAAAAGTGGAGCCAAATTAGCTGTTCTCCAGTCCTCTGGCACTTCTCCCATGATGTGGAGATGCCGGTGTTGGACTGGGGTAAACACAATAAGAAGTCTCACAACACCAGCCAAAAGTCCAACGGGTTTATTTGATAGTAAACCCATAAGCTTTCGAGATTTACCCCTTTGTCAGGTGAGTCCCTTCAAAGGTGCAAATCCCAAAAGCTTGTGGGTTTACTATCAAATAAACTTATTGGACTTTTACCTGTATTGTGAGATTTCTTATTGGACTTCTTCCATGGTGAGAGAGGAATTAACCCATTTGCTGGAGATTAAGAGTGAGAGGGGATTTCATAGAAACTAAATTCTAACAGGGTTAGACAGGGTAGATTCAGAAAAAATATTCCCCAGGTAGGGAAGTCCAGAACTAGAGGTCATAGTTGAGGTAAGGAGTAAACCTTTTAGAACTGAGGTGAGGAGAAATTTCTTCATCCAGACAGTGATGAGTATTTGGAATTCACCATCACAAATAATAGTTGAGGTCAAAGTGTTGTCTGATTTCAAGAAGAAATTAGAGAAAGCTCTTGGGACTAAAGGGATTGAGGGATATGGGAGGAATCGGGGATCAGGATATTGAATTTGACGATTAGCCTTGATCAAGATGAAAAGCAGAGTAAGTTCAAAGGGCAGAATGGCCTACTCCTGCTTCTAGTTTCTATAAGTCAGAGCCCTTACAATTTCCTGCCTCGACTTCTACAGCAGCCTGGGATGTATTTCATCTGGGCTTGAGAATTTGTCTGTTTTTAACCCCATCAGAGCCTCCAATTTCCTATGTCAAACTCTGCAAATTCCTCATAGTTCCTTTTCCCGAATTCTGTACCTACGTTCTCCTTTTCCTGGGTGAAGATCAATGAGAAGTATTCATTTAATACCCTTCCAATGTCCTGTGATTTCACACACAGATTGCTCCCTTGGTTTCTCATGGAACCTACTCTTTCCTAGCTAACCTCTTCACTTAATGTATCTATAGAATACTTTTGGATTCTGCCTAATCCAATTTGTGAGTCCATTTCATGTCCCTTTTTGCTCTTCTAATCGCTTTTTTAAAAATTAATTCATGGAACATAGGCATCGCTGACTGGCCAGCATCTATTGCCCATCCCAGTTGCCCTGGAGAATTTGGTTATGAGCTGCCTTCTCGAATCGCTGCAGTCCAGGATTTTGATCCAGCGACTGCGAAGCAACGGCGACAACTTTAGAAAGTCAGGATGGTGAGTGACTTGGAGGGGAACTTGCAGGTGGTGGTGTTCCCAGGTATCTATTGTCCTTTTCTTTTTAGACGGAAGTAGTCGTGGGTTTGAAAGGTACTCTCTAAGGATCTCTGGTGAATTGCTGCAGTGGTGCATCTTATATATAGTACACACTGCTGGGAGGGAGTGGATGTTTGAAGATGTGGTGCCAATCAAGTGGACTACTTTGTTCTGAATGGTGTCAAGCTTCTTAAGTGTTGTTGGAGCTGCATCAATCCAAGCAGGTCGGGGTATTCCATCACACTCCTTATTTGTGCCTTGTAGATGGTGGACAGGCTTTGGGAAGTCAGGAGATGAGTTACTCGCCACAGTATTACTAGCCTCTGACCTGCTCTTGTAGCAATTGTGTTTATGTGCCGAGTCCAAATGAGTTTCTGGTCAATGGTAATCCCAAGGATGTTGACAGTGGGGGAATTCAGTCATGGTTACACCATTGAATGGCAAAGGGTTGTGGTTGGAGTGCCTCTTATTGGTGATACTTACTGCCTGGCATTTGTGAGACCTAGAGAGATGTAGTAATAACAGAGTTGTCGTGATGGGAGACTTTAATTTCCCAAACATCGACTGGAATATCCCTAGGGTAAGGGTTTGGATGAGGAGGAGTTTGTTAGGTGTGTTCAGGAAGGTTTCCTGACACAGCACGTGGATAAGCCTATGAGAGGAGAGGCTGTACTTGACCTGGTGCTGGCTAATGAATCAGGATCGGTGTCGGATCTCTCGGTGGGAGATCATCTTGGGGATGGTGATCATAATTCTATCTCCTTCGCGATAACATTGGAAAGAGATTGGATCAGGCAGGATAGGAAAGTGTTTATCTGGAATAGGCGGAAATATGAAATCATTAGGCAGAAATTTGGACAAGTAAACTGGAAGGAAGTGTACTTGGGGAAAAGTAATGAAGGAAGGTGGCAGATTTTCAAGGAATGTTTGTCTGGCAGTCTGTACGACAACGTTGCGGTGAGACAAGGAGGTTTTGGTAAGTCAGGGGAACCGTGGTGCACAATGGTTGTGATGAATCTCTTCAGGAAAAAAAGATAGGTGTACAAAAGGTTCAGAGAACTAGGAGATGTTAAGGATCTAGAGGAGTATAAAGCTTGTAGAAAGGAGCTTAAAAAGCAAATTAGGAGAGCCAGAAGGGGTCATAGAAGGCCTTAGCAGGTAAGATTAAGGAGAATCCCAAGGCATTCTATAAATATGTGAAGAGTAAAAGGATGAGAAGTGAAGGGATTGGGCCTTTAAAAGGTGAAGGGGGAAACATTTGTGTGGAACTGGAAGAAATGGCAGAGGAGTTTAATGAGTACTTTGCCTCGGTATTCACGGTGGAAAGTGATCTGGGAGGTTGTACTGCAAATTTGCAGCAGACTGAAAAGATTGAGTACATGGATGTTAAGAAAGAGGATGTGTTGGAACTTTTAAATTCTATCAAGATAGATAAGTCATCAGTACCGGATGGGATGTATCCCAGGTTTCTGTGGGAGGTGAGGGAAGTGATTGCAGAGACCCTGGCGATGATCCTTATGTTGTCAATGGAGATGGGAGAAGTTCCAGAGGACTGAAGGATTGCAGATGTGGTTACTATTTTCAAGAAAGGGAACAGGATTAGCCTGGGAAATTACCGACCAGTGAGTCTGACCTCAGTGTTGGTAAGTTGATGGAGAGGATTTATGAGCATTTAGAGAAGTTTAGCTTGATCAGGAGTAGTCAACATGGCTTTGTCAATGGCAGGTTGTGCCTTATGAGCCTAATGGAGTTCTTTGAAAATGAGACTGAACAAAGGAAGAGCAGTGGATGTGGTTTATGTGGATTTCAGCAAGGTGTTTGATAAGGTCCCCCATGCAAGACTTCTTGAGAAGGTGAGAGGGCATGGGATCCAAGGGGCTTTGGCCTTGTGGATCCAGAACTGACTTGCCTGCAGAAGGCAGAGTGGTTGTGGATGGGGTTTTTTTTGCATGGAGATCGGTCACCAGTGGAGTGCCCCAGGGATCTGTTCTGGGACCCTTGCTGTTTGTTATTTTTATAAATGGCCTGGATGAGGAAGTGGAAAGATGGGTTAGTAAGTTCACCAACGATACGAAGGTTGGTGGTGTTGTGGATAGTCTGGAGGGATGTCAGAAGTTGCAGCAAGACATAGGATGCAAGACTGAGTGGAGAAGTGGCAGATGGACTTCAATGCAGATAAATGTGTAGTGGTCCATTTTGGCAGCACCAATGGGATGAAGGAGTACAATATCAAGGGTAGGAATCTTCGCAGTGTTGAGGAGCAGAAGGATCTTGGGGTCCGGGTCCATAGGACTCTTAAATCGGCCTTGCAGGCAGAAGATGTGGTCAAGAAGGCATATGGTGTACTGGCCTTCATTAATCAAGGGATTGAGTTTAGGAGTTGGAAGGTAATGCTGCAACTTTATAAGACCCTTGTCAGACCCCACTTGGAGTACTATGTGCAGTTCTGGCCACCTTACTACAGGGAGGATATGGAAGCTATTGAGAGGGTGCAGAGGAGATTTACAAGGATGTTGCTTGGATTGGGAGGCATACCCTATGAAGATAGGTTGAGGGAGCTAGGTCTCTTCTCCCTGGAGAGACGTAGGTTGAGAGGCGACCTGATAGAGGTTTATAAAATGTTGAGAGGAATAGATAGGGTGGATTCTCGGAGGCTATTTCCCAGAACTGAAATGGTCGCTACGAGAGGACACAGGTTTAAGGTGCTGGGTAGCAAGTACAGAGGAGATGTTAGGGATAAGTTTTTCACTCAGCAGGTGGTGAGTGAATGGAATCGGCTGCCGTTGGTGATGGTGGAGGCGAATTCGTTGAGGTCTTTTAAAAGACTTCTGGATGAGTACATGGGATTACATGGAATTGAGAGTTACAGATAGTTCTATGGCCTGGTAGGTACGGGTATGATCGGTGCAACTTGTGGGCCAAAGAGCCTGTTTGTGCTGTTTGATCTATGTTCTATGTTCTAAATGTTCCTTGTCACTTGCCAGCCCAAGCCTGAATATTGTCCAAATCTTGTTGCATTTAAGCATGGACTATATCTAAGTAGGGAATGGTGCTGAACATTCATTGTGCAATCGTCAACAAAAATCCCCAGTTCTGACCTTATGACAGAGAGAGGTTCATTGTTGAAGCAGCTGAAGATTGTTGGGTCAGGACACTACCCTGAGGAATTCCTGCAAGGATGTCCTGGAGCTAAGATGACTGACTCTCCACAACCACAACCATCTTCTTACATACCTGTGTAACTCTAGCCAGCAGAGAGTTTGCCCCCTGATACCCATTGATTCCCATTTGACTAGGGCTCCTTGATGTCACACTTGGTCGAATGCAGCCCTCTTGTCAAGGACTGTCACTCTCACCTACTCCCTTCTAAAATTCAGCTCTTTTGTCCATGTTTGAACCAAGATTGTAATGAGGTCAGAAGCTGAGTGACTTTGGCAAAACCCAAACTGGGCATCACTGAGCAGGTTATTGCTGAGCAGATGCTGCTTGATCGGGCTGTCGATGACCCCTTCCATCACTTTACTGATGATTGAGAGTAGACTGATTGTTCGGTAATTGGCTGGGTTGGATTTGTCCTGCTTTTTGTGTACAGGACGTACCTAGGTAATTTTCCACATTATTGGGTAAATGCCAGTGTTGTAAGTGTACTGGAAGAGCTTGGTTAGGGGAGCAGCAAGTTCTGGAGCACAAGTCATCAGTATTATTGCTGGAATGTTTTAAGGCCTATTGCCTTTGCAGTTCCCAGTGCCCCCAACCATTCTCGCTATCACATGGAGTGAATCAAATCGGCTGGAGACTGGCATCTGAGATGCTGGGAACCACTGGAGGAGGCCAAGATAGATCATCCACTCGGCACCTCTGGCTGAAGATTACTGCAAATGCTTCAGTCTTACCTTTCTTAAATTCTCTCTTGCGCTACCTACAATCCTCTGGGGCCGCAGCTGAATTGCTCCTTTTGGATTTGCTAAAAGTCTTTCCCTTCCTCCTTATCCAGTCCTGAATTCTCCGAGCCATTCTGGGTTCCCTGAACTTACTGCTTTTACATTTCCCCCTTGTAGTGTACATATTGGATCTGGACTCTCCCCTGCTCCTTTTTGAATTTCCCCCATGGCTCTGCTGTAGACGTTATTTGCTATAATAGATGTGAATATGAGATTGGTCTGCCTTTGAGATGGAGTTAAAGTGCCTGGCAGCAACAATTTGGCAAAGATCAGAGGGTGTACCAGTCTTACTGACAATAGTTACTTGTCGATGTAAATAATTAACAAGTATCACAATCTGACACCTTCCTGTGCAGAGGTGATGTTGCTGTAATTTGTTTTAATGTTTAACTGAGCTGATTATGGTGGGAGATTATAAAGTGAGACCCATCCTCTTCCAAACTGCCCCTTGACCAGAAAAGGTATAACTTACGGTCCACAGTCAACTCGCATTGAACCAATCCGTTCGAAGCCCATATCGCACACATTCATGCATTCTCCACTAACTTCCAAACAACGGCCTCGGAAATTCTCCTGTTCAAAGATCAACATCTGAGGAAGAACAAGAAGAATATTGAATTATCAGGAAATTCAAGAATCAAATCCAGTCCCAAAACACTGAAGACAAATTTTCCAGAAAATAATCCAAGTTGGTTAAGCTGAGTTTCATGAATTTACAGCCTCTATGGCCTCAGTGGGAGGGAAGCAAAGTCTAAACCTGGTGGAGAAGCTGGCAACAGAATGCTCGGGGGCCACTGGGCATGTGTCGATCTCCCAATACACCGGCCAGATCAGTTGACATTCCCCACCACTGATATTACCAGATCCCAATCACCTCCCAACTCGCCCATGCAGAGAGCCCCTTTCCTCCCTTTCGACCTCTCTACTCCTTGTCTGGCTCCGTACCAATTGACCCAGCTCCCACGAGTTCCTATCCCTTGGTATTTCCCAGTTCCTGGTGGGCAGTGCCACAGTATCAGGCTGGCACTGCCTACAGGCCACAAGCCCTTCTATCCCCAACCTTCAGGGAGGCCTCAATGGCCTCTTGCCCCACCAGGGGCCATCACATATGGTTACTGCTGTTAGGGACAAGCTTGATCTTACTGGTGGGAACCTTTACCAGCAAAGTGGGAGAGCAAAGCGAACCTGGACAATAGCATCCAGTGCTTGCTAAAAAGTTCAATGAATGTATGAATATTTAAATCAACGTTGCGCCATTTCCTGGCGTGAGGCGGATTACGCAAAAAACAGACCCAGGAATTTTGTGACCTGCCGACGCCAGGTGGGAATCAGATTTTTAGCCTCCCATTTACATTTCCCACCCCACTGCATTACTCAAACAGGGGGAGGCGACAAAACTGGGCCCACAAACATTCTTGACTTTAGGCCTCCTCCTGTTCCCATGTCATAGGCTCCAAGGGCTGAATGACCTCCACCTGATCCAGTGTTTAGGCAGTGCGGTGGCACAGTGGTTAGCAGATGATACCAATCATCTGATGTTTGCAGATGATACTAAGATTGGCAGAGTTGCAGATAGTGATGAAGATTGTCAGGCTGGAAAATTGGAAATGGCAGATGGAATTTAATCCGGACAAATGTGAAATGATGCAGTTTGGTAGATCCCATTTGGGGGGGAGCTATAAAAAAAATGGCAGAACCATCAGGAGCATAGACACACAGAGAGATCTGGGAGTACAGGTCCACAGATCCTTAAAGATAGCAGCACAGTAGAAAAGGTGGTGAAGAAAGCATACGGCATGCTTGCCTTCAATGGAGGGGGCTTCGAGTATAAAAATTGGCAAATTATGTTTCAGTTATATAAAACATTGGTTAGGAATTTGGAATACTGGGTCCAATTCTGGTATGGAGGGCAGGTCTTATGAAGAGAGGCTGAGGGATCTGAGGTTGTTTTCGTTAGAAAGAAGGTGGCTAAGAGGAGACCTTATTGAAACATATAAGATGATTAGAGTTTAGATAGGGTGGAGAGTGATAGCCTTTTTCCTAGGATGGAGAAAGCTAGCACGAGGGGACATAGCTTTAAATTAAGGGGTGGTGGTTTTAGGACAGATGTCAGAGGTAGGTTCTTTACCCAGAAGGTGGTAAGGGTATGGAATGCCCTGCCTGCTGCAGTTGTAGATGCACCAAGTTTGGGGGTGTTTAAGAGGTTAATAGATAAGTTTATGGATGAAAAGGGAATGGTTTAGGTTACAGCGTCATTGCTTTTTCCTAATTGGTCGGCGCAACATCGAAGGCCGAAGGCCCTGTTCTGCACTGTAATGTTCTATGTTCTATGTTCTAATTCTGGTCACCACACTACCAGGCTTTGGACAGAGTGCAAAAAAGGTTTCTCAGGATGTTGCCTGGTTTGGAGGGTATTAGCTATGAGGAGGGATTGAATAAACTGGGATTGTTTTCCCTGGAAAGACTAAGGCTGAGGGGCGACGTGAGAGAAGTTTATAAAATTATGAGAGATATAGATAGGATGAACATTTGGGAGCTTTTCCCAAAGGCTGAAATAACAATTATACAGGGGCACAAGTTCAAGGTAAGGGGGCAAAGGTTCATTGGAGATGCGCGAGGAAGTCTTTTACATAGAGGATGGTGGGGGCCTGGAATACACAGCAAGTGAGCTGGCTGAGGCAGTTACTTTGGGCCTGATTTACCATCAAGTTGCACCTGTTTTCGAGTGCAAAAGCCTGGTAAAGTCAGGTATGAGGTGGGTAGCATGATCCACATCCACCTCCGTGCTAGTTCCCCCTTTATCAAGGCCCAAAAATGGCCGTGATCAGGACTATGGCCGAAACAGGTGCAACAGCCATTTAGATACATTTGTGTGCATTTAAATTAATTTAATGGGCTGCACACCCAACCTTACCAGCACTTCCCTCTTTACCACCACGTTCGCTCATCCAGAATTGGCATGAAACAGACATGCTCCACAAAAGTCTGATTCGAGTGCTGTAGTTAGTGAGGAGGGAAGTGCTGAGTGTCTGACGGCTCTTTGCTTGAGATTGGTAGGGTGGAGGGGGGTCCGGTACCACTCTGCCTGAGATCAGTGAGAGGTAACGATGGGCAGGGGCCCTCAATCATTCTAGATGGCGGGGGGAATAAGGGAGTCAGTAATGTTGTGGGGGTGGGACAATGTCTGTGGGGGCCAGACGGAGGCATTATCCGGAGTGGAAGGAATGTGATGGCAAACAGCATTCTATTTTCCTCTGTGCAGGCACACTTGGAGGCATCAATCAGAGCTGCAGGATTTCAGGCATGTTAAACATCAGTTATAGTGTGATTCAATATTACTGACATTTTTTCAGGCAGAATGTGAATGGGTCTAAAAGTCTGACCCAAGACACTCTCAGTTTCAATTTACATAGAACATAGAACATAGAACACTACAGCACAAACAGGCCCTTCGGCCCACAAGTTGTGCCGAACACATCAAAACCTACCCAGCCATAGACCTATCTATAACCCCCAATCCCATTGGATCCCATATACTCATCCAGAAGTCTTTTAAAAGACCCCAGCGAGTTCGCCTCGACCACCACCGATGGCAGCCGATTCCATTCACTCACCACCCTCTGAGTGAAAAACTTTCCCCTAGCATCCCCTCTGTACTTGCTTCCCTGCACCTTAAATCTGTGCCCTCTCGTCGCGACCATTTCAGCCCTGGGAAATAGTCTCTGAGAGTCCACCCTATCTATTCCTCTCAACATCTTGTAAACCTCTATCAGGTCGCCTCTCAACCTTCGTCTCTCCAGGGAGAACAGTCCCAGCTCCCTCAACCTGTCTTCATAAGGCATGCCTCCCAATCCAGGCAACATCCTTGTAAATCTCCTCTGCACCCTTTCAATAGCTTCCACGTCCTTCCTATAGTGAGGCGACCAGAACTGCGCACAGTACTCCAAGTGTGGTCTGACAAGGGTCCTATAAAGCTGCAGCATTACCTCCTGACTCCTGAACGCAATCCCTCGATGAATGAAGGCCAGTACACCGTAAGTTTTCTTAACCACATCCTCCACCTGGGAGGCCGATTTGAGAGTCTTAAGGACCCGGACCCCAAGATCCCTCTGCTCTTCCACACAGCTAAGACTCCTACCTTTGATAGTGTACTCATTCATCCCGTTGGATCGGCCAAAATGGACCACAACACATTTATCCGCGTTGAAGTCCATCTGCCACTTCTCCGCCCAGTCTTGCATCCTGTCGATGTCATGCTGCAACTTCTGACATCCCTCCAGACCATCCACAACACCACCGACCTTCGTGTCATCGGCGAACTTACTCACCCATCCCTCCACTTCCTCATCCAGGTCATTTATGAAAATGACAAACAGCAAGGGTCCTAGAACAGATCCCTGGGGCACTCCACTGGTGACCGACCTCCATGCAGAAAAAGAGCCATCCACAACCACCCTCTGCCTTCTGCAGGCAAGCCAGTTCTGGATCCACAAGGCCAAAGCCCCTTGGATCCCATGGCCTCTCACCTTCTCAAGAAGTCTTGCATGTGGGACCTTGTCAAATGCCTTGCTGAAGTGAAATGCCTTGCTTGCTAGCCTTACCTAGCACTTCAAATCAAAATGGTAAAATAGGGCCCATTAGCCACATTTAAGACTTATCTGGATAGGCACATGAACAAGTAGGGAATAGAGGGATACAGCGGTTGGTCCAGGTAGGACAACGTGATCAATGCAGGCTTGGAGGGCCGAAGGGCCTGTTCCTGTGCTCTACTTTTCTTTGTTCTTTGTTTGTTCCAGCACTGCTGCCTCACAGTGCCAAGGACTCATGTTCAATCTCCAGCTTGGGTCTGTGTGGAGCTTCAAAAACAAAGAACAAAGATCAAAGAAAATTACAGCACAGGAACAGGCCCTTCGGCCCTCCAAACGACCATTGACCATGCTGCCTGACTTAACTAAAACCTATGACTCTTCTGGGGACCATTTCCCTCTACTCCCAACCTATTCTTGCATTTGTAAAGACACCCCTTAAAAGTCACTATCGTATCCACTTCCACTACCTTCCCTGGTAATGAGTTCCAGGCATCCATCACTCTCTGTGTAAAAAATCTGCCTCGTATATTTCCCTTAAACCTTGCCCCTTGCACCTTAAACCTGTGCCCCCAAGTAATTGTCTCTTCCAGTCAGGGAAAAAGTTTCTGATTATCCACTCTGTCCATGTCTCTCATAATCTTGTAGACTTCTATCACTCCCTCAACTTCTGTTGTTTCCTCCAGATGCTCCATTTCCTCTCACCTAGTCCTGCAGTCTCTCATTTCATTCACTGGCCCCCTATGTGGGACCTTATCAAAAGCCTTCAGAAAGTTCAAATCCACACTCACTGCTCCAAGTGACATTGTCACTAAACTTCAACACATTTGTGACTAATTTGATTTGCCCAATCTATATGCAGATTAAAGTCACCCATAATTACAGATGTTTCTTTCATCGGTAATTATGGTCCATCAATTCTGCACAGACTCTCCAATAGAGCTTTCCACATGGACTCTATCCCAGGAACTCCATGTTTTTAGTTCCTTAATCCTCCTAAACTAAACATATTGGGACACTAAGGGAAATTTAGCAAGGCTAATCACACAGCCTACACATCCAGGCAGGAAACTAGAGCAACCGGAGGAAACCCATGCAGACACGGGGAGAATATGCAGACTCCACACAGACAGTGATGCGAAGATGCCCCCTGAAAAAGAAGCTGATAAGGCAAATGAGTCCAGACAATTGTTCACCGGACTCATTAATAATATTAAAATCAGTTCATGAATATTAAAATCAGCCTTGTGTCCTTCCCGGGCATGATGTTGATTACATTGACAGAACGGGGCGGGTAAGATCACAAGAGCCAAGAACCTGGTGCGAACCCGACTTTTCCCACTCCTGCGACTTTACTGGCTCACCACAGAGATCAACTAATGTAGTGAACTGGTAAAATCATCCTTGTATGTTTTCAAGAAGCAATTAGGAAAAGCTCTTTAGGTGAGGGGGTAAAAGGAAATGGGGGAAGAATATGGGGGAAGGATATGGGGAAGGCCATGATCATAGTAGAAACATAGAAACTAGAAGCCGGAGGGGGCCATTTGGCCCTTCAAACCTCCGCCATTCATTTTGATACTGGCTAATTATCCAATTCAATATCCTGATCCCCCCTTTCTCCCATATTACTTAATCCTTTTAGTCCCAAGAATTATACCTAATTTCTTCTTGAAATCAGACATTTTGGCCTCAATTACTTTCTGCAGTAATGAATTCCACTTGCTCACCATTGTCTGGGTGGAGAAATTTCTTCTCACCTCAGGCTTAATACATTTATCCTCAAAGTCTGACCCTTAGTTCTGGACTCCTCCACAATCTGGAATATTCTGAATCTACCCTGTCTAATCCTTTTGCTTTGTAAAGCTGTGTGTCTCCTTTCCAGAAACATCCCATTTTCTTTTTAGTTTAAAGCCCTCTCTATTTTCCCAGTTGTGCTTCTCTATTTCCTTTTCACTTTCTTCATCAGTTTCTTGGTTATTTTTTATTAGATTAGAAATTTTTCTCAATCCTCAGGCTTGTTGCTTTGATGGTAGCATGCAAAATCTTGAACTTCTGTAATATCGTCAGTTTTAATTCACATTTCCTGATGGATTTTTACACCTTTCAGAAATGTATATTTTGTTTTACACCATGTTGATGAAGTATATCCCAGGACATTGTGGGAGGCTACGAAGGAAATTGCACATCCCCTGGCAGAGATATTTCAATCATCAACAGCCACAGATGAGGTGCCTGAAGATTAGAGTGTGGCAAATGTTACGTTTTTGTTTAAGGAGTGCAGTAGGGAAAAGCCTGGGAACTACAGTCCAGTGAGCCTAATGTCTGTAGTGGGTAAGTTGTTAGAAGATTTTCTAAGAGACAGAACCTACAGGCATTTAGGGAGGCAAAAACTGATTAGGTGCAATCAGCATGGCTTTGTAAGTGGAAAAACTATGGACATTAACAAAGCCTTTGAAAAAGTACTACATGGTAGGTTGTTGCATAAGATTAAATCTCACGGGATCCAGAGTGAGATAGCCAAATGGATACAAAACTGGCTTGATGACATGAACCAGAGGGTGGCTGTAGAGGGTGACCAGCGATGTGCCTCAGGGATCAATGCTGGGTCCACTGTTATTTGTCATTTACATTAATGATGTGGATGAGAATTTAGGTGACATGGTTAGTAAGTTTGCAGATGACACCAAGATTGGTGGCATAGTGGACAGTGAAGAAGGTTATCTCCAATTGCAACGGAATCTTGGTCAATTGGGTCAGTGGGCTGACAAATGGCAGATTGTGTTTAATTTAGATAAATGCGATGCATTTTGGTAGATTGAATTAGGGCAGGACTTATTCAGTTAATGGTTGGGCGTTGGGGAGAGTTACAGAGCAAAGAAATGTAGGGGTACATGTTCATAGCTCCTTGAATGTGGAGTCACAAGTGGACAGAGTGGGGAGTGTCTGTGTCAGTGTGAGAGGGTGAGGAGTGTCTGTGTCACTGTGAGGGGGGTGAGGAGCGTCTGTGTCAGTGTGAGGGGGGTGAGGAGTGTCTGTATCAGTGTGAGCGGGGTGAGGAGTGTCTGTGTCAATGTGAGGGGGTGAGGAGTGTCTGTATCAGTGTGAGGGGGTGGGGACTGTCTATGTCAGTGTGAGGGGGTGGGGAGTGTCTGTATCAGTGTGAGGGGGTGAGGAGTGTCTGTGTCAGTGTGAGGGGGTGGGGAGTGTCTGTATCAGTGTGAGGGGGCGGGGAGTGTCTGTGTCAATGTGAGGGGTGGGGAGTGTCTGTATCAGTGTGAGGGGGTGGGGACTGTCTGTGTCAGTGTGAGGGGGGTGAAGAGTGTCTGTGTCAGTGTGAGGGGGTGGGGAGTGTCTGTATCAGGGTGAGGAGTGTCTGTGTCAGTGTGAGGGGGGTGAGGAGCGTCTGTGTCAGTGTGAGGGGGGTGAGGAGTGTCTGTATCAGTGTGAGCGGGGTGAGGAGTGTCTGTGTCAATGTGAGGGGGTGAGGAGTGTCTGTATCAGTGTGAGGGGGTGGGGACTGTCTATGTCAGTGTGAGGGGGTGGGGAGTGTCTGTATCAGTGTGAGGGGGTGAGGAGTGTCTGTGTCAGTGTGAGGGGGTGGGGAGTGTCTGTATCAGTGTGAGGGGGCATGCTTGGTTTCATCAGTCAGAACATTGAATACAAACTTTGGGATGTACAAGATATTGATAAGGCCACACTTGGAATACTGTGTGCAATTCTGGTCACCCTATTATAGAAAGGATATTATAGAACATAGAACATAGAACATTACAGCACAGAACAGGCCCTTCGGCCTTCGATGTTGCACCGACCAATATAAAAAGCAATGACCCTCCAAACTAAACCATTCCCTTCTCTTCCATATACTTATCAACTAATCTCTTAAACGCCACCAAACTTGGCGCATCTACAACTGCTGCAGGCAGGGCATTCCACTCCCGAACCACCCTTTGGGTAAAGAACCTACCTCTGATATCCGTCCTATAACTATCACCCCTTAATTTAAAGCTGTGTCCCCTCGTGCTAGCTTTTTCCATCCTAGGAAAAAGGCTATCACTGTCCACCCTATCTAAACCTCTAATCATCTTATATGTTTCGATAAGGTCCCCTCTTAGCCGCCTCCTTTCTAACGAAAACAAAAACATTATTAAACTAGAAAGAGTGCAGAAAAGGTTTACTCAGATGTTACCTGGACTTGATGATTTGAGTTTTAAGAAGAGACTGAATAGATTAAGAATTTTTTTCTCTGGAGCGTAGGAGGCTGAAGGATGAACTTATAGAGATCTATAGATAAGGTAGATAGTCAATGTCTTTCCCAAAGGCAGGGGAGTCTAAAATTAGAGGGCATAGGTTAAGATGAGAGGGGAAAGATACAAAAGAGTCCAGAGAGGCAATTTTTTCACACAGAGGGCAGTGAGTGTCTGGAAGAAACTGCCAGAGATAGTATTAAAGGCTAGTCCAATTTTGTCTTTTAAAAAGTGTTTTGATAGTTACATGTGTAAGATGGGTACAGAGGGATATGACCCAAACGTGGGCAATTAGGACTAGCTTGGTGTTTAAAAGAAAGACAGCATGGAGAGGTTGGGCAGAAGGGCTTGTATCCATGCTGTAAACCTCTATGATTCTTTAACAGAAGGAGCTTTACTCTGAATCTGGCCCTGTGAATATGAAATTTGGGGTTGGATGGTTACAATGATACCTCAGGAATCTTGCACTGACCTTGTATGGTGCCATTTCAACATGGTCGGTCTTCATTTGGGAAGGCTTTCCGTCAGTTTTGCTCTCTGTCTCGGACATGATTCTGTCTTCGAGCTGGAATAAGAAAATGTCAGCTATCAAAGTTGTATGATTTGCTGAGGAGATCGCTTGGAGAGTGGAGAAGCGGTGTGGACCTCAGTCACTGGGGGAGGATGGCATTTTCACTGAATCCAACCCCCCCCCCAATTTTAACAATGATAAACTTCCCTCCACTGACAGACCTTCCCAACCCCCTCACACTGACACAGACAATCCCCACTCCCTCACACTGACACAGACAGTCCCCACCCCCTCACACTGACACAGACACTCTTCACCCCCCTCACACTGACACAGACACTCCTCACTCCCCTCACACTGACACAGACAGTCCCCACTTCCTCACACTGACACAGACAGTCCCCACCCCTCACACTGACGCAGACATTCCCACCCCCCTCACAGACACTCCTCACCCCCTCACACTGACACAGACACTCCTCATCCCCCTCACACAGACACAGACAGTCTGCACCCCCTCACATTAACACAGATGCTCCCCACTCCCTCACACTGACACAGACACTCCCCACTCCCTCACATTAACACAGATGCTCCCCACTCCCTCACATTGACACAGAAGCTCTACACTCCCTCACACCGATGTTCACTCCCTCAGTCTCTCCATTTATATTCCCATACGGTGGTGACACTGAGATCAGGAGCTGCTATTTCCGGCTCTTCCCCCTCAACCCAGAATTAGCTTCCTGCTCCATTTCCTCAATTCATCTTTTGGGACCCACCCCGACCCCTGACCTCCGACCCTGACCCCCAATTCCCAACATGCCTGACACTTCTGACAATACTCTTCTCAACTTGCACCAATAACCAATTAGGGTCAAGTTCTAGAATAAGTCCAAGTGAGGACAATCCTGTCCTGAGATTCCCAGTTGGAGCCCAATCTGGGGGAAACTAGTCGAGTTCCAGAATCGCTGAGATTCACAGCCAAGATAAAGGCCCTTTGTCCCATTGAGTCTGCACAATTTAAACAGCCCCCAACAACACTCACACTCACACATACTCACACTCACACCCACTCACGTAGTCACACACACTCACATTCACACATTCACACACACACACACACTCACATACTCACACACAGTCACACACACTCACTCACTCACACAAACAACACACACACACACACATATTCGTTCAGTGCCAGTCATCCCTGTCTCCCCCGATCCAAACCCACTGAATACGGTGAAGAAACATAAAAGATGAAGTTTTTAACCAGACCTCTAGCTGCAGAATTGCTGTGTCCTGTTGTGGCGTCCGGGAAGAATTTGTTTTCTAAAGAGAACCATTCTGCTTCCTTTTATATCCTGGCTCTGAATACACAGAGGCTGGAGGATTAGCAATAAACAGAGGAAAATACAGAATCAACACAGAATGCCAAGCTAAATTGCCCAAATCAGCAACTAAAGCAAACATTTCATTGGTCAGCGAGTAACTCAGCAAATATTGGGACAGCACGCATCAGCAAATGCTCATCATAATCCTGGATCAATGCACTGGGCTGGAATGGCATCTGGCAAATCGGAACCAATAGGAGGAACATTGTCCAACTGGATCTTCAGACTTGTCACTTTTACCTTCTCAGGTTCCAGCTCAGGGACTGAAGCTCGATAATCCAGACCAGCCTTCAATGCAATTTGGGAATGATGCACTGATTCTTTAGTTGAAAGATGTAAGGCAGCGAAAGAGAATTTGCCCTTCTATCAGCACTACCATTCACTGCTAACTCTATCTCTCAGTCCTCATTGACCAGCCTCTCATCCTGAGACTGTGCACTCACAACACCACCTGTCCCTGCCACTATTTCTGTGACCAGGAGAACAATTTCTCGATGCTGACTCTCAAAGCCTCTTTCAGCTAATAGACGGTTCAATGAGCGCATCTCTAATTCTTCAAAATTCCAGTCAACATAGACCCAATCAAATCTTATTCCATGGATCTTATCAATCTGAAAGGGTTGCAGGTTGCTTTAAGACTGATCACGTGATTTGATGGTGATAGCATTAGGCTATTTGCAGAGGCTTCTATTTAGCTTCAGTTTTGTACTCTGTGCAGTGCAGAGAGCAGCTCTTCAATAACTCTTTTATTTGTTACTTTGAATCTACATGTGCAAACCGTGTTCTTTTTCTTTTTGTGTAGAACACACAATTCCTAACATAGTTAGGACATTACAACAGACCAGTCAAGTGAATCTTCATTTTATGCTCCTTGTAATGTAGCTACATCTTTACTTAAATAAACCCCAACCCAATCTCATTGATCCAGATATCTTACTCCAAAACCCTCTATAACCTCAGTCAATCTGACTCGCAGTCCCTTAAGATAAAGGTCAGCTTGCCTTCCTTGCTACTGTCATTCCAATATTCTGAAGTACAGTGACTTGTCTACAAAGGCAATGGTGCATCTGAAACACCAACATGTTCTAATGCAGTTGTGATTGAAGGTAGCTAAATGCCCATCATTACACAGCAGGGGACTAACAGTGGGAATCTGGTGCCCATTAGAGACTGTGGGTTTAAGAACCTCCAGGCAAATGTTTAGTGATAAGTCAATACTTAAATCTCTGAACTGCTCCAGACGTACCGACTTCCAAACCTGCAGGTTCACTTCATCACAGGACATCCAAGATACAGGGACAAATTTCTGGTATTTTTCAGGACACTTCAGTAATTTCACTCTGGATATCCTGTATCCCGGGATGTTTAAGATCGGACACTGTTTTTCTCTTGAATTCCTGATGATTTAGTTTTAGTCACTGTAGCAGATAGTCAGCTAGATACCCGTTTGTGATCCAGGCAGGAGCAGATATTAAACAGCGGATTTCAGGTCTGCCCTCACTTGAAGTAGAATTCTACAAACCGGAGAAATTGGTTGGAAAATTGCTCCAATATCAGGTGACAGTAAGTCCTGATGATGGCAGCTATTCAGATTGACCAGATGTGAATAGTAGTGTCCCATTCTGAAATTACACAAACTGAGGGAGAAATTAAAAGAGACAGCCCCTTAAAGAGCAAATCGCTTGAAACAAAATCAAAACACAAATCAAACTTAAAACATCAAACCAAAATATAATTAAAGGAGTCAATTGTACACCCTAGTCCCTGTGGGGCTTGATGTGCCCATGGACACAGTATTCTCCATTCTAGCGACACCCAACTGTGAATATAACCAGGGTAGGGGGCAATGGTTGGGTTGAACATAGAACATAGAACATTACAGCGCAGTATAGGCCCTTCGGCCCTCGATGTTGTGCCAACCAATGTAACCAATTTTATGACCCTCTATCTTAAACTATTCCAGTGCTATCCATGTGCCTATTCACTGACCATTTGAATGCCCTTAAACTTGATGAGTCCACAACTGCTGCAGGCAGAGCATTCCACGCCCTTACTACCCTCTGAGTAAAGAACCCACCTCTTACATTCGTCCTATAACTACCACCCCTTAATTTAAAGCTATGTTTCCCCGTGTTATCCATCTCCATCCGAGGAAAAAGGCTCTCACTATCCACCCTATCGAATCCGCTGATCATCTTATATGCCTCAATTAAGTCACCTCTTAGCCTTCTTCTCTCTAATGAAAATAACTTCAAGTCCCTTAGCCTTTCCTCATAAGACCTACCTGTCATACCAGGAAACATCTTGTAAACCTCCTCTGCACCCTCTCCAATGCCTCCACATCTTTCTTATAATGTGGCGACCAAAACCGTACACAACACTCCAAGTGCGGCCGCACCAGAGTTTTGTACAGTTGCAACATGACATCTCGGCTCCGAAATTCAATCCTTCTACCAATAAATGCTAACACACGATACGCCTTCTTAACAACCTTATCAACTTGAGTACCAACTTTCAGAGATCTATGTACCTGTACACCGAGATCTCTCTGCTCATCTACACTACTAAGAGTCCTACCATTAGCCCTATATTCTGCACACATATTACTCTTACCAAAATGAATCACCTCACACTTTTTGGCCATTTGCCACTTCTCAGCCCAGCTCTGCAACTTATCTATGTCCCTCTGCAAACTGTAACATCCATCCTCACTGTCTACAACTCCTCTGACTTTGGTGTTGTCAGCAAATTTACTAACCCATCCCTCTACACCCTCATCCAGGTCATTTATAAAAACAACAAACAACAGTGGCCCCAAAACAGATCCCTGAGGTACACCAGTAGTAACTAAACTCCAGGTTGAATATATCCCATCAATCACCACCCTCTGTCTTCTATCAGCGAGCCAATTCCTAATCTAAATTGCTAAATCTCCCTCAATCCCATGCATCTGCATTTTCTGCAGTATTCTTCCATGGCGAACCTTATCAAACGCTTTGCTAAAATCCATATACACCACATCAACTGCCTTACCCTTATCCATCTCTTTGGTCACCTTTTCAAAAAACTCAATAAGGTAGGTGAGGCACGATCTTCCCTTCATAAATCCATGCTGACTATCCCTAATCAATTCATTTCTTTCTAAATGACTATAAATCCTATCCCTTATAATTCTTTCCAAAACTTTCCCCATGACCCCCTTGATCTCCCACTGCCTGGACCTGTTGATGGTGAGTTTGGTGACATTCCATAAGGGTCTGTAGGAGAGCCTTAATTATTTGCATTACTTATTAATGACTTGGATAATAGCATAGAAAGAAAAGCATTGTGAATAATATAAAATTTCAAAGGGTTATTGATAGACTGGGTGATTTGGTGAAACAGTGGCAGATGGATTTCAATCTAAGCAATTGTAAGGTTATTTTGGAACAAAATAGGACAAACCAGAATACTTTCCAGATGGTATAAGGTTAAATACATTAGATATCCAAAGAGACTTGTGGGCTCAAGTGCAAAGATTTTCAAAATGCCACAAACAGGTGCAGAAAATAATCACAAAATTGAATGGAATGCTGGCCTTTATATCAAGAGGATTGGAGTACAAAGGCACAGGAATTACGCTGTAGTGACACAAAATCCCACTAGGAGTCATAGTGAGCTAATCGCAGCTGGTGAGGTGGATGGCCATGATAAATTGTCCCTTGCTGTCCAAAGATATGCAGGTTTGGGGAATCAGCCATATTAAATGCACGAGGTTGCAGGGATAGAGGGGAGGTCCTGGGTGAGCTGTTCTGTTGAAAAGCTGTCAAAGATTTTATGGACCAAATGGCCTCCTTCTGCACTCTTAACAAATACATGAATAAGATGGGAATAGAGGGATATGGTCCCCGGAAGGGGAGGAGGTTTTAGTTCAGTCGGGCAGCATGGTCAGTGAAGGCTTGAAGGGCCCAAGGGCCTGTTCCTGTGCTGTAATTTTCTTTGTTCTTTGTTCTTTGAGAGATTGAATAAACTGACCTGATAGAAATTTATAAAATTATGAGGGGTATGGATAGAACATAGAACTTAGAACATTACAGTGCAGTACAGGCCCTTCGGCCCTCGATGTTGTGCCAACCAGTGGAACCAATCTAATGACCCTCTATCCTAAACTATTCCAATATTATCCATATGCCTATCCACTGACCATTTGAATGCCTTTAAAGTTGGCGAGTCCAGGACTGCTGCAGGCAGGGCATTCCACACCCTTATTACCCTCTAATTATAATAATTACAAGGTGGCTGAGAAACCCCCACTGTCAACATCCTGGGGATTATCATTGACCAGAAACTGAACTAGACTCAGCCATATAAATACAGTGGCTGCGAAACCTGCTCAGAAGCTGGGAATCCTGTGATGAGTAACTCACCTCCTGACCCCACAAAGCCAGTCCACCATCTACAAGGCACAGCTTAGGAGTGGGATGGAATATCCTTTATTTGGCTGGATGGGTGCAGCTCCAACAACACTCAAGAAGCTTGACACCATCCAGGATGATGCAGTCCCACTTGATTGCTGCCCCTTCCACAAACATTCAATCCCTCCACCATGGTAGCACAGTGACAGCTTTCTTTTGGGTAAATCAAATGAGCTAAATCAAATAAACTGAGGGACAAAGTAAGAAAGGCAGCCGCCAAAATGAAGGGAATGACCCAAAATTTAAAAAAAGCATAAAGAAAACTTAAAACATTAAATTAAAAAGGTGATTAAATGGGTCAATAATACGGCGCAGTCCCTGCGGTGCCCAATGAGCATGGAAAGCTTTGATGGTGACTTTGGATACTGCATGCTCCCTTTCCAGAGACACTCGGTTGTGAATGTAGCTGCGATAGAGGGGCAGACAGTCGGGCAGAGCCCTCTGGTCACCTGCTGTCTGGACCTGTTAGTGATGAGACTGGCCAGGCCCAGGAGCATGTTCATGAGGAGGTCCTCCACTTTCCCCACCTCCCTCAGATCAGGACTGTGGGACTGAAGTGCAAACAAAACATCAATAAACTGAAAAGGGAGTGCTGCCGAAAAATAGACACAGATTCTACAAAACCACAAAAAGGGTGAGTTCCCAAGGAGCCCGTAAGCTGGTACAATTTACGGTTATACAGAACTGTTGCACACATCACTCTCCATTCCAGGTTCCCAGTGTGATGGGAGAGGATTCCTCCACAGAGGGATCTCCACTGGGGATCTCCATAGAAGGACCAAGATGCACCAAATTGTGTCCAGTGACAGGTAAGGGACACTGTGGTGGAAGGTGTGCAGCAGCATACCCTACAGGAACCCCTTTGCCCATGGCAACGGGCATGGAGGGCATTTCCATGAGGTGGCTTAGACTGTGGGGCTCCATCCCTGGGGCGGGGATAAGTCTGAGCTTGGGGCCAATGTGGAATTCTATCCGAGCAGAGGTACGCTCAGACAGGATCCTATTGTCCAGCTGCGCCTCCTCGAGACCGCATGCAATGTCAGGTCCAAGCGTGATCCTGAGATCATGGGTAGCATTGTCCACAAGCTGAACTTCCATCACTGTGCACTCAGTCAGCTCCTGGGATGTCATCCAGCCCACTCCTCTGCTACCCAACATGTCCCCGACCCTGATCACCTTGGCAACCACTGGAAATGGAATGGTCGAGGAGCATATTCCTGAGCAGCAGATCCTGAATGACAGCCACTACCCCAGGTGGGGGAGAACTGCGGCGCATAACCACCGTGTCCCAGACTGTGAGCAGGTCCTGGTAAAAGACAGGCAACACCTGTGAGGAGCTCCGAAGACCCCTGAGTCCATAAACAGGAGCTGCACGTCATAATTCAGGCCATGCATCTGGTGGATTAAATATGTTACCATTGTGGAGGAGACTGCAGGGTCTGAAGGCAGAAGGTCACAACCTGGATGTGAAGCACCAGGGCCTGACTGCCCTCCCTAGTGACAGATTCAAAACGTCAGCAGTGACTCTGTTGTTCCAGCAGAACTCTATCAGCACTGTCTGGATGTATGTGACAAAATCAGGGCAAGGAGTCACAGTGATCAGGTAGTACCACAGCATGGAGGCAATCAGCTGGTTTATGACAGGAACTCAATTGATGAAGAAGGGGAAAATGCAGGAAACACAAAGACCGATGCTAAGAGTTTCTATAGATATGTGAAGCGAAAACAGTTGTGAAGACAAGTGTAGATCCTCTACAGTCAGAAATTGGGAGTGTATAATAGGGGACAAAGAAATTGCCAAGCAGCATCCTGGTAAATGTTCTCTGTACTTTCTTCAATGCTTCCACATCCTTCTTAGAGTGAGATGACCAGAACGGCACACACTATTCCAACTGTGGTCTCACCAAGGAACTGGACAGTCGCAGCATAACCCCATGGCTCTTAAACTCAAACCCTCTGTTAATAAACACTAATACGCTATAAGCCTTCTTCATGGCTTTATCCACTTGACTGGCAACCTTCAGAGATCTGTGAATATAGGCCCCAAGATCTCTCTGTTCCTCCACATTCCTCAGAATCCTGCTGCTGACCCTGTAATCCACATTCAAGTTTGTCCTCCAAAATGAATCACCTCACACTTATCAGGATTAAACTCCACTATCACGGCAGTCAGTCCATTTCACACCCCAACCATTCCCTGAGTAAAGAATCTACCTTGGATATCCCTCCTACATCTTCTACCGTGAACCTTAGAGTTATGCCCCCTAGTAATAGCTTCATCCATCTGAGGAAATAGTTTCTGCAGTCCACTTTATCTATCCCCCTCATCATCTTATAAACCTCTATTAAGTTGCCTCTCATCCTTCTTCGTTCTACAGAGAAAAAACTCAGCTCCCGCAACCTTTTTTCATAAGACCTTCCTTCAAACCAGGCAGCATCCTGGTAAATCTCCTCTGCACTTTCTCCAATGCTTTCACATCCTTTATAGTGAGGTGACCAGAACGGAACACAATATTCCAAATGTGGTCTCATTAATGTCCGGTATAGTTGCAGCATAACCCCATGGCTCTTAAACTCAAACCACCTGTTAATAAACGATAATACACTATAAGCCTTCTTCACAGCTCTATCCAGTTTAGTGCCAACCTTCAGAGATTTGTGGATATGAATTTCAAGATCTCTCTAGAGATAGGCCGAGAGGTGGCAAATGGAGTTTAATGTGGATAAGTGTGAGGTAATTCACTTTGGCAGGAATAACAAATGTGTAGAGTATAAGGCTAATGGTAGGACTCTTAATAGTGTTGATGAACAGAGGGATCTTGGTGTAAGTATGCATAGATCCCTGAAAGTTGGCAATCAAGTCGATAAGGTTGTTAAGAAGGCACATGGAGTCTTAGCTTTTATTGGTAGGGAGATTGAATTTCGGAGCCGCAACGTCATGTTGCAACTGTACAAAACTCTAGTGCGGCCGCACTTGGAGTATTGTGTACAGTTCTGGTCCCCACATTATAAGAAAGATGTGGAGGCATTGGAGAGGGTACAGAGGAGGTTTACCAGGATGTTGCCTGGTATGGAGGGCAGGTCTTATGAAGAGAGGCTGAGGGATTTGAGGTTGTTTTCGTTAGAAAGAAGGCGGCTAAGAGGAGACCTTATTGAAACATATAAGATGATTAGAAGTTTAGATAGGGTAGACAGTGATAGCCTTTTTCCTAGGATGGAGAAAGCTAGCACAAGGGGACATAGCTTTAAATTAAGGGGTGGTGGTTTTAGGATAGATGTCAGAGGTAGGTTCTTTACCCAGAGGGTGGTAAGGGTATGGAATGCCTTGCCTGCGTCAGTTGTAGATACGCCAAGTTTGGTGGTGTTTAAGAGGTTAGTAGATAGGTTTATGGATGAAAAGGGAATGGTTTAGGTTAGAGTGTCACTGCTTGCTCCTAATTGGTGGGCACAACATCGAAGGCCGAAGGGCCTGTTCTGCGCTGTAATGTTCTATGTTCTATGTTCTATGTTCTCTGTTCCTCCAAATTCCTCAGAACCCTGCTGTTGACCCTGTAATTCACATTCAAGTTTGTACTACCAAAATGAATCACCTCACATTTATCAGGATTAAATTCCACCTGCCACTTTTCTGCCTAGCTCTGCATCCTATCAATGTCTCTTTGGAACATAGAACATAGAACATTACAGCGCAGAACAGGCCCTTTGGCCTTTGATGTTGCGCCGACCAATTAAGAAAAAGCAATGATCCTCTAACCTAAACCATTCCCTTTTCATCCATGAACTTATCTACTAACTTCTTAAATGCCACCAAACTTGGCGCATCTACAACTGCAGCAGGCAGGGCACTCCATACCCTTACCAACCTCTGGATAAAGAAGCTACCTCTGACATCCGTCCTATAACTACCACCCCTTAATTTAAAGCTAAGACCCCTCATGCTAGCTTTCTCCATCCAAGGAAAAAGGCTATCACTGTCCACTTTATCTAAACCTCTAATAATCTTATATGTTTCAATAAGGTCTCCCCTTAGCTGCCTTCTTTCTAATGAAAGCAACCTCAAATCCCTCAGCCTCTCTTCATAAGACCTGCCCTCCATACCAGGCAACATCCTGGTAAACCTCCTCTGTACCCTCTCCAATGCCTCCACATCTTCCTATAATGTGGAGACCAGAACTGTACATAATACTCCAAGTGCGTGAGTATTTGTTCAGTGCCTCTCCAATCTCTTCAGGCTCTATGCACAACTTCCCACTGCTGTCTCTGACTGGCCCTAATCTTGCCCTAACCAATCTTCTATTCTTAACATATCTAAAGAAAGCTTTAGGATTCTCCTTGATCCTATCAGCCAAAGTCTTCTCGTGTCCTCTTTTAGCTCTTCTCAACTCACTCTTTAGCTCTCTCCTGGCTAATCTTTAGCTTTCCAGTGCACTAACTGAGCCTTCAAGCCTCCTTTTTCCTTTTAACCAGTGAATTAACTTTTTTAGTACACCATGGTTCCCTTACTCGACCATTTCCTCCTTGCCTGACAGGGACATACTTATCAAGGACTCGCAGTAGCTGCTCCTTGAATAAGCTCCACATTTCAGATGTTCCCAGTCCCTGTAGTTTCCTAGTCCAACCTATGCACCCTAATTCCCTCCTAATGGCCTCATAATTACCATTCCCCCAGCTATAACTACTGCCCCCAAGTTCATGCCTATCCCTTTCCATCACAAAGGTGAACGTAACCGAATTGTGATCACTATTACCAAAATGTTCACCAACTTCCAAGCCTAACACCTGGTCGGGCTCATTGCCCAGCACCAAATCCAATGTAGCCTCACCTCGAGTTGGCCTACTACATACTAGTCAAAAAACCTTCCTGCACACTTTGTATAAAAACTGACCCCTCTAACGAGCCAGAGCTATAGCTATTCCAATCAATATTAGTAAAGTGAAAGTCCCCGATAACAATTGACCTATTACATAGAACATAGAACATAGAACATAGAACATTACAGCACAGAACAGGCCCTTCGGCCTTCGATGTTGTGCCGACCAAAATAAAAAGCAATGCCCCTCCAAACTAAACCATTCCCTTCTCTTCCATATACTTATCAATTAACCTCTTAAACGCCACCAAACTTGGCGCATCTACAACAGCTGCAGGCAGGGCATTCCACTCCCTAATCACTCTTTGAGTAAAGAACCTACCTCTGATATCCGTCCTATAACTCATACCCCTTAATTTAAAGCTGTGTCCCCTCGTGCTAGCTTTCTCCATCCTAGGAAAAGGCTATCACTGTCCACCCTATCTAAACCTCTAATCATCTTATATGCTTCAATAAGATCCCCTCTTAGCCGCCTCCTTTCTAACGAAAACAACCTCAAATCCTTCAACCTCTCTTCATAGGACCTGCCCTCCATACCAGGCAACATCCTGGTAAACCTCCTCTGTACCTCTCCAATGCCTCCACATCTTTCTTATAATGTGGCGACCAGAACTGCACACAATACTCCAAGTGCGGCCGCACTAGAGTTTTGTACAGTTTGCAACATGATGCTGCGGCTCCTAAATTCAATCCCCCTACCAATAAAAGCTAAGACTCCATATGCCTTCTTAACAACTTTATCCCCTTGACTGCCTACTTTCAGGGATCTATTGACACATACACCAAGATCCTTCTGTTCCTCAACACTATTAAGAGCCCTACCATTAGCCCTATACTCTACACATTTATTGTTCCTGCCAAAGTGCATTACCTCACACTTTTCCACGTTAAACTCCATTTGCCACCTCTCGGCCCAGCTCTGCAACTTGTCTGCACTACTTTCACTCCTGTCCAGGATCGACTTTGCAATCCTTTCCTTTACCTCTCTAGAACTTTTAGGAGGTCTATAAAAGACTCCCAACATGGTGACCTCTCCTCTCCTGTTTCTAATTTCAGCCCATACTACCTCAACAGACAAGTCCTCATCAAACTTCCTTTCAGTCACTGTGATACAGTTTTTGACTAATAATGCCACTCCTCCCCCCCTTCTACCTTCTTCTCTACTCTGACTGAAGCATTTGAACCCCGGAACCTGTAACAACCATTCCTGTCCCTGCTCTATCCATGTCTCTGAAATGGCCACAACATCGAAGTTCCAGGTACTGATCCAAGCTGCAAGTTCCTCCACCTTATTGCAAATACTTCTTGCATTAAAGTATACGCATTTCAAACCATGCTCTACTCCACCCGTACGCTGCTGTACTTTACAGTCTTTGTCTATGACCCCCCCTATTCTCGCCCCTCTTTGCAGCCTACAACAGCCCTCCACCTCATCCACTACTCCAACAATCTTGGTGTCATCAGCAAAGTTACTAACCCACCTTCAACTCCTTTTCCAAGTCATTGATAAAAATCACAAATAGCAGAGGACCCAGCACTGACCCCTGTGATGCATCACTGACAACTAGCCTCCAATCTGAAAATTTTCCCTCCACCACCTCTGTGAACTGTGACGCAGATGCAGAGATTTTTCAGAACGATTTGGACCGGTCGGATGAACGGGCTAATAATGGCAGATGCAGTATAATTTGGATAAGTGTGAGGTTATTCACTTTGGAGACAGAAACAAGAAGGCAGATTACTACCTGAATGGCTATAAATTGGCAGAGGGAAGTGTGCAGAGGGACCTGGGTGTCCTTGTGTCCCAGTCACTGAAGGTAAGCATGCAGGTCAGCAGGCGGTAAAGAAGGCAAATGACATGTTGGCCTTAATTGCGAGAGGTTTTGAGTACAGGAATTGTTGCAATTATACAGGGGCCTTGGTGAGGCCACACCTAGAGTATTGTGTGCAGCTTCGGTCTCCTTTTCTGAGGATGTTCTTGCTCTTGAGGAAGTGCAGTGAAGGCTTACCAGGCTGATTCCAGAGATGGCGGGACTGATGGATGAGGAGAGATTGACTCGGTTAGGATTATTTTTGGTAGTGTGCAGATGAATGAGGGAAGACTTACAAAATTCTAACAGAACTGGACAGGATAGATGCAATTCCTGATGGTGGGGGAGTCCAGAACCAGGGGTCACAGTCTGAGGATTTGGGGTAGACCATTCAGGACAGAGGTGAGGAGACATTTCTTCACCCAAAGAGTAGTGAGCCTGTGGAATTCATTACCACAGGAAGAAGTTGATGCCAAAACATTGAATGTATTCAAGAGGCAGCTGGATATCACATCTGGGGCTAATGGGATCAAAAGTTATGGGAAAAAAGCAGGATGAGGCTATTGAGTTGAATAATCAGCCATGATCATAATGAATGGTGGAGCAGGCTCAAAGGATCAAATGGCCTCCTCCTGCTCCTATCTTCTATGTTTCTATATAACTTACGCCCTCTAAGACAGCACTCGAAGAAGTCCTGTCCAGCGCCCCAGGTGAGCAGTGACCTTGGTCTCCAACTCTCACCAATTTGTTGACCAGGATTCTTCAGCCAATCAAAGATTGAATCCCAAGTAGAAGAGATTGGTGCTGCTCCAGGTGAAAGGTCTGAAGTCCCCTGGGAGGTGAGTCCATCTGCTTTGGACTGATCATGAGTCTGGAACATTTGGCACAGTTGATCTGCCAGAGTACATAGCCTGGCACTCATGCATCCTCTGCAGGTCAGCTGGGTCTGTGAACACGAGGAGCAAGTGTACTAGAGGCATTGCAGAAACAATCTATAAGGATAGGCAACGGCACCTCCTCCATTATTATCCTTAACACCGGTGCCCCACAAGGCTGTGTTCTCAGCCCTCTACTATACTCCTTATACACCCCTTACTGTGTAACCAAATTCCCCTCCAACTCAGTTTTCAAGTTTGCTGATGACACCACTATAGTGGGTCAGATCTGAACCAATGACGAGACATAGTATAGGAATGAGATAGAGAATTTGATGAACTGATGCAGCAACAATAATCTCTCCCTCAATGTCAACAAAAATGAAGAAGATTGTCATCAACTTCAGAAAGCATAAAGGAGGATGTTCCCCTATCTACATTAACAGGGATGAAGTAGAAAGCTTCAGATTTCGAGAGCTTCAGGTTTCTCAGTGTTCAGCTCACCAATAACCTTTCCTGGTTCCTCTATGACGATACTATAGTTAAAAAAGCCCACCAGTACCTCTACTTTCTCAGACATGTCAGCTACAACTTTCAGGTTGTATCACAACTTGGTATGGCTCCTGCTCTGTCCAAGACCACAAGAAACTATAAAGCATTGTGAATGAAGCTCAGTCCATCAAGCAGACCAGCCTCCCATTCATTAATTCTGTCAACATTTCTTGCTGCCTCAGAAAAGCAGCCAGAATAGTTAAGACTGCACACACCCAGAAGTACTCTCTTCCACGTTCTCCTGTTGGTAAAAGATGCAAAATGGTGGCATGATGGCACAGTGGTTAGCACTGCTGCTTCACAGAGACCTGGGTTCAATTCCGGCCCCTGTGTGGAATTTGCACATTCTTCCTGTGTCTGCGTGGGTTTCATAGAACATAGAACATAGAACATTACAGCACAGAACAGGCCCTTCGGCCTTCGATGTTGCGCCGACCAATATAAAAAGCAATGCCCCTCCAAACTAAACCATTCCCTTCTCTTCCACATACTTATCAACTAACCTCTTAAACGCCACCAAACTTGGCGCATCTACAACTGCTGCAGGCAGGGCATTCCACTCCCGAACCACCCTTTGGGTAAAGAACCTACCTCTGATATCCGTCCTATAACTATCACCCCTTAATTTAAAGCTGTGTCCCCTCGTGCTAGCTTTCTCCATCCTAGGAAAAAGGCTATCACTGTCCACCCTATCTAAACCTCTAATCATCTTATATGTTTCGATAAGGTCCCCTCTTAGCCGCCTCCTTTCTAACGAAAACAACCTCAAATCCCTCAGCCTCTCTTCATAAGACCTGCCCTCCATACCAGGCAACATCCTGGTAAACCTCCTCTGTACCCTCTCCAATGCCTCCACATCTTTCTTATAATGTGGGGACCAGAACTGCACACAATACTCCAAGTGCGGCCGCACTAGAGTTTTGTACAGTTGCAACATGACGTTGCGGCTCCGAAATTCAATCCCTCTACCAATAAAAGCCAAGACTCCATATGCCTTCCTAACAACCTTCTCGACCTGACTGCCTACTTTCAGGGATCTATGCACATACACACCAAGATCCCTCTGTTCATCTAGACTACTAAGAATCCTACCATTTGCCCTATACTCTACACATTTATTATTTCTGCTATAGTACATTACCTCACACTTTTCCACATTAAACTCCATTTGCCACCTCTCGGCCCAGCTCTGCAACTTGTCCAAGTCCCAGATGCTCCAGATGCTCTATTTCCTCCAGATGCTCTAGTTTCCTCCCACACTCCAAAGATGTGAGGGTTAAGTGGATTGTTCATGCTAAATTGACTATACTGTCAGTGGGATTAGCAGGGTAAATGAGAGGGATTACGGGAATAGGGTCTGGGTGGGATTGTTGTGAGTGCAGACTCACTGGGCTGAATGGCCTCCTTCTGCACTGTCGGGATTTTATGATGATTCTGTTCTATGAAAAATCTGACATTACGTATCAACCAACTCAAGGACAGCTTCTTCCCTGCTGCCATCAAATGCTTGAATGGACCTACTCATATTAAATTGATCTTTCTCTGCACTCTAACTATGACTGTAACACTGTATTCTGCTCTGTCTCCTTTCCTTCTCTTCTCTATGAACAAAATGCTTTGTCTGTAAAACGCTCAACAATACTTTGGACTTTATCCAAAACATATGACAATAATAAATCAAATCAAAGTTTTTTAGACAGCATCTTCCAAACTTACAACAACTTCCATCTAGAAGGATAAGGGTAGCAGGTACATAGGGTACACCACTCCTGAAAGTTCTCTTCCAAGCCACTCACCATCCTGACTTGGAAATATATCGCCATTCCTTCTCAGTCACTGGGTCAAAATCCAGGAGCTCCCTCCCTAATAGCCCAGTGAGTGTATCTACACCATATGAATCACAACGGTTCTTGAAGGCAGCTCACCACCACCTTCTCAAGGGTAATTAGGAATATGAAATAAATACTGATCTGGTGACCACCCACATCCCATAAATGAATTAAATGAAACTCACAACTAGTTACTTTAAGAATACACTTGTTGATCCAATTAGATTTCTGACAGTTTCCAACAAGAACTGAGACAATGTATCACAGTGGATTGATCTGATTACCCTGTCAGCACTAAATTGATGGGCTGAGTGATCTCTTCGATGCCATAGGTTTATTTGTCCATGATGTACATAATATATAATGTGGATGATGTTATGCACATTGTGAATCTCTGCAAATTATCCCAAGACTCTCTGTTGATTTGGACTTTGCTACCCACTCACAATGGGGGTAGGGGGAATCAATAGTTAATGAATGGGACATGAGGGGTTTGCTGAACAAGCGTTTCCAAAGTGTGCTTTTTTTGCTGACTCTCTGCCTTGCAGATTTTTTTGTCCTGGGGGGTGAGGAATGCGCAGAACCATTCTGACAATACATTGTGCTGACGATATCATTGACCTGTAGTGAAGTAGGGGTCAGTGATGTTGATATAAATAAGGCCAGAGTTAACTCGAGGGAAGGTGCAGTGTTAACTCATTTCGTTCCAGATAACGGGTAAGTGATAACTAACGTATAGTCGATTGGAAATGATTCACAACAATGTTCAGTGTAGGGTGAGGGCAGGATAAAACCAGCTGGACTTGACTGTAGCCAAGGAGACCCAACTCCACATGGGAGTCAGGAAAAATCCAGGACCAGGTTCAGGCTCAGAACCAAGGCCAGGGATGAAGGCCACATCCTCTGTGTCCTTGAGCAACAGAGAGGCAAGGAAAATCTTCCTGTGTCCCAGAGCAGGAGGGTTCTGGGCCTCACCTCAGTGCCAGGAAAAACTAGGCTTCCAGAATAGAACAGGCCCAGATCCCTCTATCCTAGCATAGGAAATGGCCAGTACAGGATCTCAGTGTACCGGAATAAGTAATGCCCTATCCTGGGAGGCCTGTGCCACAGAGCACAAAGCTCAGGGCCCCTGTGTCACTGATCAGGAAAGGCCCAAGCTCCCTTTAGGAGCCAGGCTTTATGTAACCCAGATCAGTAAAGGTCCAGAGAAAGGTTCCCTGCAACAGGAACTGTTCAGGGCCCACTGTCTCAATCAGGAGAGGCTGAGGATTTCGCTCAGGCCCTGGATCCCTGAGTCATTGATCAGGAAGTCACAGACTCATAGAATCCCTATATTGCAGAAAAAGGCCATTGAGTCTACATTGACCACAATCCCACCCAGGCCCTATCCCCATAACCCCATTCATTTACTCTAGCTGGTCCCCCTGACATTAAGAGGCAATCCACCTGACATGTACATCTTTGGAGTGTTGGAGGAAACTGGAGCACCCAGAGGAAACCCATGTAGACACTGGGAAAACATGCAAACTCCACACAGACAGTGACCCAAGCTGGGAATATCCAAGCTCAGGCCCAGGCTATCTCTATACACAGCAGGAAAGACCCAGGGTCCCTGTGTATCAGAGAATAGGAAAGTGTTGTGTATATTGAGGCATAGCCCCTTTAGGGGAATGGGCTTGGTGACACTGGCTATGTGTGATCTATCTGGGAACAGCCTTGGGAAAGCAGTTGTCTTTTAGAGTGTGGAACATATAAGACCTGCAATAAATGTGGGGAAGTGTTGGTGTGGTGGTATTATCACTGGATTAGTTATCCAGAGAACCAGGACAAGAAGCAATTGAAGCTATTTCACTGAATTTTTTTAAGGCAAGGATAGATAAAGTTTGAACAGTAAAGGAATTAAGGGTTACAGTTAGCAGGTGGTTAAGTGGAGCTGAGTTTGTGAAAAAATGAAAAGATCAGCCATGATCTTATTGAATGATAGAACAGGCTCGAGGGGCCAAATGGCCTACTTCTGTTCCTAGTTTTTATATTCTTAAGACCTGGGCATCCAGGAAACCATTGTCGATTGTCAGAAAAATCCATCTGGTTCATTAATGTCCTTTCAGGAAGGACATCTGTGACAGTGGTTAGCACTGCTGCCTCACAGTGTCAGGGTCCCGGGTTCAATTCCAGCCTCAAATCACTGTTTGTGCGGAGTTTGCATGTTCTCCCTGTGTCTGCATGTTCGGGTGCTCCAGTTTCCTCCCAAAGTCCAAAAGATAGGTGGATTAACCCTGCTAAATTGATCCTTAGTGTCAGGAGGTTTAGTAGGGTAAATATATGGGGTTATGGGGATAGGACGTGGATGGGAGTGTTATCTGTGCAGGCTCAATGGACAAATGGCCTCCTTCTATATTGTAGGGACTTTATGATTCTACAAAATACCATGTTCCCTGATACCTGTCTGTGGAATGAATTCTTGAGGCTACATCTTAATGGAAACATTTCACACTGACAACAAGCGGTTTTCACAGTAACTTCATTGCAGTGTTAATGTATGCCTACTTCTGACAATAATTAATTGAGAAAAAGCTTAGAGTGTTGCGTGGCTTATAAGGTGTAGGATCAGGACTTTCAATGTGGATGGTCTAGAGATCCGCAATGCATAGGAAACCATTGGAGGATGGGTAGGACCGTGGGCTAAGAAGACATGGGTGGGAAATAGAGAATGGATGATCTCAGGTGCCGTCAATGGTTGCAAGCTATTGGTTGCACTGGTTGCAGGGCAGTCGGAGGAAGACTTGATCATTGGGTAACTGGGAATATCAAGTGCTCGGAGAGAAGCAAGCATAGGAGCCAATGTGGGAAATACAGGCTTTGGCCTAGGAAACCTTTCTGCTGCTGACAAAGAAGATTGGTGGGAAAATTTGATAAGCTAGGAGCATTCGTTGAAGAAGCCAAGGTGTGGACAACCGACATTGAATAACGAATCAGGCATCAGATAACCTCATTGTGAGGTCTTTCTTAGCACAGTGAGAATTAAAACACTGACCTTCTGAGGAGCTTACTGCAGCTGGAGAAACTGGCTGAGAAGCTGTTCGAGGAGTTGTGTACAGTACCACAAGAGAATCTCACAACTGCTCATTGTGGAATGTTTCCAGTTTAACAATCAGCATCAGATGGAGAATAAGACTATTAAAAATTTGTGGCAACCCCCAAAAGCCTTTTAGAGCATTGTGACTTTGGGGTCTTCTTTGCAGGACACACTACATGACCTATTTGTGTGTGATCTCCAATGAAAGTAATTCAGCGAAGCCCACTGGCAGAATCACAGTTGGGGTTTAAGAAGACTTGTCCTCGTGCATCAGCCCCTGAGAGTAAGTGCGCAGGTACAGCAGGGAGTAAAGAAGGCAAATGGTATGTTGGTCTTCATAGCTAGAGGATTTGAGTATAGGGATAGGCACGTTTTGCTGCAATTGTATAAGGCATTGGTGAGGCTACATGTGTGTAGTTTTGGTGTTCTTATCTGAAGAAGGATGTCCTTGATATAGAGGAAGTGCAGCGAAGATTTACCAGGCTGATTCCTGGGATGGCAGATCTGTCATATGAGACATATCTCTCTCCCTTTACACCCATTCAAATAACAATCTGCCTTCCTATTATTGTTACCAAAGTTGATAGCCTCAAATTTCTCCACATTATAATGCATCTGCCATGCATCTTCCCACATCCTTAGCCTATTCAAATTACACTGAAGCATCTCTGCATCCTCCTCACAGCTTATCCTTCCACGCAATTTTGTATCATCTGCAAATTTGGAAATAATACATTCAGTTCCCTCTTCCAAATCATTAATATATAATGTGAACAGTTGGGATCCTAGCACAGATCCCTGCGGAATACCACTAATCACTGACTACCTAAGGCCAAATTTGCAGATGACACAAAAATAGGCAGGACAGTAAGTTGCAATGAGGAAATAAGAACCTTACAGATGGATATAAATAGGTTAGGAGAGTGGGCCAAAATGTGGCAGATGGAGTTTAATGTGGATAAGTGTGAGGTCATGTGTTTTGGTTGGAAAAATGAGAAGATGGCTTATTATCTAATTAGGGAGATACTTTGGGGAACTCCGGTGCAGAGGGACCTGGGTGTCCTTATTCATGAGTCACAGAAAGCTAGCATACAGGTACAGCAGATAATAAAATGAATGGAATGTTGGCATTTATAGCTAAAGGAATAGAATGTAATGGTAAGGAAGTATTGTTGCAACTATACAAGGCATTGGTGAGGCCGCACCTGCAGTATTGTGCACACTTTTGGTCCCGTATTTGAGGAATGTTGCAGTGCATTGGAGGCAATTTAGAGAAGGTTCACTAGATTGATTCCAGAGATGAAGCGAGATTGAATAGTTTGGGTTGCTACTGTAGGGAATTTAGAAGAATGAGGGGAGATCAACTTGAGGTATTCATGGTAATGAAAAGTACAGATAAAGTAGACGTGGAGCAGATGCTTCTGTTGGTGGGGCATTCTAGGATGAAAGATCATAGTCTTAGGATAGGATATAGAACATAGAAAAACTACAGCACAAACAGGCACTTCAACCCATAAGTTGCGTTGATCATATCCCTACCTACTAGGCCTACCTATAACCCTCAATCCCATTAAATCCCATGTACTCATCCAGAAGTCTCTTAAAAAACCCCAACAAGTTCACCTCCGCCACCATCGACGGCAGCCGATTCCACTCATCCACCACCCACTCAGTGAAAAACGTATCCCTGACAGCTCCTCTGTACCTACTCCCCAGCACCTTCAACCTGTGTCCTCTTGTAAGGGGTAGCAAATTTAAAACAGAGTTGAGGAGAAACTATTTCTCCCAAAGAGTTGTGAATCTGTGGAATTCACTACCCCAAAGTACAGTGGATGCTGGGATAGTGAGTAAATTTAAGGAGGAGTTAGACAAGTTTTAATTGGGAATAGGTTGAAGGGTTAAGGGGAGAAGGCAGGAAAATGGGGATGAGGGGCATATCAGCCATTAGCGAGTGGTGGAGCAGACTTGATGGGCTGAATGGCCTAATTCTGCTCCTATATCTTATGAACTTATGAATTAGAAAAAGACTCATTTATGCCAACTCTTTGCTTCCGATCTGCTAACTAGCTTTCTATCCAACTAAAGACATTACCCGCAATCTCATGTGCTTTAACTTTATACAGTAATCTGTTATGTAAGACATTATTGAAAGCCTTCTGAAAGTCTAAATAAATCACATCTACTGGTTCTCCTCGGTCAACTCTCCAAGCTACATCCTCAGAAAATTCCAATAGATTCATCAAGATGATTTCCTCTTTGTAAATTTATGCTGACTTTGTCTGATTATACCTCTGCCTTCCAAATATTGAGTTATGAAACCCTTGACAATAGACACTAGCAACTTCCCCAGTACCAACATTAGGCTCACTGATCCATAGTTTCCTGTTTTCTCTCTACTTCTCTTTTTGAATAGCACGCTTACATTAGCTATACTCCAATCTGTAGGAACTATCCCAGAATCAAAAGAATCTCGGAAAATAACCATCAAAAGATCGATTATTTCCCGGGCCACTTCCTCAAGTATTCTGGGATGAACCTGGAGGTTTATCAACCTTCAATCCCATCAATTTCCCCAAAACTATTTCTCTCCGAATGCTAATTTCCTTCAGCTCCTCACTAAAACATATCTACATAGAACATAGAACATAGAACATTACAGCGCAGAACAGGCCCTTTGGCCTTCGATGTTGCGCCGACCAATTAGGAAAAAGCAATGACCCTCTAACCTAAACCATTCCCTTTTCGTCCATAAACTTATCTACTAACCTCTTAAACGCCACCAAACTTGGCGCATCTACAACTGCTGCAGGCAGGGCATTCCATACCCTTACCACCCTCTGGGTAAAGAACCTACCTCTGACATCCGTCCTATAACTACCACCCCTTAATTTAAAGCTATGTCCCCTCGTGCTAGCTTTCTCCATCTAGGAAAAAGGCTATCACTGTCCACCCTATCTAAACCTCTAATCATCTTATATGTTTCGATAAGGTCTCCTCTTAGCCGCCTCCTTTCTAACGAAAACAACCTCAAATCCCTCAGCCTCTCTTCATAAGACCTGCCCTCCATACCAGGCAACATCCTGGTAAACCTCCTCTGTACCCTCTCCAATGCCTCCACATCTTTCTTATAAAGCGGGGACCAGAACTGCACACAATACTCCAAGTGCGGCCGCACTAGAGTTTTGTACAGTTGCAACATGACGTTGCGGCTCCAAAATTCAATCCCCCTACCAATAAAAGCTAAGACTCCATATGCCTTCTTAACAACCTTATCGACTTGATTGCCAACTTTCAGGGATCTATGCACATATACACCAAGATCCCTCTGTTCATCAACACTATTAAGAATCCTACCATTAGCCCTATACTCTACACATTTGTTATTCCTGCCAAAGTGAATTACCTCACACTTTTCCACATTAAACTCCATTTGCCACCTCTCGGCCCAGCTCTGCAACTTGTCCAAGTCTCTCTGCAAACTATAACACCCCTCTTCACTATCTACCACTCCTCCGACTTTGGTGTCATCCGCAAATTTACTAATCCATCCTTCAATACCCTCATCCAGATCATTTACAAAAATTACAAACAGCAGGGGCCCCAAAACAGATCCCTGAGGTACACCACTTGTAACCGAAAATTCATTTCTGTCTCTTCTGGTACATTATTCATTCTTCCTTTGTGAAGACTAAAGCAAAGAACAAATTTAATTCCTCAGCCATTTCTTTATTCCCTGTTATGAATTCTCCTGTTTTTGACTGTAAGGGGCCTACCTTGGTTTTTGTCAATAATTTTTCTCTTTATATACCAATAGAAAATTTTACAGTCCGTTTTCATGTTTCCCACTAGTTTACTTTCATACTCTATTTTTTCCTTTTTAATCAACCTCTTGGTCCTCCTTTGCTGAATTTTAAACTGCTCTCAATCCTCAGGCCTATTGGGTTTTTTTGACAATTTGTATGCTTCTTCCTTGAATCTGATACTATACCTAATTTCTCTTGTGAGCAATGGTTTAACCACAGTTCCCTTACCTTCCTTGTGCCAAATAGGAATAAACAACTTCTGAAGTTCATCTATTCATTCTTTAAATGCTGCCATTGCCTGTCTACTGTCTTTCCTTTCAGTAATGTTTCCCAGTCCATCATGGCCCATTCATCATAGTTCCTTTACTAAGATTCAGGATCATGGTCTGAGGATCAATTATAGCATTATTCACCTCAACAAAAAATTCTACCATATTATGGTCACCCATCCCGAAGGGTTTTCTCACAACTAGATTGCCAACTAATCTTTCTCATTGCACAACACTTCCAGTACGGCCTCCTCCCTCAGAAAATCATCCCGTATGCACTCCAGAATTTCCTCCTTTGGAAAGAATTATTAGGGATAGGATTTATAGTTATTTAGAGAGAAATGAATTGATTGGGGATAGTCAGCATGGTTTTGTGAAGGGTAGGTCGTGCCTTACTAACCTTATTGAGTTTTTTTAAAAAGTGACCAAAGAGGTGGATGGGGGTAAGGCAGTTGATGTGGTATATATGGACTTTAGTAAGGCGTTCGATAAGGTGCTCCATGGAAGGCTTCTGCAGAAAATGCAGATGTACGGGATTGAGGGTGATTTAGCTAATTGGATTAGGAATTGGCTAGCAGATAGAAGACAGAGGGTGGTGGTTGATGGGAGATATTCATCGTGGAGTTCGGTTACATGTGGTGTACCTCAGGGGTCTGTTTTGGGGCCCCTGCTGTTTGTAATTTTTATTAATGATCTGGATGAGGGTATTGAAGGATGGATTAGTAAATTTGTGGATGACACCAAAGTCGGAGGAGTGGTAGATAGTGAAGAGGGGTGTTATAGTTTGCAGAGAGACTTGGACAAGTTGCAGAGTTGGGCCGAGAGGTGGCAAATGGGGTTTAATGCGGAAAAGTAATTCACTTTGGCAGGAATAACAAATGTGTACAGTATAGGGCTAATGGTAGGACTCTTAATAGTGTTGATGAATAGAAGGATCTAGGTGTATATGTGCTTAGATACCTGAAAGTTAGCAATCAAGTCGATAAGGTTGTTAAGAAGACATACGGAGTCTTGGCTTTTATTGGTAGGGGGATTGAATTTCGGAGCTGAGATGTCATGTTGCAACTGTACAAAACTCTGGTGCGGCCGCACTTGGAGTATTGTGTACAGTTCTGGTCGCCACATTGTAAGAAAGATGTGGAGGCATTGGAGAGGGTGCAGAGGAGGTTTACCAGGATGTTGCCTGGTATGGAGGGAAAGTCTTATGAGGAGAGACTGAGGGAATTGAGTTTGTTTTCATTAGAAAGAAGGCGGCTAAGAGGAGACCTTATTGAAACATATAAGATGATTAGAGGTTTAGACAGGGTGGACAGTGATAGCCTTTTTCCGAGGATGGAGAAAGCTAGCATGAGGGGACACAGCTTTAAATTAAGGGGTGGTAGTTTTAGGACGGATGTCAGAGGTAGGTTCTTTACCCAGAGAGTGGTAAGGGTATGGAATGCCCTGCCTGCTGCAGTTGTAGATGCGCCAAGTTTGGGGGTGTTTAAGAGGTCTGTGGATAGGTTTATGGATGATAAGGGAATGGTTTAGGTTAGAGGGTCATTGCTTTTTCATAATTGGTCGGCGCAACATCGAAGGCCGAAGAGCCTCTTCTGTGCTGTAATGTTCTATGTTCTATGCACTGTGGCTAATTAATTCTCCAATCTATATGCAGATTAAAGTCACCCATAATCACAGATGTTCCTTTAATACACACATCTCTGATTTCCTCTCTAATGTTTTATTCAACATTATCATTACAGTTTGATGGTCTGTAAATCATCCCCATAAATTCTATTTGTGTCACAGATATGCTTACATTAACACTGCAAAGAACAAAGAACAAAAAAAACAAACCAGCACGGGAAATAGGCCCTTCGGCCCAACGAGCCCATGTCACCACCTCGATGTTCCTGCTTCCACCCATGTTTGTTTATAGATCTATGCATTAGAACCAAATTTGCAAGACAATTTAGGAAGAACTTGTTTTGCCAATCAGCCTGAAAGCACATTTTTGGGGTGTGGGAGGAAACCGGAGCACCCGGAGAAAGCCCACGCAAGTACGGAGAGAACGCACAAACTCCCACAGACACAGCCCCAAATCCATGTATCTGCACAGCACAGTGTTAGTCACTGAGCTGTCGTGTTGCCCATCAACTGGTCCAGTTCAAGCGTACACTAACGACCGTATAGGACAGGAAGAGGCCTTTGGCCTACCATGCCTGCGCCAATCACATTGTCTTATTTAGACCAACCATCGATATCCCCCTATCCTCTGTCTGTTCATGTGTCCATCCAAATAAGTCTTAAATGTGGCTAATGTATTTATCTCAACCACCTCACTTGTCAGTGCATTCTGGGTCCCCACAATCCTCTGTGTAAAAAACTTCCCTGCACATCTCCACTGAACCTTCCCCCCTTACCTTGAACTTGTGCCCCCTTGTAATTGCCATTTTTGCCCTGGGAAAAAGCTTCCAACTGTTCACCCTATCCACACCCCTCATAATTTTATAAACTTCTCTCAGTCTCCGTCTTTCCAGGGAAAACAATCCCAGTTTATTCAATATCTCCTCATAGCTAATACCCTCATATCAGGCAACATCCTAGGAAACCTATTTACTGTTTCTCAACAGTATTTAACAAAAACATGTCTCAGCATAAACAATGTTTGAAGAGTGAACATGTTACAGAGAAGGAAGTGTTGAATCTCTTAAATCACATCAAGGTAGATAAATTTCCGAGACTTGGTGAAGTATGTCCCAGGACACTGTGGGAGGCTAGGGAGGAAATTGCGGGTTCTCTGGCAGAGATATTTGAATCATCGATCGTCACTGGTGAGGTGCCTGAAGATTGGAGAGTGGCAAATGTGCCTTTGCTTAAAAAGAGCTGTAGGGAAAAGCTTGGGAACTACAGGCCAGTGAGCCTCACATCTGTGGTGGATAAATTGTTGGAAGGTATTTTGAGAGAAAGGACCTACAGGCATTTAGAGACTCAAGGACTGATTAGGAACAGTCAGTATGGCTTTGTGAGTGGAAAATCATGTCTCACAAATTTGACTGAGCTTTTTGAAGAGGTAACCAAGAAGGTAGATGAGGGCAGTGCAGTTGATGTTATCTGATGTTGAGGGGTGACCTTATAGAGATCTATAAAATAATGAGAGACATAGATCAGCTAGAAAGTCAATATCTTTTCCCAAAGGCAAGGGAGTCTAAAACTAGAGGGTATATGTTAAAGGTGAAAGGGGAGAGATATAAAAGTGTCCAGAGGGACAATTTTTTCACACAGAGATAATAGTAGAGGTGGTAAAATGTTGTCTTTTAAAAAGTGTTTAGACAGTTACATGGGTACGATGGGTATAGAGGAATATGGGCCAAATGCCAGCAATTGGGATTAGCTCAGGGGTTTTAAAAAGGGCAGACAAATTGGGCCGAAGGGCCTGTTTCCATGCTGGAAACCTCTATGACTCTTTAATCTTTTCTGTTTCCCCTCTAAAGCCTCCACTTCCTTCTTGCAGTGTGGTGACCAGAATTGGACCCAGTATTCCAAATGTGGCCGAACCAATGTTTTATATAGCTAACATAATTTGCCAATTTTTATATTCGATACCCCGTCCAATGAAGACAAGCATGCCATACACTTTCTTCACCACCTTTTAATAGTGTTGATGACCAACACGAGGGGACATAACTTTAAATTAAGAGGTGGTAGTTATAGGACGGATGTCAGAGGCAGGTTCTTTACACAGAGGGTGGTGAGGGCGTGGAATGCCCTGCCTGCAGCAGTTGTGGACTCGCCTACTTTGGGGGCATTCAAATGTTCGGTGGATAGGCATATGGATGATATTGGAATAGTTTAGGTTAGAGGGTCCACTGGCCGGCGCAACATCGAGGGCCGAAGGGCCTGTACTGCGCTGTAATGTTCTATGTTCTATGTTTTCCACCTGTTCTGCCACCTTTAAGGATCTGTGGACCTGTACTCCCAGATCCCTCTATGCGTCTATGCTCCTGATGGTTCTGCCATTTATTTTCTAGCTCCCATCTGAATTGGATCTACCAAAAAGCATTACTTCATATTTGTCCAAATTAAATTCCATCTGCCATTTCTCCGTCCAATTTTCCAGCCTATCAATATCCTGCTGTATTCTCTGACAATCTTCATCATTATCAGCAACTCCACCAATCTCAATATCATCCACAAACTTGCTAAGACCAGCTACGTCTTCTTCCAAGTCATTTATATATATTACAAATAGCAGAGGTCCCAGCACTGATCCCTGCGGAATACCACTAGTTACAGATCTCCATTCAGAAAAACACTCTCCCACCACTACACCCTGCCTTCAATGGCCTAGTGAATTCTGAATCCGTCTAGCTATTCCCCGCTAATCTTGTGAGATTTAATCTTTTGCACTAGCCTATCAAATGCTTTACTAAAGTCCATGTAGACAATATCCATACCCCTTTCCTCATCAATCATTTTTGTCACCTCTTCAAAATAAATTAGTGAGACATGACAGCCCTGTACAAAACCATGCTGTCTGTCACTAATAAGATCATTATGTTCCAATTAAGTTACAGTGAAAACCCCATAATCGCCCCACTCCAGCACCTGTTCAGGTACTCGGAGAGACAATTTAGCATAACCAATATACCTAACCAGCATGTAGACACGGAGAGAATGTGCAGATTTTACACAGACAGTTACACAAGCCAGGAATCAAATCTGGGTCTCTGGTGCTGTGAGGTTGCAGTGCTAACCACTGTGCCTCCGTGCTGTCCTTTGTGTTTATTAACTCAACTCATACAGATTTTAGCTGTGTGGAAGAGCAGAGGGATCTTGGGGTCCGGGTCCATAAGACTCTCAAATCGGCCTCCCAGGTGGAGGATGTGGTTAAGAAAGCTTACGGTGTACTGGCCTTCATTCATCGAGGGATTGAGTTTCATGAACATAGAACATAGAACATTACAGCACAGAACAGGCCCTTCGGCTTCGATGTTGCGCCGACCATATAAAAAGCAATGACCCTCCAAACTAAACCATTCCCTTCTCTCATATACTTATCAACTAACCTCTTAAACGCCACCAAACTTGGCACATCTACAACTGCTGCAGGCAGGACATTCCACTCCCGAACCACCCTTGGGTAAAGAACCTGCCTCTGATATCCGTCCTATAACTATCACCCCTTAATTTAAAGCTGTGTCCCCTCAGCTAGCTTTCTCCATCCTAGGAAAAAGGCTATCACTGTCCACCCTATCTAAACCTCTAATCATCTTATATGTTTCAATTAGGTCCCCTCTTAGCCGCCTCCTTTCTAACGAAAACAACCTCAAATCCCTCAGCCTCTCCTCATAAGACCTGCCCTCCATACCAGGCAACATCCTGGTAAACCTCCTCTGTACCCTAAGTTCAGGAGTCAGGAGGTAATGCTGCAGCTTTATAGGACCCTTGTCAGACCACACTTGGAGTACTGTGCGCAGTTCTGGTCGCCTCACTATAGGAAGGACGTGGAAGCTATTGAAAGGGTGCAGAGGAGATTTACAAGGATGTTGCCTGGATTGGGAGGCATGCCTTATGAAGACAGGTTGAGGGAGCTGGGACTGTTCTCCCTGGAGAGACGAAGGTTGAGAGGCGACCTGATAGAGGTTTACAAGATGTTGAGAGGAATAGATAGGGTGGACTCTCAGAGACTATTTCCCAGGGCTGAAATGGTCACAATGAGAGGGCACAGATTTAAGGTGCAGGGAAGCAAGTACAGAAGGGATGCTAGGGGAAAGTTTTTCACTCAGAGGGTGGTGAGTGAATGGAATCGGCTGTCGTCGGTGGTGGTCGAGGCAAACTCGCTGGGGTCTTTTAAAAGACTTCTGGATGAGTATATGGGATCCAATGGGATTGGGGGTTATAGATAGGTCTACGGCTGGGTAGGTTTTGATGTGTTCGGCACAACTTGTGGGCCGAAGGGCCTGTTTGTGCTGTAGTGTTCTATGTTCTAGATTTCACATTGTCTGTTCTAATATCTTTCATCAATATTGCTTTAGAGACTGAAAGCCTGTGTCCAGTGTCGTACTACAGGGATGTATTATTCATCATTTATACAAATGACATTGATGACTATGTGGGAGGGGTAGGATTAGTAATTTTGCAGATGACACAAAGATTGGCTGGGCAGAGTATCTTGGGCCACAGAATGGTCAAATGGGTAGATAAGTGGCAGATGGAATTTAACCCTGAAAAGTGTGAAGTCATACACTTTGGAAGGAGTAATTTGCCAAGGAAGTACTCAATGAATGGTAGGACATAAGGAAGTTCTGTGGATCAAAAAGATTTTGGCACATTTGACCATGGATCTCTGAAAGCAGAAGGGTATGTTGGTGGAAAAAGATGGTGGAAAAAGCATGTGGGGCACCTGCCTTTATCAGTCAAGGCATAGATTACAGCGAAGTCACGATGGAGTTGTGTAGAACATTGGTGAGGCCACAGCTAGAGTACTGTGTGCAGTTCTGGTCGCCACATTATTAGAAGGATGTGATTGCACTGGAGGGGATGCAGAGGAAGGAGATTCACCAGGATGCTACTTGGGATGGAACATTTAAGTTACAAAGGGAGGTTAGGTAGGCTTGGATTGTTTTCACTGGAGCAAACTCTCCTCTGATTGAATTCATACCTGGTACATCTTCCTATGTACCAGGTACAACTCCAATCAGCAGAGAGTTTGCTCCTGATTTCAGTTTGGCTCGGGCTCCTTAATGTCACACTCAGTCGAATGCAGCTCTGATGTCAAGAGCTGTCACTCACCTCTGGAATTCAGCTTTTTTTTGAGCATGTTTGAGCCAAGGCTGTAATGAGGTCAGGAGCTGAGTGATCCTGGTGAAACCCAGACTGGGCATCACTGAACAGGTTATTGCTGAGCAGGTGCTGCTGGATAGCACTGTCGATGACCCCTTCCATCACTTTACTGATGATTGAGAGTAGACTGATTGGGCAGTAATTGACTGGGTTGGATTTGTCCTGCTTTTTGTGTACAGGACATACCTGGGTAATTTTCCACATTATTGGGTAAATGCCAATGTTTTTAACTGTACTGGAAGAGCTTGGTTAAGGGAGTGGTTTAAATCTTCAGTACTATTGCTGGAATGTATTCAGGGCCTATTGCCTTTGCGGTTCCCAATGCCTTTAGCTGTTTCTTGATATCATGGGGAGTGAATCAAACTGGCTGGAGACTGGCATCTGAGATGCTGGGGACTTGGTGCGAGTCGGAGGTGCTAAGTTGGAATATTCTTGAGTTAATTTACTGACGGCATGTTTTAAATGTTCATTTTCAGATTTTGTTCCAGTTGAAGAATATGCAGAAAGAAAGCATGCCCCTGAACCCAGGCTATCCAGGATTCTGGAAGGTGAGACTCACTCTCAGGAGGCTACTGTTTTTCAGAAATAGGAAGAGGCCATTCTGCTCCTTATCATCTTTCCACAATTCCACTGTTCAGAACGTGTCATGTAAACTTTTAAACTGAGAAGCCATTTCCAAGACTTCACACTTGCTGCGTTTGAAGATCTTCATTTGTCCAAAGCTTGATTTCTGAAATGTACTGTCCAATGCATTTTGCACTGTCTCTCTCTCTCTCTCTCTGTCACTATATCATCTTCTATCTTCTCCCATTTCTCTTGTCCCCCTCCTACCTCCTCTCCTTTTATCTTCCTTTTTCCTTCTGCTCAATCTCCCTTTTCTATTTCTCTTCTCCACTCCCCCATCCCGCGCCTCCTCCACCTTCCCCTTTCCCCTCTCTTATACGTCAAAATAAATCTGAGAACTGGGAAAAATTTAAAATCCAGCACAGGAAGACGAAGAGTTAATTTCAGAAGGAGAAAATAGAATAGAATCATAAAAACTTACTGCAAAAGCTTCTGTAGACTTGTGAAGAGAAAAAGCTTGGTGAAGTACGTTCCTTATAGTTAGAATCAGGTGAATTCATAATGGGCAAAGAGATGGCAGACCAGCTACACAAATACATTGGATCTGTCTTCACTGAGCAGGACACAAATAACTTTCCAGAAATACTAGGGACAGAGGGTCTAGCATGAAGGAGAAACTGAAAGTAATCCTTATCAGTCAGAATGTTGTACTGGGGAAATTGTTGGGACTAAAACCCAACAAGTCCCCAGGGCCTGACGCTGTATCCCAGATGACTCAAGGAAGTGGCCTTGGAAATAGTGGACATATTGGTGGTCATTTTCCAGCATTCTATAGACTATGGAAGAGCTCCAGCGGATTGGAAGGGAGCTAATGTAACTCCACTTGTTGAGAAAGGAGAGAGAGAAAATGAGGAATTACAGACTGTCATCCTGACATCGGTGATGGGGAAAATACTGGGGTCAATTGTGAAAGATGCAATAATTGAGCATTTGAAAAGCGGTGACAGGATTGGTCCAAGTCAGCATGGATTCATGAAAGAGAAATCGTTGTTAACAAATCTTCTGGAATTTTTTGAGGATGTGACCAGTAGAGTGGACAAGGTGAACGAGCTGATATTGGGTATCTGAACTTTCAAAAGGCTTTTGAAAAGGTCCCACACCAAATATTAATGAGAAAATTTAAAGCTCATGGTATTGGGATAACGTATTGATGTGGTTGGCAGACAGGCAGCAGAGATTGGGAATAAACAGATCCTTTTCAGAGTGGCAGGCAGTGACTAGCGGAGTACAGCAGGGTTCAGTGCTGGGACCTCAGCTATTCACAATATACATTCACGACATGGATGAAGGAATTGAATGCAATATCTCCAAATTTGTACATGACACTAAGCTAGATAGCAGCGTGTGCTGTGAGGAGGATGTTAAGAGGCTGCAGGGTGAATTGGTCAGGCTGAGTACTTGGCAAATTACTTGGCAAATGCAATATAATGTGGATAAGTGTGAGGTTATCCACTTTAATAGCAAAAAGAGGAAGGAAGATTACTATCTGAATGGTGGCAGTTTAGGAAAAGGGGAAGTGTAACATGATCTGAGTTTCTTGGTGGAACAGTCGCTGAAGGTTGATATACAGGTACAGCAGGCAATGAGGAAAGTTAATGGCATGCTGGCCTTCACAGCAAGAGGATTTGATATGGGAGTAACAATGTCTTCCTGCAGTTTTGCAGGGCATTGGTGAGACCACATCTTGAGTATTGTGTGCAGTTTTGGTCTCCTAGTCTGAGGAAGGCCATTCTTGCTGTTGAGGGAGTCCAGCAAAGGTTCACCAGACTGATCCTGGAATGGCAGCACTGATATATGAGACACTGGATAAACAGGGTTTGTACTCATTGGAATTTAGAAGAATGGGAGGGGATCTCATAGAAACGTATAAAATCCTGATGAGATTGGGTAGGCTGGATGCATAAAGAATGTTTCTGATGTTGGGGAAAAGCAGAATTCGGGGTCACAGTCTAAGAATAAGGACTGAGATGAGGAGAAACTTCTTCACTCAGACTGAAAGCTGTTGGGACCAATTTGTTAGATACGTTCAAGAGGGAGCTGTACATGACCCTATAGCTAAAGGAATAAAGAGATATGGAGAGAAAGTGGGAGTGGGATACTAACAGTGCATGATCAGCCATGATCATATTGCATGGTGGTACAGGCTCAAAGGGCCGAATGGCCTATTCCTACACGTATTTTCTATGTTTCTATCTATTTCTCTTTAGTTTATTTCCCCATTTCTGCAATCCTCTCTCCCTCCCTCCCTCCTTTCCTGTCTTCTCTCTCTCTATATTTTGTCATTCATTCCCTCTTTCTCAATCTTCCTGAATATCTTTCACTCGATCTATTTGACCCTTTGTTCTTTCTTCGTATTTTCACAGATTGTGGTCTGGGAGCGTGAGAATTTCCAAGGTCGGAAACAGGAGTTCACCTGTGAATGCTTCAATATCAGCCAGTGTGGCTTCGACAACGTGCGCTCGCTGCGTGTGGAGAGTGGGGCGTGAGTAATTGAATTGTCACTGTCCCTGTGTCTCTCACACTCAGACTCATGTACACACATGCACATATATGCATACACTGACACACACACACACAGTCTCAGGCACACATGTACCAAAATACATTCTCACCGTATTGCACATATTCATTCACACAATAAATCATATACTCACTGACACATATTTACATATACAGATGCACACACACGGGCATACACGTGAAAACATAACTTGTTGATCTACCAGCAAAACTTTGTCTGGTGGGATATTAAAGAATGTAGAGAGTGAGGGGGAGAGTGTGATTAGTCTGGTGGGATATTAAAGGGTGTGAGGAGTGAGGAGAAGAGTTGGATTAGACTGGGTGGGATATTAAAGGTTGTGGGGAATGACATGAAGAATGGGATTAGACTGAGTGGGACATTAAAGGGTGCAAGGAATGAGGGGAAAAGTGGGATTCGATTGGGTCGGTTATAAAAGGGTGCAGGGAGTGAGGGGGAGAATGGGATTAGAATGGTGGGGCATTAAAGGGTGCGGGGAGTGAGGGGGAGGGTGGAATTAGAATGGTGGGGCATTAAAGGGTGCGGGGAGTGAGGGGGAGGGTGGAATTAGAATGGTGGGGCATTAAAGGGTGCGGGGAGTGAGGGGGAGAGTGGGATTAGACTGGGTGGGATATTGGAGGGTGCAGGGAGTGAGGGGGGGAGTGGAATTAGAAAGGTGGGGCATTAAAGGGTGCGGGGAGTGAGGGGAAGAGTGGGATTAGACTGCGTGAGATATTAAAGGGAATGGGGAGTGATGGGGAGAGCTGGATTAGACTGGGTGGGATATTAAATGTGCGGGGAGTTTGGGGGGAGAATGGGATTAGACTGGGTGGGATATTAAAGGGTGCAGAGAGGGAAAGAGTGGGATTAGACTGGTGGGGTATTAAAAGGAGCGGGGAGCGAGGGGAAGAGTGGGATTAGACTGAATGAGATATTAAAGGGTGCGGGGAGTGAGGGAGAGAGAGTAGGATTCAACTGGGTGGGTTATTAAAGGGTGCAGGGAGTAAGGGGGAGAATGATATTAGACTGGGTGGGATATTAAAGGGTGCAGAAAATGAGGGGGAAAGTGGGATTTGACTGGTGAGATGTTAAAGAGTGCAGGGAGTGACGGGGAGAGTGAGATTAGACTGGGTGGGATATTAAAGGGTGTGGGGAGTGAGGGGGAGAGTGGGATTAGACTGGGTGGGATATTAAAGGGTGTGGGGAGTGAGGGGGAGAGTGGGATTAGACTGGGTGGGATATTAAAGGGTGCGGGGAGTGAGGGGGAGAGTGGGATTAGACTGGGTGGGATATTAAAGGGTGGGGAGTGAGGGAGAGAGTGGGATTAGAATGGGTGGGATATTAAAGGCTGCAGAGAGAGGGGAAGAGTGGGATTAGACTGGTGGGGTACTAAAAGGAGCGGGGAGTAAGGGGAAGAGTGGGATTAGACTGAATGAGATATTAAAGGGTGCGGGGAGTGAGGGAGAGAGAGTGGGATTCAACTGGGTAGGTTATTAAAGGGTGCAGGGAGTGAGGGGGAGAATGATATTAGACTGGGTGGGATATTAAAGGGTGCAGAAAATGAGGGGGAAAGTGGGATTTGACTGGTGAGATGTTAAAGAGTGCAGGGAGTGACGGGGAGAGTGAGATTAGACTGGGTGGGATATTAAAGGGTGTGGGGAGTGAGGGGGAGAGTGGGATTAGACTGGGTGGGATACTAAAGGATGCGGGGAGTGAGGGGGAGAGTGGGATTAGACTGGGTGGGATACTAAAGGATGCAGGGAGTGAGGGAGAGAGTGGGATTAGACTGGGTGGGATACTAAAGGATGCAGGGAGTGAGGGGGAGAGTGGGATTAGACTGGTTGGGATATTAAAGGATGCGGGGAGTGGGGAAGAGTGGGATTAGAATGGGTGGGATATTAAAGGCTGCAGAGAGAGGGGAAGAGTGGGATTAGACTGGTGGGGTATTAAAGGAGCGGGGAGTAAGGGGAAGAGTGGTATTAGACTGAATGAGATATTAAAGGGTGCGGGGAGTGAGGGGGAGAGTGGGATTAGACTGGGTGGGATATTAAAGGATGGGGGGGTGAGGGGGAGAGCGGGATAAGACTGGGTGGGATATTAAATGTGTGGGGAGTTTGGGGGGAGAATGAGATTAGACTGGGTGGGATATTAAAGGGTGCAGAGAGAGGGGAAGAGTGGGATTAGACTGGTGGGGTATTAAAAGGAGCGGGGAGTGAGGGGAAGAGTGGGATTAGACTGAATGAGATATTAAAGGGTGCAGGGAGTGAGGGAGAGAGAGTGGGATTCAACTGGGTGGGTTATTAAAGGGTGCAGGGAGTGAGGGGGAGAATGGGATTAGACTGGGTGGGATATTAAAGGGTGCAGGGAGTGAGGGGGGAGAGTGGGATTAGACTGGGTGGGATATTAAAGGGTGTGGGGAGTGAGGGGAAGAGTGGGATTGGATTAAGGAGTGAGGGGAGAGTGGGATTAGACTGGGTGGGATATTAAAGGGTGCGGGGAGTGAGGGGGAGAGTGGGATTAGACTGGGTGGGATATTAAAGGGTGCGGGGAGTGAGGGGGAGAGTGGGATTAGACTGGGTGGGATATTAAAGGGTGCGGGGAGTGAGGGGGAGAGTGGGATTAGACTGGGTGGGATATTAAAGGGTGTGGGGAGTGAGGGAGAGAGTGGGATTAGACTGGGTGGGATATTAAAGGGTGTGGGGAGTGAGGGAGAGAGTGGGATTAGACTGGGTGGGATATTAAATGATGCACGGAGTGAGAGGGAGAGTGGAATTAGACTGGTGGGATATTAAAAGGCGCAGGGAGTGAAGGGGAAAGTGGGATTAGACTGGGTGGAATATTAAAGGGTGCGGGGAGTGAGGGGGGAGAGTTGGATTAGATGGGGTGGGATGTAAAAGGATGCAGGGAATGAGGGGGAGAATGGGATTAGACTGGGTGGGATATTAACGGGTGCGGGGAGTGAGGGGAAGAGTGGAATTAGACTGGTTGGGATATTAAAGGATGCAGGGAGTGAGGGAGAGAGTGGAATTAGACTAGGTGGGATATTAAAGGGTGCAGGGAGTGAGGGGGGAGAGTGGGATTAGACTGGGTGGGATATTAAAGGGTGCGGTGAGTGAGGGAGAGAGTGGGATTAGACTGGGTGGGATATTAAAAGGAGCAGGGAGTGAAGGGGAGAATGGGATTAGACTGGGTAGAATATTAAAGGTGCAGGGAGTGAGGAGGGAGAGTTGGATTAGGATCAGTGGGATATTAAAAGGTGCAGGGAGTGAGGGAGAGAGTGGGATTAGACTGGGTGGGATATTAAAGGGTGCGGGGATGAGGGGGAGAGTGGGATTAGACTGGGTGGGATATAAGGTGCGGGATTGAGGGAGAGAGTGGGATTAGACTGGGTGGATATTAAAGGGTGCGGGGAGTGAGGGAGAGAGTGGGATTAGACTGGGTGGGATATTAAAGGGTGCGGGGAGTGAGGGAGAGAGTGGGATTAGACTGGGTGGGATATTAAAGGGTGCGGGGAGTGAGGGGAGAGTGGGATTAGACTGGGTGGGATATTAAAGGGTGCGGGGAGTGAGGGAGAGAGTGGGATTAGACTGGGTGGGATATTAAAGGGTGCGGGGAGTGAGGGAGAGAGTGGGATTAGACTGGGTGGGATATTAAAGAGTGCGGGGAGTGAGGGAGAGAGTGGGATTAGACTGGGTGGGATATTAAAGGGTGCGGGGATTGAAGGAGAGTGTGGGATTAGACTGGGTGGGATATTAAAGGGTGCGGGGAGTGAGGGAGAGTGTGGGATTAGACTGGGTGGGATATTAAAGGGTGCGGGGAGTGAGGGAGAGTGTGGGATTAGACTGGGTGGGATATTAAAGGGTGCGGGGAGTGAAGGGGAGAGACTCTGTCTGGATGGGCATAATGGGCCTCTCTAATGATCTAATTGTTGGTATTGGGTTTGCTTTTTCTTTCAGATGGATTGGATATGAACACCATGGTTTTGAAGGGCAGCAGTTTATTCTGGAGCGCGGAGAATATTCCCGATGGGAAGCCTGGAGTGGAAGTAACTCCTATCACGTGGAGTGGATGATGTCCTTCCGACCAGTTTACTGTGCCGTAAGTCAGCGTTTAATCCTATCTCACCATCAGTCTAAAGCTCCAACACGGGAGCTGCCTCTGGTCTGGGGTTGGGGCCAGAATTGAGGTCAGGGTTCAAAGTCAATTTCCCGGCACAAGATCAGTTAATTGAACTGATCAGTTCCATGTGATGTAGTCTTTGATGAAGGACACATTCTAGAAAGTTCCTCCTGAGAAATACATAGAACATAGAACAATACAGCACAGAACAGGCCCTTCGGCCTTCGATGTTGTGCCGACCAAAATAAAAAGCAATGCCCCTCCTAACTAAATCATTCCCTTCTCATCCATATACTTATCAACTAACCTCTTAAACGCCACCAAACTTGGCGCATCTACACAGCTGCAGGCAGGGCATTCCACTCCCTAATCACTCTTTGAGTAAAGAACCTACCTCTGATATCCGTCCTATAACTCATACCCCTTAATTTAAAGTTGTGTCCCCTCGTGCTAGCTTTTTCCATCCTAGGTAAAAGGCTATCACTGTCCACCCTATCCAAACCTCTAATTATCTTATATGCTTCAATAAGATCCCCCTTAGCCGCCTCCTTTCTAACGAAAACAACCTCAAATCCTTCAACCTCTCTTCATAGGACCTGCCCTCCATACCAGGCAACATCCTGGTAAACCTCCTCTGTACCCTCTCCAATGCCTCCACATCTTTCTTATAATGTGGCGACCATAACTGCACACAATACTCCAAGTGCGGCCGCACTAGAGTTTTGTACAGCTGCAACATGATGCTGCGACTCCTAAATTCAATCCCCCTACCAATACAAGCTAAGACTCCATATGCCTTCTTAACAACTTTATCCACTTGACTGCCTACTTTCAGGGATCGATTGACACATACACCAAGATCCTTCTGTTCCTCAACACTATTAAGAGCCCTACCATTAGCCCTATACTCTACACATTTATTGTGCCTGCCAAAGTGCATTACCTCACACTTTTCCACATTAAACTCCATTTGCCACCTCTCGTCCCAGCTCTGCAACTTGTCCAAGTCACTCTGTAAACTAAAACACCCCTCTTCACTATCTACCACACCACCAACTTTAGTATCATCTGCAAATTTACTGATCCATCCCTCAATACCCTCATCCAGATCATTTATAAAAATTACAAACAGAAAATTACAAAAATTAAATACAGGGCAATGCTTATCAAATAACTAGCTTCTTCACCCGTAGCAGAGTGGGGGCAAAAGTGACAGAGAAATGAGAGATCAATGTGTAGCTAAGTGATATCCTGGCATTGGAGATAGTCCGAAGAAGGTCCACACAGTTCATCCTGGGTATGGAGGGATTTTTTTTTATGAGGAGAGGGTGAGTAGGTTGGGCCTGTAGAAGAACGAGAGGCGACCTTATTGAGACATATTGGATTCTCAGGGGACTCAAAAGGGTAAGTACTGAGAGGTTGTTTTCCTTGTGGGACAGTCTAGGACCAGAGGGCGGAATCTCAGAGTAAGACAGAGATGATGAGGAATTTCTTTTCTCAGAGGGGAGCCAATCTGTGGAATTCTTCCCCGCAAAGGGCTGTAGAGACTGGGTCACTAAGTATGTCCAAGGCTGAGACAGGCATGTATTTAATCAGTAAGGGAATTTAAAGGGGATAAGGGAGGAAAGTGGAGTTGAGGATTGTTCCTAAGGGACAAGGTAAAGGAACTGGAGATGCAGCTTGAGGATCTTCGTCTCATTAGAAAGAATGAGGAGATAATCGACAGGAGTTATCAACAGGTGGTCACACCAGGGCAACGGGAAGAAGGCGCGTGGGTGACTATCAGGAAGGGGAAAACTCGGGTGATGGAGAGCACACCGGAGGGTGTCTCCCTTCATAATAAGTATTCCTGCTTGAGTACTACTGGGGGGGAACAACTCGTCCGAGGCAGCAGTGGCCCGGTCTCTAAACCTGAGCCAGTACGCAAAAAATCTAAGGAAGAGAGAGGCAAGGCGATACTAATAGGGGACTCCACTGTGAGGGGTTCAGACAGGCGTTTTTTGGATGCAGGAGAGAGTCGCGGATGGTGGTTTGTCTTCCTGGAGCTGGGATCTGGGATGTTTCTGGATGCCTCCCAGACATCCTGAAAGGGGAGGGTGAGGAACCTGAAGTTGTGGTGCATATAGGTACTGCAGACATAGGCAGGAAGAAGGAGGCAGTCATCAAAAGGGATTATAGGGAACTGCGTAGGAAGCTGAGGAAGAGAAAAGCGAAGGTAGTAATCTCAGGATTGCTGCCTGCACCTCGGGAGAATGAGAGCAGGAATGAATCCAACGAATGAATTCATCCAATGGGATGAATGAGTACACTATCAAAGGTAGGAGTCTTAGCTGTGTGGAAGAGCAGAGGGATCTTGGGGTCCAGGTCCATAAGACTCTCAAATCGGCCTCCCAGGTGGAGGATGTGGTTAAGAAAGCTTACGGTGTACTGGCCTTCATTCATCGAGGGATTGAGTTCAGGAGTCAGGAGGTAATGCTGCAGCTTTATAGGACCCTTGTCAGACCACACTTGGAGTACTGTGCGCAGTTCTGGTCGCCTCACTATAGGAAGGACGTGGAAGCTATTGAAAGGGTGCAGAGGAGATTTACAAGGATGTTGCCTGGATTGGGAGGCATGCCTTATGAAGACAGGTTGAGGGAGCTGGGACTGTTCTCCCTGGAGAGACGAAGGTTGAGAGGCGACCTGATAGAGGTTTACAAGATGTTGAGAGGAATAGATAGGGTGGACTCTCAGAGACTATTTCCCAGGGCTGAAATGGTCGCGACGAGAGGGCACAGATTTAAGGTGCAGGGAAGCAAGTACAGAGGGGATGCTAGGGGAAAGTTTTTCACTCAGAGGGTGGTGAGTGAATGCCGTCGGTGGTGGTCAAGGCGAACTCGCTGGGATCTTTTAAAAGACTTCTGGATGAGTATATGGGATCCAATGGGATTGGGGGTTATAGATAGGTCTACAGCTGGGTAGGTTTTGATGTGTTCGGCACAACTTGTGGGCCGAAGGGCCTGTTTGTGCTGTAGTGTTCTATGCTCTATGAAATGAGGTGGAGGATGAATGCATGGCTGAGGGACTGGAGCAGGGGGCAGGGATTCAGGTTCATAGATCATTGGGACCTCTTTAGGGGCAGGTGTGACCTGTACAGTAAGGATGGGTGGCACTTGAACCCTAGGGGGACTAATATCTTGGCAGGTAGACTAGCTAGGGCTACTGGGGGATCTTTAAACTAGAAAAGCTGGGGGGTGGAAATATCGATGAGATGGTGAATAAGGAGGTTTGTTCCCAGGTAGGGAAGGACTGTAGGCACTCTGAGAGCGGGGTTAGGGAGCTGGTGATAAAGGGAAATATCCAGACTGAGGTGCTGCGGTGTGTCTATTTTAATGCCAGGAGTGTAGTAAATAAGGTAGATGAGCTTAGGGCGTGGATTGCTGTTGGGAGTGTGATGTGGTGGCCATTACAGAGACTTGGTTGTCTCAGGGACAGGACTGGGTACTTCAGGTGCCGGAATTCAGATGCTTCAGGAGGGACAGGGTTGGGGGCAAAAGAGGAGGTGGTATGGCACTGTTGATCAGGGACAGTGTCATAGCTGTAGAGAAGGTGGAAGACGTGGAAGGAATGTCTACAGAGTCTCTGTTGGTGGAAGTTAGGAACAGCAAAGGGTCGATAACTTTGCTGGGTGTATTCTATAGGCCGCCCAATAACAACAGGGAACTTGAGGTGCAGATAGGGAAACAGATCCTAGACAGATGTAGAAATAACAGGGTTGCCGAGATGGGAGATTTCAATTTCCCAAACATCGACTGGAATATCCCAAGGGTAAGGGGTTTGGATGGTGTGGAGTTTGTTAGGTGCGTTCAGGAAGGTTTCCTGACACAGTACGTGGAAAACCCTACGAGAGGAGAGGCTGTACTTGACCTGGTGCTTGCTAATGGAGATCATAATTCTATCTCTTTCACGATAGCAATGGAAAGAGATAGGATCAGGCAGGCTAGGAAGGTGTATGTCTGGAGTAAAGGGAAATATGAAAACATTAGGCAGGTAATTGGACGTATAAACTAGAAGGAGGTGTTCTTGGGGAAGAGTACAGAAGGAAAGTGGCGGATATTCAAGGAGTGGGGGTGTGGAATGCACTGCTGAGTAAGGTGGTGGGAGCAGGCACGCTGGGGCTGTTTAAGGGTCTCTTGGACAGCCACATGAGCGGTATGCAGATAGAGGGATATAGTAGGACTGTTTAACTACAGCTTTTTTTCCACAGGTAATTCGGTCCATACTTGACCAACAAGGGGCATGCATTCGGCAGGTGGTGCAAGTACAGCTCTTGGATGTTGATTCATGGGTTGCCTGGTACCTCATGTCGTAAATGAGTGCTTTATGTGGACCATCTGTAGGGCACCATGACAGCTCAGAGACTATCGATGTGGCTGTGCAGACACTTGGAATTGGGCCGGTGTCTGCGGGAGTTTGCGCGTTCTCCCCGTGGTTGCGTGGGTTTTCTCCGGGCACTCCGGTTTCCTCCCACAACCAAAAAATTCGCTCTTAGGCTGATTGGGAAACAAATTGTCCCTATAGTGAGAGTCTTCCATATTAGGAATAATATATATATTATTATATAGGAATAATATAATAGGATAATGGATTTGCTACTATATAGTTATGATGGCGGCGCGAGCTCATTGGGCCGAAGGGCCTGTTTCCCGTGCTGTGTTGCTCCTAAAAAAAAAAAGAATGTTTGTCTGGGGCACTGCAAGACAACGTTCCGAGGAGTCAAGGAGGTTCTGGTAGAACGTGGGAACCGTGGTGCACGAAGGTTGTGGTGAACCTAGTTAGGAAGTAAAAAAAGGTATATAAAAGGTTCAGAGAGCTAGGGGATGTTCGGGATCTAGAGGAGTATAAGGTGTGTAGAAGGGAGCTTAAAAAGGAAATTAGGAGAGCCAGAAGGGGTCATGAGAAGGCCTTGGCAGGTAAGATTAAGGAGAATCCCAAGGCCTTCTACAAATATGAGAAAAGTAAAAGGATGAGAAGAGAAGGGATAGGGCCTATAAAAGGTGAAGGGGGAAAAGTCTGTGTGAATCTGGAAGAAATGGCAGAGGTGCTTAATGAGTACTTTGCCTCAGTATTCACAGTGGAAAGTGAACTGGGAGATTGCACTGCAGGTTTGAGGCATACGGAAAAGATTGAGTATATGGATGTTAGGAAAGAGGATGTGTTAGACCTGTTAAATTCTATCAAGATAGACAAGTCGCCGGGACTGGATGGGATGTACCCCAGGTTATTGTGGGAGGTGAGGGAAGTGGTTGCAGAGCCCCTGGGGATGATCTTTGCGTCGTCCATGGAAACGGGAGAGGTTCCGGAGGATTGGAGGATTGCGGATGTGGTTCCTATCTTTAAGAAAGGGAACAGGGATAGTCCAGGAAATTACCAACCGGTGAGTTTGACTTCAGTGGTTGGTAAGCTGATGGAGAGGCTTCTGAGGGATAAGATATATGAACATTTGGAGAAGTTTGGACTGATTAGAAATAGCATGGTTTTGTCAAGGGCAGGTCATGCCTTACGAGCCTAGTTGAGTTCTTCAAAAATGTGACTGAACACATTGACGAAGGAACGGCGGTGGACTTAGTATAACATGGACTTTAGTAAGGCGTTTGATAAGGTCCCCCATGCAAGGCTTCTGGAGAAGGTAAGAGGGCATGGGATCCAAGGGGCTTTGGCCTCGTGGATCCAGAACTGGCTCGCTGGCAGTAGGTAGAGAGTGGTTGCAGATGGGTCTTGTTCTGCATGGAGGTCGGTAACCAGTGGAGTGCCCCAGGGATCTGTTCTGGGACCCCTGCTGTTTGTCATTTTCATAAATGACCTGGACGAGGAAGTGGAGGGATGGGTTAGTAAGTTCGCCAACGATACAAAGATCGGTGGCGTTGTGGATGGTCTGGAGGGATGTCAAAAATTGCAGCGGGACATAGACAGGATGCAAGAATGGGCGGAGAAGTGGCAGATGGACTTCAACGCAGATAAATGTGTAGTGGTCCATTTTGGCAGGAATAATGGGATGAAGAAGTACAATATAAGGGGTAGGAGTCTTAGCTGTGTTGTAGAGCAGAAAGATCTCGGGGTCTGGGTCCATAGGACTCTTAAATCAGCCTTGCAGGTGGAGGAAGTGGATAAGAAGGCGTACGGTGTACTGGCCTTCATTAATCGAGGAATAGAGTTTAGGAGTCAGGAGGTAATGATGCAGCTCTATAAGACTCTTGTCAGACCCCAGTTGGAGTATTGTGCGCAGTTCTGGTCGCCTCATTATAGGAAGGATGTAAAGGCTATTGAGAGGGTTCAGAGGAGATTTACAAGGATGCTGCCTGGATTGGGAGGCAGGCCTTATGAAGATAGGTTGAGGGAGCTGGGACTCTTCTCACTGGAGAGATGTAGGTTGAGAGGCGACCTGATAGAGGTTTATAAAATGTTGAGAGGAATAGATAGGATGGACTCTCAGAGACTATTTCCCCGAGCTGAAATGGTCACTGTGAGAGGACACAGATTTAAGGTGCAGAGAAGCAAATACAGAGGAGATGTTAGGGGTAGGTTTTTCACTCAGAGGGTGGTGAGTGAATGGAATCGGCTGCCGTCGGTGGTTGTTGAGGCAAACTCGCTGGGGTCTTTTAAGAGACTTCTGGATGAGTATATGGAAACGAATAGGATAGGGGGTTATAGATAGGTCTGTGGATTGGTAGATGTGATCGGCGCAACTCGTAGGTCGAAGGGCCTGTTTGTGCTGTATTGTTCTATGTTCTATATTAGATCTGTCATGATCTTGTTGAATGGTGGAGCAGAATTGGTGGGCTGAGTGGCCTATTTTTGCTCCTATATCTTCTGGAGTTATGTCTTTTAAAAAAAATTGTAAGAGATGTGGGCATTGCTGTCTCGACTAGCATTTATTGCTCATCCTTAGTTGCTCTTTGAGAAAGTGGTAGTGAGCTGCCTTCTTAAACCACTGCAGTATTTGAGGTGTAGGTGCACCCACAGTGCTGTTAGGATTTAAATGTGTTCTAGTTTATTGCGCATTGGCACCAGAACTGGCAAAAGTGGGATCCGTACTTTCAAGAGATTCTGCGTCTGAATTGAGTGTTTGAGTGTGGGTGAGAGATTATATTTGGGAAGATTAGGCAGAGCAAAAGTAAAGCAAAATAGAAAGGCATTATTATGAAGAATGATTAACCAACCAATACAGTAAAAAATTGAGACTACAAATCCAACAGAAAATCAACAGATCCGATTCCAGCCCATAAAAGAACAGGATTAAACTGGGAGCTGAACATCTGAATACTGAAGAGATTCTGATTGAGATAGAAATCAACCAACACGATTTGATAGACATGACAGCACATGGCTGCAGGAGGACATCAACTGGCACCAGAATATTGCAGGTTTCAGTACATTCCGGAAGGGCAAGGAGTGAGAAAAAGGCAAAGGGGTGACCTGGTTAGTTAATGATGGATTCGAACAATACAAAGGGAGCTCCCACAGTCAGGAAACCAGGATGTGGGATGGTTTTGGATAGAACATAGAACATAGAACATAGAACATTACAGCACAGAACAGGCCCTTCGGCCTTCGATGTTGCGCCGACCAATATAAAAAGCAATGACCCTCCAAACTAAACCATTCCCTTCTCTTCCATATACTTATCAACTAACCTCTTAAACGCCACCAAACTTGGCGCATCTACAACTGCTGCAGGCAGGGCATTCCACTCCCGAACCACCCTTTGGGTAAAGAACCTGCCTCTGATATCCGTCCTATAACTATCACCCCTTAATTTAAAGCTGTGTCCCCTCGTGCTAGCTTTCTCCATCCTAGGAAAAAGGCTAGGGAAAAAGATAGGGATGGTAAAGGTAGTAACTCACTTATAGCAGACTTATATCCACTCCATATTTGTCACTGCATAGGAAGGTACAGTATAAAATAAGTGACAGTTGGAGCTTATCAGCAAAGGCCAGCGATAAGCATGGGAGATGATAGATTTAGACTCGAAAAGTCAGGTGAGTGATGATAGCGTGGCTGGGACTTCATTGTATGTTTCGGGACTTCAGCATTTTCTGAAGTCAATTAGAAATCAGACAACAGAAATCAGGCAATCACTGGTGTTGATTGGCAATAATTAATCATCTCAATATGAAGCTGCCCACGAAGCAATGACAGAACATGAATCAACTTTACACTCAGTTTGACAGACAGATGTGTTTTTAAATTGGCACCATGGCACAGTGGTTAGCACTACTTACTGCCTCACAGTACCAGGGACCCAGAGCAGCACGGTAGCAAAATGGTTAGCACTGCTGTCTCACAACACCAGAGATCTGGGTTCAATTCCAGTTCTCTCTGTGTCTGCATAGGTTTGCTCTTGGTGCTCCAGTTCCCTCCCACAGTCCAAAGATGTGTTGGCTGGGTTGATTGATCTTGCTAAATTATCCCTTTGTGTCCAAAGATTCCAGGTTAGGTGGGCTGGCCTTGGAAAATGTGCAGGATTATGAGGATAGGATGGAATGATGAACCTGGGTGGGATGCTCTTTCACAGACAAATGGTCTCCTGCTGCACTGTAGGGATTCTGTGGCTCTATAGAAATGAAGGTTAATCTAGCTAAAGTGAATGAGCAAATTAGGCGAAGAGACAGCTCAATAAAAATCAACAACATGCATTTAAAGGGATATTCCAAATGTGTACATTCCAACTTGTATAAAAATTTCAAGGAAAAGACTCACTATCCACAATGATTGGATCAAACTTAGAACATAGAACATAGAACATAGAAAAATGACAGCATAAACAGGCCCTTCAGCCCACAAGCTGCGCTGATCATATCTCTACCTACTAGCCTATCTATAACCCTCAATCCCATGTACTCATTCAGAAGTCTCTTAAAAGACCCCAACAAGTTCGCTTCTAGCACCATCAATGGCAGCCAATTCCACTCACCCACCACCCTTTGAGTGGAAAATTTACCCCTAACATCTCCTCTGTACCTACTCCCCAGCACCTTAAATGTGTGTCTTCTCATCGTGATCATTCCAGCCTATCTATACCTCTGGACATCTTATAAACCTCTATCAGGTCACCTCTCATCCTTCATCTTTCCAGGGAGAAAAGACCTAGCTCACAAGGCATGCCACCCAATTCAGGCAACATCCTTGTAAATCTCCTCTGCACCCTCTCAATAGCTTCCACATCTTTCTTATAATAAGGCGACCACGACTGCACACAGTACTCCAAGTGGGGCCTGACAAGAGTTTTATAAAGATGCAGCATTATCTCCTAACTCCTAAACTCAATCCCTCGATTGATGAAGGCCACTATACCATATGCCTTCTTGACCACATCCTCTACCTGCTAGGCCAATTTAAGAGTCCGATGAACCCACACCCCAAGGTCCTTCTGATCCTCTACACTGCTAAGAGTCCAATCCTTGATATTATACTCCTTCATTCCATTGGACCTGCCAAAATGGACCACTACACATTTATCTGGGTTGAAGTTCATCTGCCACTTCTCTGCCCAGTCTTTCATTGTATCTATATCTCGCTGCAACTTCTGACATCCCTCCAGACTATCCACAACACCACCAACTTTTGTGTCATCAGCAAAATTACCAACCCATCTCTCCACTCATTTATGAGGTCATTTATGAAAAATTAAAAACAGCAAGGATCCCAGAACAGATCCCTGGGGAACTCCACTGGTGACCGACCTCCATGCAGAAAACAACCACTCTCTGCATTCTGCAAAGAACAAAAAAAAACAAAACAGCACGGGAAACGGGCCCTTTGGCCCAACAAGCCCACGCCGCCACCTCAATGTTCCCACTTCTATCTGTGATCCCTGTCTATGTTTATAGATCTATGCATTGAAACCAAATTTGAGACAATTTAGGGAGAATTTGTTCTGCCAATCAGCCTAAGAGCACATCTCTGGGATGTGGGAGGAAACCGGAGCACCCGGAGAAAACCCACGCAAGCACGGGGAGAATACGCAAACTCCCACAGACACAGGCCCAAATCCATGTATCTGCACAGCACAGCGATAGTCACTGAGCTGTCGTGTTGCCCATCAAATGGTCCAGGTCATGTGTATGCTAACGATGTAAAGCACTACGATACTCTCAAAAATAATCCAAGAGCAGCCCTCTCACGACCCATCGCGTGTATGCCCCTTGTTAGACAACAAGGCGGACAAAGTACCTGTAGGATAAAAATAAATACATCAAGCCAGTTCTGGATCCACAAGGCAACAGCCCCTTGGATCCCATGCCGTCTCACTTTCTCGAGAAGTCTTGCTGAACTCCACATAAACCGCATTCACTGCTCTTCCTTCATCAATGTGTTTAATCACATTTTTACGGAACTCAACCAGGCTCGTAAGGCATGACCTGCCCTTGACAAAGCCGTGCTATTTCTGATCATACTAAAGTTCTCTAAATGTACAGGTGCATAGGTCCCTGAAAGTTGGTACCCAAGTTGATAAGGTTGTTAAGAAGGTGTACAGTGTGTTAGCATTTATTAGTAGAGGGATTGAATTTCAGAGCCGAGACGTCATGTTACAACTATACAAAACTCTGGTGCAGCCGCACTTGGAGTATTGTGTACAGTTTTGATCGCCACATTATAAGAAAAATATGGAGGCATTGGAAAGGGTGCAGAGGAGGTTTACCAGGATGTTGCCTGGTATGACAGGTAGGTCTTATGAGGAAAGGCTAAGGGACTTGAAGTTATTTTCATTAGAGAGAAGAAGACCAAAAGGTGACCTAATTGAGACATATAAGATGATCAGAGAGTTAGATAGGGTGGATAGTGAAAGCCACTTTCCTCAGATGGAGATGGAAAGCACAAGGGGACATAGCTTTAAATTAAGGGGTGGTAGTTATAGGACAGATGTTAGAGGTGGGTTCTTTACTCAGAGGGTAGTAAGGGCATGGAATGTCCTGCCTGCAGCAGTTGTGGACTCGCCAAGTTTAAGGGCGTTCAAATGGTCAGTGGATAGGCACATGGATAGCATTGGAATAGTTTAGGATAGAGGGTCATAAAATTGATTCCATTAGTCAACGCAACATCGAGGGCTGAAGGGCCTGTACTGCACTGTAATGTTTTATGTTCTATGTACTGTACTCAGATTTCCAGAAGGCATCATCAATGCTCATTGTAAAAGATACAAGTTAATATTATGTGCTGTGATTGAAGACCGGCTAGCTGACAAGAAACATTTGGAATAAATGTGATGTTTTCAAGTTGGCAGGATTCGTGCTGGGGCCTCAATTGTTTCCAGTGGATATAAATTACGTGGTTGACAGGATTAAAGGCTTGGTTGCTAAATTTGCTGATGACACAAAGATAGATGGGGAAGACAGAAGGAAGCTACAAAAACACAGCGAGGTGAATCAGCCTTTTAAATGGACCTATTAAAAATGAGATTCCTCTTTCTCTACCTAAATCCTTCCTATAACTGGAACACTAACTACATTTGAGAACAAAACATAAAACAAAGGAAAATACAACAGAGGAATAGGCCCTTTGGCCCTCCAAGCCTGTGCTGGTCTTGATGTCCTAACTAAACTAAAAAAAACCTTCTTCCCTTACTTGGTCCATATCCCTCTATTCCTTCCCTTTTATGTATCCTTCCAGATGCCTGCATCCATTCATTTACCAGCCATCCATCTGTACCCATCCCTTTCTACTTCCGTACTTCTCCCCTATGTATTTGATAAACAGGGTGCTTTGTCTGCATAATGTGCAAGAACAAATATTTTTCACTGTATACCAATACCTGATAATAATAAAGCAAATCAAATCAAAAAAGTCAAATAACTGCACATGTTTAGAACTAAGGATAATTTACCATGGCCAATCCACCTAGTCTGCAATTCTTGTGAACTTGGGATAGAAACTGGAACACTTGGAGGAAACCCATGCAGACACGGGTGGAACATGCAAATTCCGCAGGCAATGACCCAAAGCCAGAATTGAACCTAGGCCCTGGCACAGTGGAGCAGCAGTCTTAACAACTGTGCCACCATGCCACCCATATTCTGAGTAACTTAACGGAACAGGAAATAGATTCTTGGTTTACATGGGGTGGGCGATTATTTGTGGTAAGCAGATGTAGATTTCAGTAACTATCTAATCAGTCATGATCCTATTAAATGGTGCAACATGTTCAGGGGCGGTAAATGATCAACTCCTGCTTACTGTTTTATGTTTTGGCTCTATTTTTTCTGACAGAACCATTCAGACTCTCACATGCAAATCTATGAACGGGAAAACTTCATGGGGCGTCATGTGGATCTCTGTGAGGACTACCCATCTCTGCAAGCTATGGGCTGGTGCAACAACTATGTGGGATCCATGTTTGTTAAGAATGGAGCGTGAGTACAAGATTATCTGGATTAATCCATTTACCAACAGCCTTACCCCATCCACCAGCCACAGGGTAAAAAATCAGTGCATGACCCCATCCACAGCCATAGGGTGAAAGGTCAGTGTGTGACCCCATCTACCAGCCACAGGGTGAAAGGTCTCTTCCTGACCCCATATACAGCCTCGTCTTTTAAACTGTCTACTTGTGCCTCCCACTGACTCTCCCAGAACACAAAGAGTGAAACGTCAGTCTCTGAACCATACAGTCTCAGGGCTGAAGGGTCAACTTTATAGTATGAACTGTTTTGCTGACATTTTGAACAATCCTCTCCTCTTGCTGATCTCTTCTCGCAGATGGGTATGTTACCAATTCCCTGGATATCGTGGATATCAGTACATCATGGAGTACGATCGTCACTGTGGAGAGTTTAAACATTGGAAACAGTGGGGTTCCCACAGTCAGACTCCACAGATCCAATCCATCCGGAGGATTATGCACTGAGTGGCCCCATCCTTAACCAGCTAGCAAACTGCTGCTTTTAACCTCAACTCAATAAAGGAGTTTTCTTACCAAATTGTCACTGGGTTTGTTTATTCACAGGGTAGGCTCCACATGAATTATGATTGAGAGTTCCTCACTGAGACTCTCCCCACTTGAGAGAGATTTCAGGCAATGACTTTGATCAAGTGACTCCCTTGGGGAGTCATCACTAGACGAGATCTGGTATGGCAAGGGAGCTGGGAACAAGAGCAGTCGGTCAGCAGGAGAAACAACTGTGGGAGAGCTACAGAGTAAAGCCAGTAAGATGAAGAGGAAGAGCAGGCAGTGAGTAGTTACTGAACACAGTGGGACTGGTGGTCTGAAGTGCATTTGTTTCAATGCAAAGAATATAACACATAGGACAGATGAATCTAGAGCTTGAATTAGTACTTGGAACTATAATGTTGTTGCTGTTACAGACACCTAGTTAAAAAGGGACAGATTTGTCAGCTAAACTTTCCAGGATTTAAATGTGTCAGACAGGAAGGGGAGATGCAAAAGGGTGGGGGAGTTGCATTACTCTGTTACAACTCAGTTTGGATATTCAAAAATATTCTGTGAAGCTGGACTGACCTGTAATATTTTACATTGAATTTGGCCAGGATGAGCGTGAGAGGTTTCTCCAACTGACCCACGAGGAGTTTTCATCAAAAACAAAGTTTCATTAAAAATTTTGTTAACATTTACAGTAAGACTGTTAGGAAAAACTTGTAACAATTGCAAACAAGAGTCACAACACTCATGATAATGTGTAACTCTTAAAGAAATATCTGTAATATATTCCAACCAAAGCCAACGTCCAATACACACCCTCCAAATAAGCACAATCCAGCATAAGTTAATGCCTCCTCATTACCGGAATCCTGTAAACTGGGCTCGGTGCTGAAAATCCCTTGTGAGAAAACTCACAAGAGATTACCATAGAATCTGTTTCCCAAAATACAGCTTCTTTAAGGCAGAACCAAACAAAGAGAAAAAACAGGGAGAGAAAGAGAGATGCTTCTTAACTTGCTGCTCAGCTGCTTCCCAAACACACACCCCTCAAAATGAAACTAAAAGCCCCAAGGAAAAATCTCTATCACCTACTGCCGCAGCTTAGCTCCATCCCCAATGACAACGCTGAAGCTGGAAATTGTATGATTTTTTTTAAAAAAAGACTTTCTTAAAGAGACAGTCACATGGCAATTAGTTAAGGAGAATATCACAGCTGTATGAGGGAAGATACCTCCCAGAGTTCAGGCAGCAAGACAATATGGGTAAAGCTCAGGAACAGGAAGGGTGCAGTTACAATCTTGGGGGGTTTACTATAGGCCACCCAACAGCCAGCGAGAGATAGAGAAGCAGATAATGCATACAGATTTTGGCAAAGTGTAAAAGTAACAAGGTTGTTGAAGTGGGTTATTTTAACTCCCCCTATATTGACTGGGACTCACTGCTAAGGGCTTGGATGGGGCAGATAGGACTGGAGTGTCTAAGGAGGTTTCTTGAAGCAGTATTTAAATAGCCCAACTCAGGAAGGAGCCATATTAGACCTGGTATTGAACCTGGCCAGATGTTTGAGGTGTCAGTGGGAGGCCATTTCAAGAACAATGATCTTAAAAGTTTTTATGTGTTTGTGGATAAGGACAAGTGTGGTCCTCAGTTGAAGGTGTTAAATTGGGGTAAGACTTCAACCACATTGGGCAGGATCTGGAGACTGTAGATTCGGGGAGGCTGTTTGAGGGTAAATCAACATCTGACATGTGGGAGTCTTTCAAATGTCAGTTGATTGGAATTCGGGACTGGCATGTGCCTTTAGGATGAAGGATAAGTGTGGCAAGTATCAGGAACTCTGGACAATGTAGGATATTATAAACCTTGTCAAAAAGAAAAAGGAAGCGTTTGGAAGGTCTAAAAGATTGAGGACAGATGATGTCCTTACAGATTATAAAGAAAGTAGGAAGGAACTCAAGGAAGAAGTTAGGAGGACTAAAAGGAGTCATGAAAAATCCTTGGCAAACAGGAATAAGAAAAATCCAGAGGCATTTGATATTTATATAAGGAACAAGACGGTAGCCAGGGCATGGGTTTGGTTTATTCAATGATAGTGGAGGGAATCTATGTTTGGAATCAGAAGAAATGGGTGAGATACTAAATGAATATTTTGCCTCAGTATTCATCAAAGAGAGTGATTTGATGGATGAGGAGTTGAGGTAGGGTGTGTAGATATTCTGGGTCACATTGATATCAAAAAGGAGTATTGGGCGTCTTAAAAAGCATTAAAGTAGGTAAATCCCCAGGGTCTGATGGGAATTTATCCCAGAATACTGAGGGAGGCATTGGCAGAAAATGTTGGGGCCTTGACAGAAATCTTGTATCCTCATTGGCTATAGGTGAAGTTCCAGAGGTCTAAAGCATACCCAATGTTGTTCCATTGTTTAAGAAGGGAAGCAGGAATAATCCAGGAAATTATAGGCCGGTGAACCTACATCAATGATAGAGAAACTATTGGAAAAGATTCTTAGGGACAGAATATACTCACATTTGGAAAGAAATGGTCTTATTAGTGATAGACAGGAACGTTTTGTGAAAGGGAGGTCGTGCCTCAATGCTAAATGCTTTTTAAAAGTTAAAATTGTACTCGCCTCTACTACTGCCTCTAGCAACTTGTTCCAGGCACTCACCACCCTCTGTGTGAAAAAATTGCTTCTTTGGACACTTTTGTATCTCTCCTCTCTCACCTTAAACCTATGCCATCGAGTTTTAGACTCCTCTACCTTTGGAAAAATATATTAACTGTCTAGCTGATCTGTGCCCCTCATTATTTTATAAACCTCTATAAGGTCAACCCTCAGCCTCCTATGCTCCAGACAAAAAACCTCATTCTATCCAGCTTCTCCTTATAGCTCAATCCAACAAGTCCCAGTAGCATCCTAGTAAATCTTTTCTGTGCTCTTTCTAGTTTAATAATATTCTTTCTACAATAGGGTGACCAGAATTGCACACAACATTTTAAGTGTGGCCTTACCAATGTCTTGCACAATTTCAACAAGACTTTCCAACTCTTGTATTCAATATTCTGATCAAGGAAACCAAGCATGCTGAATGCCTTCTTCACCACTCTATCCATCTGTGACTCCATTTTCGAGGAGTTATATGAACCTGTACCCCTAGACCTCTTTGTTTTGTAATTCTCCCCAGCGCCCTACCATTAACTGAGTAAGTCCTGACCTGGTTCAATCTATCAAAATGCATCACCTTGCATTTGTCTAAATTAAACTCCATCTGCCATTTGTTAGTCCACTGGTCAATTGATCAAAATCCCATTGCAATTGGAGATAATTTTCTTCACTGTTCACTTTGCCACCAATCTTAGTGTCATCAGCCAACTTACAAACCATGCCTCCTATATTCTCATCCAAATCATTAATATAAATGACAAATAACAATGGACCCAGCTTTGATCCCTGAGGCTCACTGCTAGTCACAGGGCTCCAGTTTGAAAACCAGCTCTCAGAACCTTCTGGCTTCTGTCAAGAAGTCAGTTTTGTATCCGTTTAGATACCTCACCCTGGATCCCGTGAGATTTAACCTTATATAACAATCTACCATGCAGTGCCTTGTCAAAGGCCTTGCTAAAGTCCAGGTAGACAACATCAACTGCACTTCCCTCATCTACCTTCTTGGTTACTCCTTCAAAAATTTCAATCAAATTTTTGAGACATGACTTTCCACTCACAAAGCCATACATAGAATATAGAACATAGAACACTACAGCACAAACAGACTCTTCAGCCCACAAGTTGTGCCGATCGTACCTATACCTACCAGGCCATAGAACTATCTGTAACTCCCAATTCCATTAAATCCCATGTACTCATCCAGAAGTCTCTTAAAAGACCCCAGCGAGTTCACCTCCACCACTGACGACAGCCGATTCCTTTCACTCACCACCCTCTGAGTGAAAAACATACCTCTAACATCTCCTCTGTACTTGCCCCCCAGCATCTTAAACCTGTGTCCTTTCGTAGCGACCATTTCAGCCCTGGGAAATAGCCTCTGAGAAGCCACTCTATCTATTCCTCTCAACATCTTATAAACCTCTATCAGGTCGCCTGTCAAACTTCGTCTCTCCAGGGAGAAGAGACCTAGCTCTCTCAACCTATCTTCATAAGGCATGCCCCCCAATCCAGGCAACATCCTTGTAAATCTCCTCTACACCCTCTCAATAGCTTCCACATCTTTCCTATAGTGAGGCGACCAGAACTGCACACAATACTCCAAGTGGGGTCTGACAAGGGTCTTATGAAGTTTCAGTATTACCTCCCGACTCCTAAACTCAGTTCCTCTATTAATGAAGGCCAGCACACCGTATGCCTTCTTGACCACATCCTCCACTGGCAGGGTCGATTTAAGAGACCTATGGACCCGGACTCCAAGATCCTTCTGCTCCTCAACACTGCCAAGACTCCTACCCTTGATATTGTACTCCTTCATCCCATTGGTCCTGCCAAAATGAACCACCACACATTTATCTGTGTTGAAGTCCATCTGCCACTTCTCCGCCCAGTCTTGCATCCTATCTATGTCTCGCTGCATCTTCAGACATCCCTCCAGACTATCCACAACACCACCAACCTTCGTATCGTCAGCAAACTTACTAACGCATCCCTCCACTTCCTCATCCAGGTCATTTATGAAAATGACAAACAGCAAGGATCCTAGAACAGATCCCTGGGGCACTCGACTGATGACTGACCTCCATGCAGAAGAAGACCCACCCACAACTACTCTCTGCCTTCTGCAGGCAAGCCAGTTTTGGATCCACAAGGCCAAAGCCCCTTGGATCCCATGCCCTCTCACCTTCTCAAGAAGTCTAGCATGGGGGACCTTATCAGTCCTTATGTCTCTAAATGGCTGTAGATCCTGTCTCTCAAAATACCTTCCAATAATTTATCCACCACAGATGTGAGGTTCACCAGCCTGTAGTTCCCAGGCTTTTCCCTGCAGCCCTTTTCAAACAAGGACACAACATTTGCCATTCTCCAATCTTCAGACACCTCACTCTTGACTATCGATGATTCTAATATCTCAGCTAGGGGATCCACAATTTCCTTCCTAGCCTCCCCCAATGTCCCGGGATATGCTTCAACAGGTCCTGGGGATTTATCTACCTTGATGCGCTTTAAGACTTTTAGCACCACTTTCTCTGTAATATGTACTCTCCTCAAGACATCATTGTTTATTTCTCAAAGTTCCCTAACATCCATGCTTTTCTCAACAGTAATCCTTGTTATTCTTTGGGCCTTTATGTATTTGTAGAAGCACTTTGGATTCTCCTTTGCCTTATCTGCCAAAACAATCCTGTGTCCCTTTTTGCCCTCACGATTTCTCTCTTAACTCTACTTCTACATACTCTATACTCTTCAAGGGATTCATTTGATCCCAGCTGCCTATGCATGTCATGTGCTTCTTTCTTCTTCTTGATCAGGGCCTCAATATCCAGAGTCCAGGCTTCCTGACTTCTGCCAGTCTTGCCCTTCACTCTGAGAGGAATGTGTTTACTCTGAACCCTGGTTAACACACTTTTGAAAGCCTCCCATTTACCAGATGTCCTTTACCTTCCCACAGACTCGCCTAATTAACTTTTGAAAATTCCTGCCTGATACCATCAAAATTGTCTTAAAACGAATAGAATTATGGTCACTGGTCCCAAAGTGATCTCTCAGTAACACTTCTGTCACCTGCCCTTCCTTATTTTCCAAAAGGTTAAGTTTTACCCCCTCTCTAGTCGGACCATCTACATACTGAATGAGAAATTCCTCCTGAATACATTCAACAAATTTCTCTCCATCCAACCCTCTAATACTATGGCTGTCCCAGTCAATGTTGGAAAAGTTAAAATCTCCGACTATTACCATCCTATTTTTCTTGGAGCTATCAGTAATCTCCTTACATATTTGCTCCTTAATTTCCCACTGACTATTTGGGGGCCTATAGTACAACCCTATCAAAGTGATTGTCCTCTTCTTATTACTCAGTTCTACCCACATAGACTCAATGGCTGAACCCTCAAATATACCCCTTCTCTTCAGTGAATTTTTTGAGGAAGTGACAAAAATGATCGATGAGGGTAGGGCAGTAGATATTGTCTACATGGACTTCAGGAAAGCTTTTGACAAGGCTCATGGCAGACTGGTACGAAAGGTGAAGTCACACAGGATCAGAGGAGAGCTGACAAGAATGATACAGAACTGGCTTGGCCATAGAAGACAAAGGGTAGCAGTACAAGGTGCTTTACTAAATGGAAAGCTGTGGCTAATGGTGTTCCACAGCAATCAGTGTTGGGACCTTTGTTACTCATTCAATATATAAATGATATGGAGGAAAATGTAGCTGGTCTGATTAGTAACTTCACAGATGACACAAAAATTGGTGGAGTTGCGGAAACTGAAGAAGACTGTCAGAGAATACAACAAGATATAGACTGACTGGAGACACTGGTGGAGAAATGGCAGATGGAGCTTAATAATGAATTTTGGAAGGTCCAATGTGAGTAGGAATTATACAGTAATGGTAGAACCCTTGGAGTATTGGCTTACAGAGAGATCTGGGCGTATATATCCACCAATCACTGAAAGTAGCAACGCAGGTGGAGAAGATGGTCAAGAAGGCATATGGCATGCTTTCCTTCATTGGTTAGGGTATTGAATATAAATTTGGCAGGTCATGCTGCAGCTGTACAGAACCTTAGTTAGGGCTCATTTAAAATATTGCATACAATTCTGGTCACCACACTACCAGAAGAATGCTTTGGAGAGGATACAGAAGAGGTCTACCAGGATATTGCATGGTCTGAAGAGCTATGAGGAGAGGTTGGATAAACTCAGTTTGTTCTCACGGGAACAAAGGAGGTTGAAGGGTAACCTGATAGAGGTTTAAGGTGCATGGGGAGAAGTTTAGAGGAGATGTGTGAGTCAAGTTTTTTACACAGACGGTGGTGAATATCTGGAATGCGCTGCCCAGGGAGGTGGTGGGAGCAGGTACAATAGTGGGATTTAAGGGGCAGATAGATGAGTATATGAACAGAATGGGGATGGAAGGTTATAGATTCTGCAAGTGTATACGGCTTTACTTTAGGCAGGCATCATAATCAGCACAGGTTCGGAGGGCCGAATGGCCTGTTCCTGTGCTGGACTATTCTTAGTTCTCCGTCCTTTGGAATGAGTGGGTGGGAAGTTGGCGAGAGGAAGGTTCCAATGTCCTGTGAGATATAGTGGAACTTGAATTCAATACATTTTATATTTCAGTTTATGGAATGGGGTTGTCACTGCCAAGGCCAGAACTTACTGTCCATCCCTAATTGCCCTTGAACTGAGCATCGTGCTCGGCTATTTCAGAAAGCAATTAAGGATTAACCACATTCCTATGGTTCTGCAGTTACATGGAGGCCAGACCAGCTAAGAGCAATAGATTTCCTTCCCTCAAGAACATTAGTGAACCAGATAGGTTTTTATAACAATTGACAGTGGTTTCATGGTCATCATTTAGATTTTTTATTTCCAATTTTTTCATTGAATTCAAATTTTATCCATGTCATTGACCCAAGCTCTCTGAATTACTTGTCCAGTGACAATACCACTGCCTCCCTCTAGGGGAAGTTACATCAAATGATGAACCATTGCAGAGTCCTGGCTACAGGATTCAGCCTTAATATTGAGGAGTATGTTATATGTCCTGGATCAGAACCCCAAGGAATACTATCAATCCGTAGTAGACCGAATAATTTTTCTATTTTGACATCAAGATGAGGATAGGATGCTTCATTCCAAATTAGCAATTTTTTATTGAAAAACAAACTTTATTTAGTAACAGTTCAAATATAACTCTAACAAATGAAGTAATTTAATCATTAATAGTTGAACAATATTTCAAAATTGAAAGGAAAGAACACTAATTTCTAACTTATCACTATTTCAGTTCCAAATAGGCAACATTACATTTATTGACTCAAAAATTACTTTAAGTGTCATTAAAAACCGCATCTATATCTGCCATAAATTGTATTAACAGTCTCAGTGCTATCAAAGTGAAACTAAGTTTTAGAGCAGCTTACAAACATCTGTCTTCAACAGACTCCCAGCTAGAACTGTCAAAATCTTCTTTCTCTCTGCACAGATCCAGTTCTGCTGATTATCACATGATCCTGTCAATTAATTTCACAAGGGATCTTTTGGTATACACAAAAGACCATCAGCCCTGTCAAAGTGAAAAACCTCTTTTGGGTGGCACGGTAGCACAGTGGTTAGCACTGCTGCCTCACAGCTCCAGGGGCCACAGTTCAATTCACAGCTTGAGTCACCATCTGTGTGGAGTTTGCACATTCTCCCCGTGTTTACATGGGCTTCCTCCGGGTGCTCTGGTTTCCTCCCCCAGTCCAAAGATTTGTGGGTTTGATTGATTGGATATGCTGAATTACTCTTCGTGCTCCGGGATATAATAGGTTAGAGGAATTAGCAGGGTCGCTAAGCGGGTTTAGGGCCTGGGTGAGATTGGTGTCGGTGCAGACTCAATGAGCTGAATGGCCCTTTTCTGCACTGTAGGGATTCTATGATTCTCTAGTTAAATGAGTAACTAAATTGCCTTTACATCCTAGAGCTAAATGTTTCCCAGATACACTGACTGCCGGCAGAATAAATCTGGAATTTTAAATATTTGCCTTAAATAAGAACAAGAAACAACATAATTTATATTAATTGCTTGTGTAATATTGCAGGTATATGGCATTCTAGAAGAATAGGGTATTAGGCAATGCTGGACAGAACTTAGCCGTTTGATCATGGATGATATTGATACAACAGATAGGGTAATCCTTGGTTCAAGAGATCAAGATTTGGGATTGGTTAGGGTGGAGATGAGGAGCAATGGGAGAAAGTGGCCATCAGGATTGACCAACAAGTCCGCTAACAGTAACCAGAATATATGATAAAGTAAACCAGAAGACATATTTCTGATAGAGGTAAGAAAATGAATCATGGATGATTTTATTGTACATATTAATTGGAATAATCAAATGGTCTGTAGTGATCTAGAATCATTGAATCACACAGTGCAGAAGAGGCCCTTCCACCCATCAACTTTGCACCAACATATGAAAAACACCTCAACTCCCACTTAATCCCATCTTCCAGCACATGGCCCATAGCCCTGAATGTTAGAATGAGCCAAGAAAGGGCGCCTGGGTGTTTTTGGGTGGGCATGGACAAAATGGGTGGAATACTGCATCATTTCTAAGTTATAATCCCCATAGTGATGGGCTGAATTGTTAGGTTTTAAAACTAGAACTACAATTGTTTCAATTCAGCAATTTGTTCTGGGCACATAATGCCAAGTTTCTGCAGATGTTCCAATTTATCCTCTACTTGGGTATGTAGGGCACAGGGAACTGGTCATGCTTGAAGTATTTAGAACGTAGAACATAGAACATTACAGCGCAGTACAGGCCCTTCGGCCCTCGATGTTGCGCTGACCAATGTAACCAATTTTATGACCCTCTATCCTAAACTATTCCAGTGCTATCTATATGCCTATCCACTGCCCATTTGAACGCCCTTAAACTTGACGAGTCCACAACTGCTGCAGGCAGGGCATTCCACGCCCTAACTACCCTCTGAGTAAAGAATCCACCTCTAGCATCTGTCCTATAACTACCACCCCTTAATTTAAAGCTATTTCCCCTCATGCTTTCCATCTCCATCCGAGGAAAAAAGCTCTCACTATCCACCCTATGCAACCCTCTGATCATCTTATATGTCTCAATTAAGATGCTAATGAAATTCTTTAATGAAAATAACTTCAAGTCCCTTAGCCTTTCCTCATAAGACCTACCCATCATACTAGGCAACATCCTGGTAAACCTCCACTGCACCCTTTCCAATGCCTCCACATCTTTCTTATAATGTGGCGACCAAAACTGTACACAATACTTCAAGTGCGGCCGCACGAGAGTTTTGTACAGTTGCAACATAACATCTTGGCTCCAATGTTAGAACACAGAACAACACAGCAGCACAAACAGGCCCTTCGGCCCACGAGTTGCACCGATCACATCTATATCTACCAATCCACAGACCAATCTATAACCCCAATCCCATTCGTTTCCATATACTCATCCAGAAGTCATTTAAAAGACCCTGGCGAGTTTGCCTCAATAACCTCCAACAGCAGCCGATTCCATTCACTCACCACCCTCTGAGTGAAAAGCTTACCCCTAACATCCCCTCTGTATTTGCTTCCTTACACCTTAAATCTGTGTCTTCTCGTAGTGACCATTTCAGCTCGGGGAAATAGTTTCTGAGAGTCCACTCTATCTATTCCTCTCAACATTTTATAAACCTCTATCAGGTCGCCTCTCAACCTACATCTCTCCAATGAGAAGAGTCCCAGCTCCCTCAACCTATCTTCATTAGGCCTGCCTCCCAATCCAGGCAGCATCCTTGTAAATCTCCTCTGCACTCTCTCAATAGCCTCTACATCCTCCCTATAGTGAGGCGACCACAACTGCGCACAATACTCCAAGTGGGGTCTCACAAGGGTCTTATAGAGCTGCATCATTACCTCCTGATTCCTAAACTCAATTCCTCGATTAATGAAGGCCAGTACACCGTACGCCTTCTTGACCACTTCTTCCACCTGCAAGGCTGATTTAAGAGTCCTATGGACCCGGACCCCAAGATCCTTCTGCTCTACAACACAGCTAAGACTCCTACCCCTTATATTGTACTCCTTCATCCCATTATTCCTGCCAAAATGGACCACTACACACTTATCCACATTGAAGTCCATCTGCCACTTCTCCGCCCAGTCTTGCATCCTGTTTATGTCCTGCTGCAACTTTTGACATCCCTCCAGACCATCCACAACACCACCCACTTTTGTATCATCAGCAAACTTACTAACCCATCCCTCCACTTCCTCATCCACGTCATTTATGAAAATGACAAACAGCAGGGATCCCAGAACAGATCCCTGGGGCACTCCACTGGTTACCGACCTCCATGCAGAACAAGACCCATCCACAACCACTCTCTGCCTTCTGCCGGCAAGCCAGTTCTGGATCCACAAGGCCAAAGCCCCTTGGATCCCATACCCTCTCACCTTCTCCTGAAGCCTTGCATGGGGATTTAGGTTGGGTCTCTGGAACCATGATGATCTTGGCCCTAGTATGTCTAATTTCCCCACTCTGAGAACATTTTTGGGATACTTCCCAATGACATTGTATAAAACGCCAGCACCTATTTTTAAGATCTGTCGCTAATCCAGTTGAATTTGCTGGGGCCAGCCCCCTCCCAAAAGAACTTTGGAAGCAAAAGCAGCAAGACAGATTACTACTTGAATGGCTGTGAATTGGGAGAGGGGAGTGTGCAGTGGGACCTGGGTGTCCTTGTGCACCAGTCACTGAAGGTAAACAGCAGGTTCAGCAGGCGGTAAAGGCAACAAATAGTATGTTGGCTTTCATTGTGAGAGATTTTGAGTACAGGAGCAGGGATGTGTTGTTGCAATTATACAGGGGCCTTGTGAGGCCACACCTAGAGTATTGTGTGCAGTTTTAGTCTCCTTTTCTGAGGAAGGATGTTCTTGCTCTCAAGGGAGTGCAGTGAAGATTTACCAGGCTGATTCCGGGGATGGCAGGACTGATGTATGAGCAGAGATTGACCAGGTTAGGATTGTTTTCACTGGAGTTCAGACGAATGAGGGGGAATCTCATAGAGACTTATAAAATTCTAACAGGACTAGGCGGGGAGATGCAGGAAGGATGTTCCCGATGGCGGGGGAGTCTAGAACCAGGAGTCACAATCTGAGGATTCAGGATAGACCATTTAGGATGGAGGTTAAGAGTGGTGAGCCTGTGGAACTCATTATCACAGGAAGTAGTTGATGCCAAAACAATGAATGTATTCAAGAAGCGGCTGGATATAGCACTTGGGGCAAATGGAATCAAAGCTTATGGGGAAAAAGCACATTATTTCGAACATTTCAATATCCCAAATAGAACATAGAACATTATAGCACAGAACAGGCCCTTCGGCCTTCAATGTTGCACCGACCAATTAGGAAAAAGCAATGACCCTCTAACCTAAACCATTCCCTTTTCATCCATAAACTTATCTACTAACCTCTTAAACGCCACCAAACTTGGCGCATCTACAACTGCAGCAGGCAGGGCATTCCATACCCTTACCACCCTCTGGGTAAAGAACCTACCTCTGACATCCGTCCTATAACTACCACCCCTTAATTTAAAGCTATGTCCCCTCGTGCTAGCTTTCTCCATCCTAGGAAAAAGGCTATCCACCCTATCTAAACCTCTAATCATCTTATATGTTTCAATAAGATGAAACAAATAGTCTTGTCAATCAGACTGAAACATCCAATCACAATATTACATATTCACACTTTAGCCAATAGCGTTCCACCTATCAACAGGAATTGGAGACAATTAGCTCATTGCCTCTGTAGGTTCCTTCCCTGTAAGCTAGGAAACCTAACCCACATCAATTCCAATAGCCAAGGTCACTGCTTGCAGCTGTGAATCTGGCTTTTCCTTTGTCAGTTTGTGAGACTTTTCCAGCCTCAATACTCATGTACTCCCTTATATTACCAGGCTTATTAAACTTGTCTTTTGTATATTTAAAAAGATAACAGAAGCTGCCTTTCTGCACTCCATTGTATGAAAAGAATTTGGTCTGTGTATCACTGTATTTCCCATCATGGTGCACGATAAATATAGATTGAAAATACAATTTAAACTGATAATACTTGATTAATTTGCAGTTGTACAGTTTATAATATCTTGTATATATTGTTCTAGGCACGTGTATTCTCACTAAGGCACTTTATAATTAACTTAACCCATTCTACTTATTATGATAAAACTAAAATGAAGGGCCTGATACTAGAATTCTACACTACAACCCCTCCTCCCCCCCCCACCCCACCTCCCATCTGTCCTGCTTTGGGCCCTTGGCTATAGTCCAAGATAAGGCCACTAAATAGAAGTGTCCCAATACTTATTCCTGTGTCCTGAAGGGTGGCTGGCCCTTCTATATACTTGCTTGCTCAACTTCATTGCCATCACTAGTACCATCCCTTCCATAGATTTGGACAACCTTGCACAGGCATACTTAACCACATTGACAAGCACCATCATTGCCAAGATCACCAAAAAGAATATTGAAATTCCTGTAGGATTGATGCTCCCAAGAAGCCTAGGCAGTTTGAGAGCCAACCATCTAAGGTAAATGTTTAATTATCTTTGAGTTTCTCTATCTCTTTCCTGATATGATTAACCACATTAATTATATTTTCTGAACTATCTAGTATATCCATGCAACACCCTGATCCAGTCACTGTACAAGTTCTACCCCTTTCTGCCAAGATTTAATCCAATGCCAGTCTATGTTGAAGTGCTGCAGTGCATGTAGCTATCATCTCATCATTAACCTTAGCAAGGGCAGTTGCTGATCATTGGTGACTTGTTCCAAAATGGAGCACAGAACCACAATTTCACACATCGCTTTAGCCATTCCATATGGGGAAAACAATATGCCAAAGATCTGTTCTGTTTCTGTAATAGCTCATTGGTGCCTTGACAAGAGAGGGATTTGAGGAGTGTGATATACGTATGGGATTACATATCAAGGTAACACAACCCTTTCCATGGACAGGAAGCCATGGATATGCCCTTTCCTCACAAATTCAATATACACTATTGAGAGTTGGATAAGTGTTGCGTCCTCTAAAGCAATATGAAATTTTGCAAGATTGGTCATTACTGGGTGGACTTCGGCGCGTAGCTGGGTAGTTCAATCCACCAAGTGGTCACATTCACTCACACCTAAGTCTTCCCTTTGGCCTTCCACGTTTCTAACACAATATATCCCTTTTGGTTTTGGTGTTGCCTTTTTAAAAGAAAGTTAGAAACTGGTTCCTGAAGGTTATAGATAGGTGAATGTACATTTATATAACCTAACTTCCTTGCACAAGGCTCGCTGTTAAGAAATTCTTTCCTTAGCTCTTGACTGATTTCCCCCCCTCTTGTATGCTAGAGATCTTCTGTACATATATGGTGAGTTCAGTTGAGTTTCTGGTCAATGGTGACCCCAAGGATGTTGACAGAGGGATTCAGTCATGGTTACACCATTCAATATCAAGGGATGGTGGTTAGAGTGTCTCTTGTTGATGATGGTCACTGCCTGTATTTGTGTGGCACGAATGTTACTGTCACTTGACAGCCCAAGCCTGGATATTGTCCAGATCTTGCTGCATTTGAACATGGACTTCTTCAGTATCTGAGTCATTGTGAATGGTGCTGAACATTGTGCAATCATCAGCGAACATCCTCACTTCTAACCTTATGATGGAGGGAAGGTCATTGATGAAGCAGCTGAAGATTGTTGGGTCAGGACACTAACCCTGAGGAACTCCCGCAGAGATGTCCTGGAGCTGAGATGACTGACCTTCCATAACCATCTTCCTATGTACCAAGTATGACTCCAACCAGCAGAGTATTCCCCCTGATACCCACTGATTCCAGTTTCGCTAGGGCTCCTTGATGTCACACTCAGTCAAATGCAGCCCTGATGTCAAGGGCTGTCACTCACATCTGAAATTTAGCTCTTTTGCCCATGTTTGAACCAAGGCTGTAGTGAGGTCAGGAGCTAAGTGACCCTGGCAAAACCCAAACTGGGTGTCACTGAGCAGGTTATTGCTGATTATTGCTTGAGAGAAATCTTTACATCTTCACTGGCTACAAGAGAGGAAAAACAGATTACTGCAATACAGGATTGGGCTGCTTCATTTAATTGTGGGTGCCACCAGGTGCACAGCAATATTCCATACATTCTCTCCTTGCCGAGGTGTGTATCAAGCAATCATGCAATAAAGGTAACAATGCGTCAGGTACACAAACTTGACTGGCTGGAGTAACCCAGAGGCCTGTTGACACAGAATGCGAACATCCATGCATCTTCCAAAGGTCTTGTTCAGAAGCAGGGGTGTCTTTCTGTAAGTGCTGAATAGTGGCTGTATCAGGCATGCCCAGAGTGTTCAAAGGAAGCGAGCAGTTTACCATCTGCTTATTCATGGACAGCACAACAGTAGCACCAGAGGCAGCAGCAGCCCTGGCAGCATGATCATTACTCTTCGTGAATGCAAACTTAACCATCCCTATCAATGGATAGTCTTATATTATTAGAAAATGTTTTGTCCATGAACCCTATTAAAACAGACCATGTGGATAAGGAGCTTACACCCTCACTAACATCACAAAGAATACCAAGTAGTCCTTTGTTTTTTTAAAAAGGAGGGAGTGTGCAGTGTGTATTACAGAATTTTAAGAGAAAGGAACTATGTTCTCTCAACTTACTAGGGAAATATTATAAATTAGTTGGCAAGATGGAAAATTGATGAGAGAAAATCTAAGGTTGAGCTAATAATTTGAGTAGTTTTTGTAAATCAGTGTGTTTGTGTAGTCTGATTGCTTGTCAAATGTAGGTGATTGTTGTTGCATTAGATTGAGAGCAGGAGTTTTTAAAGAAGGAGGGACTGTTTAAAAGAGAAACAAATAAACCATTTGTGGAAATCATGTGGAAAGCAGATGGAAATCATGTAGGACGGATATCAGAGGCAGGTTCTTTACCCAAAGGGTGGTTCGGGAGTGGAATGCCCTGCCTGCAGCGGTTGTAGATGCTCCAAGTTTGGTGGCGTTTAAGAGGTTAGTTGATAAGTATATGGAAGAGAAGGGAATGGTTTAGTTTGGAGGGGCATTGCTTTTTATATTGGTCGGCGCAACATCGAAGGCCGAAGGGCCTGTTCTGTGCTGTAATGTTCTATGTTCTATGTTCCATGTTATTCAGAAATAAAATTGGTAAAGTAGACAGAATGATGGAGGAGTTTCCTCTATGATTTGTTAACCTGATAGAAAATCATTTGAATTATCTCCAACTTGTACTTTGGTTACATTGTGTTAATTGGGTCGTAAAAGATCATAGCATATGTACACTAGAAGGAGAATCATGGAAAGCCGCTGCTGATGGTGGTGGTGCCAGTGATGACTGGGATTAACTAGAGTTGGATTATAAGACAGAGGAATGGCGGACAGAGTGGGTGGTGCTAATGGCACAGGTAGGCCAAAAGGAGCAGTTGGTAAAGGCTCTAATCATTGTCTTGGTCATCGGTGTTGAACGACATCGGCAAGTCAGATAACTCGGGAGGAACCTCCTGTTTCTTATGCTTTCTTTATTTGGCCTGTCTTTTTAATCCTTTTCTCTTATCTCTATCTTCCTCCTCTAAACTCTCTTGTTCTGCTCTATTTCTTTTCTGCTTTTCGCATTTTACACATTACCATTTCAAAATTTCCCAGGATTTGGGAAATTTACCCTCATTATCTCATTCGCTTATCCCCCTTCCATGTGCATTGTCTTCCCAACTGGCCAGTTTTGATTTCTCAGTTAGTTCATTAGCTTTCTTTCTCCAAAGGGACATTAATACTTTCCATTTATTTACCACATTTCGTTTCCAAATAGCCTCTTTGGCTTTAATACCCCTCCCCAGATCCCAGATTTCTCTAACGGCCAATTATCATTTCCTAATTTTTTATTCAGGCAACCCAACAGTCATCTTAACTTCTTCTCCTCAGTCGGGTGCTGAAGACAGCGAGTGTATAAGGGGCTTCCATCCCCTGACTTACGAAGGGTCTGACCCATATTTTAGTTAAAATATAAGGTTACTTTAGAGGACTCGAACCTCAATTGTTACAGAATTAGGGACTCAAATCCCAAGGTTAACAGGGGAATCGAACCCCAGTTATCTTAACAAATAAACCTGGTTTCTGATAGACAAGATTAAGGATTACAGGGAGAAAGCGGGAAAGTGGAACTGATCCACTTCAGATCAGCCATGATTTTATTGGATGGCGGGGTAGGTTCGAAGGGCTGGATGACCTACTCCTGCTCCTATTTCTTATGTTCTTATGACTCAAACCACCAACCACTCGGGGGACGCGAACCGCCAATTTAGGACTATTCAGTGTTCAAGGATGTTTACCTTATTGAAACATATAAGATGATTAGAGGTTTAGATAGGGTCGACAGTGATAGCCTTTTTCCTAGGATGGAGAAAGCTAGCATGAGGGGACATAGCTTTAAATTAAGGGGTGGTGGTTTTAGGACAGATGTCAGAGGTAGGTTCTTTACCCAGAGGGTGGTAAGGATGTGGAATGCCCTGCCTGCGTCAGTTGTAGATGCGCCAAGTTTGATGGCGTTTAAGAGGTTAGTAGATAAGTTTATGGATGAAAGGGGAATGGTTTAGGTTAGAGGGTCACTGCTTGTTTCTAATTGGTCGGCGCAACATCGAAGGCCGAAGGGCCTATTCTGTGCTGTAATGTTCTATGTTCTATGTAAGTTGTCTCCGGGTTCTGTCAATATAGGGCCTCAGGGGATGAGGGGTCGACTGAGTGTTAGTTCAGTGAGAGAGACCAAGGTTAACCTCATGTTACTGATACCCAGATGATCGCTTATTCAGTCCATCTAAGAGGACATCTGTATATGTTGGAGCCCTGCTCACAGCGCCAATTGTTAAGTTTGTTTCTCGTGAGATTCTTCCATCCTTGATACAAAGGCAAACACCAACCATTGTCCGATTCAAAGTTTTTTATTTGTCCGACATATGTAGGCTGACTAACCTTTACTACTTAACCCTCACTCAGTGCTGGAAGTCAGTTAGCAAAAGGTGCAAGGCTGACCCCTTTTATACAATTTATAATTCCATCAGATAGATGTGATTTCAAATAAGACTTAAACACAAATCACACAATTCAATCAAAAATGAGTAATTGCAGAAATTGCTGCATAAGAAAGAACATCTTATTAAAGTACACATTTACTTCTTACAACCCCCATCGATCAGAACATACACATAATATCTTAAGGGTACCCCATTTGTTAGTGCAAAAGAGAACATGATCACATACTCAGCTAGAGTCACACTCCAGCAGGGCTCAGCAAGCTGGAGCCTGTGGTTAATCTGTTTTGTCACTTTGCTCCCTATGAGCTGTTTCCCTACCGTTCTTGCAAGCCCAATAGTTCATCTTACCCTCTAAAATGGTCATTCACTTTTTAAAATCTCAGGAGTCCTGCTGCTACTCTGCTCGATGATCAATCTGGGCTGGAAGGAGACAGTGATCAGGGTGGGCTAGGGAGACTGGAATCATTGGGAGTCATAAGGGGCTTATGCTGGGGTGAGGGGAGTGGGAGGATTGCTACTGTTGGGCGGGTGGGCTGGGCATCTGGGTGCTCTGGTGTGGGGAGGGAGGAGAGTCAGGGCTGGCTTGGGGGTCCCGATCAGGTCATGGGGGGGGCTGGAAAGGCAGCATTGGCCAGCGATCAGGCTGACCAACAAACAGGGAGACTGACAGATCATGACCAGTGCACGTGCGCAGAGCTTCAAAACTGTCAAACTTTGGTGTGAATAGGCCCCGTCCTCCCAGGGCTTTTAATGAGATTCACAATTGTGACGTCTGCAGTGCACAGAGTGCAGAGAACATAGAACATAGAACATAGTTCATTACTGGGCTGTACAGGCCCTTCGGCCCTTGATGTTGCGCTGACCTGTGAAAACCAATCTAAAGCCTATCTAACCTACACTATTCCAATATCATCCATATGTTTATCCAATGACCATTTAAATGCCTTTAATGTTGACAAGTCCACTACTGTTGCAGGCAGGGCATTCCACGCCCAAAATTCAAATCTGAATCTGCACTGAGAAAACAGTTGTGATCTAGAACAGTTTCCCACCAATTCAGCACTTTTGAGAGAATCTCCCCCTTCAGTTACTGTTCAAATCCCCTGTGCTGCTCGTTTTGTCAGTGCCTTAAAGTAGATGATTTTAAAAATCTCACTAATCTTATTACTCCACTTTAGATTAGAACACATTAGATATATTTCATCAGGATTATGCATTATATTGCTTATTTTGGTTTCTTGTTTATAATTGATAAAAGTTCTTGATGCTTATCTTCCTATAAATATTAACAATATTCTTAAATAAACTTTATTTGATAAAAGTTCCTGAGTGAATCATTTGAATCATATCTGAAATGAAATATCTCATGCTGATCCATTAGAGATGAGAGAAGCCATGTGGATGGATTTCTCTCCAATCATAATCTTGGACAAATGAATGAACACAGCATTCAGGAGGTATTCGTTTTAGAACATAGGACATAGAACATTTCAGCGCAGAACAGGCCCTTCGGCCTTCAATGTTGCACCGACCAATTTAGGAAAAAGCAATGACCCTCTAACCTAAACCATTCCCTTTTCGTCCATAAACTTATCTACTAACCTCTTAAACGCCATCAAACTTGGCGCATCTACAACTGCCGCAGGCAGGGCATTCCATACCCTTACCACCCTCTGGGTAAAGAACCTACCTCTGACATCCGTCCTATAACCACCCCCCTTATTTAAAGCTATGTCCCCTCGTGCTAGCTTTCTCCATCCTAGGAAAAAGGCTATCACTGTCCACCCTATCTAAACCTCTAATCATCTTATATGTTTCAATAAGGTCTCCTCTTAGCCGCCTTCTTTCTAACGAAAACAACCTCAAATCCCTCAGCCTCTCTTCATAAGACCTGCCTTCCATACCAGGCAACATCCTGGTAAACCTCCTCTGTACCCTCTCCAATGCCTCCACATCTTTCTTATAATGCGGGGACCATACACTAGCACACAATACCCCAAGTGCGGCCGCACTAGAGTTTTGTACAGTTGCAACATGACGTTGCGGCTCTGAAATTCAATCCCCCTACCAATAAAAGCTAAGACTCCATATGCCTTCTTAACAATCTTATCGACTTGATTGCCAACTTTCAGGGATCTATGCACATATACACCAAGGTCCCTCTGTTCTTCAACACTATTAAGAGTCCTGCCATTAGCCCTATACTCTACATATTCGTTATTCCTGCCAAAGTGAATTACCTCACACTTTTCGGCATTAAACTCCATTTGCCAATTTTATCCAATTAGTCTGAGGATGCATAGTTTTAATTTTAATTACTCATTGCTGGGACATGGATGTTGCCAGCTGGTCAACATTTATTACTCATCCTCAGTTGTCCAAGGGCGATTCAGAGTCAACCACAATGCTGTAGCTCTGGAGAAACATGTGGGCCAGAACAGATAAGGATGGCAAATTTCCTTCCCTGAATGACATTAGTGAAGCAAATGTGTTTTTCCAACAATTGACAATGGTTTCATGTCATCAGTAGATTCTCAATTCCAAATTTTGTTATTGTATTCTAATTTCACTATCTTCTGTGGCAGTATTCAAATCTGGGTCCCCAGGACATCAGCTGAGTTTCTGGATGAATAATCTAGCTATAATATCATCAGGCCATCACCTCTCCATGTGAGAAGAGAGATGGGAAACCCTGAAAGGAAAACCTTGGATTGGTTTTCCTTTCAGGGTTTATTGTTTCAATGATTTAAAGTAAAAGGAGATTTGAGCAAATTTTTTAATTGCTGTCTGAATTGAATCTGTGTCACACCGTAAATTGCTGTATTTGTGCAGCAGCTCAGGAGCTGCAACATGAAGCCCAACTCCATAACATACCAATCTAACCATATAGATTTAAATCCAAAATAATACATCCGGCTCCAGAGAGAGTAAACCATTAATACTGACCATAAAATGATGAAATTGGCTGAGATAACAAACAGTAAAATGATGGATTTCCTTCTACTCTCCATCTCTGGGTCTTTGGAACTCTCCCGACTATTGTGAGCCCGGAGTCTTCTGCGGGCTCTGCTACTCACTAAAATGTGTCTGACGGTGAGACCATTAAGCAGCAGAATCAAGACGAATGGGATACATGGGTTTAGGATGTTGTGTGTTAGGCTTGGAGGTTGGTGAACATTTTGGTGATAGTGACCACAATTCGGTTACATTCACCTTAGTGATGGATAGGGATAGGCATGAAGCTGGGGGCAGTAGTTATAGCTGGGGGAAGGGTAATTATGAGGCCATCAGGAGAGAATTAGGTGCATAGATTGGACTAGGAAACTACAGGGACTGGGAACATCTGGAATGTGGAGCTTATTCAAGGAGCAGCTGCTGCGAGTCCTTGATAAGTATGTCCCTGTCAGGCAAGGAGGAAATGGTCGAGTAAGAGAACCTTGGTGTACGAAAAAAGTTGATTTGCTGGTTAAAAGGAAAAAGGAGGCTTATGTCAGGATGAGGCTTGAAGGCTCAGTTAGTGCAATGGATAGCTATAGATTAGCCAGGAGGGAGCTAAAGAGTGAATTGAGGAGAGCTAAGAGAGGACACGAGAAGACTTTGGCTGATAGGATTAAGGAGAATCCTAAAGCTTTCTTTAGATATGTTAAGAATAGAAGATTGGTTAGGGCAAGATTAGGGCCAGTCATAGACAGCAGTGGGAAGTTGTGCGTGGAGCCTGAAGAGATTGGAGAGGCACTGAATAAATATTTCTCTTCGGTATTCACGCAGGGTGATGTAAATGTAGTTATGGAGAACACTGAGGTACAGGGTAGCAAACTGGAAAGTATTGAAGTAGATAGGGAGGATGTGCTAGATATTCTCGAGGGTTTGAAGTTGGATAAGTCCCCTGGGCCGGACGGATTTACCCTAGGATTCTCTGGGAGGCAAGAGAGGAGATTGCAGAGCCTCTGGCTCTGATCTTCAGGTCGTCGTTGGTTACGGTGTGGTTCCGGAGGACTGGAGGATAGCGAATGTGGTCCCATTGTTCAAGAAGGGGAAGAGAGACCTTCCAGGGAATTATAGGCCAGTGAGTCTTACTTCTGTTGTGGGCAAAGTATGGAGAGAATTATTAGGGATAGGATTTATAGTTATTTAGAGAGAATGAATTGATTGGGGATAGTCAGCATGGTTTTGTGAAGGGTAGGTGTGCCTTACTAACCTCATTGAGTTTTTTGAAAAAGTGACCAAGAGGTGGATGGGGGTAAGGCGGTTGATGTGGTATATATGGACTTTAGTAAGGCGTTTGATAAGGTGGCCCATGGAAGACTTCTGCAGAAAATGCAGATGTATGGGATAGAGGGTGATTTAGCTAATTGGGTTAGGAATTGGCTAGCATAGAAGACAGGGGTGGTGGTTGATGGGAGATATTCATCGTGGAGTTCGGTGACAAGTGGTGTACCTCAGGGGTCTGTTTTGGGGCCCCTGCTGTTTGTAATTTTTATAAATGATCTGGATGAGGGTATTGAAGGATGGATTAGTAAATTTGCAGATGACACTAAAGTCGGTGGAGTGGTAGATAGTGAAGAGGGGTGTTATAGTTTGCAGAGAGACTTGGACAAGTTGCAGAGCTGGGCCGAGAGGTGGCAAATGGAGTTTAATGTGGAAAAGTGTGAGGTAATGCACTTTGGCAGAAATAATATGTGTAGAGTATAGGGCTAATGGTAGGATCTTTAGTAGTTGATGAACAGAGGGATCTTGGTGTGTATGTGCATAGATCCTGAAAGTAGGCAGTCAAGTCGAGAAGGTTGTTAAGAAGGCATATGGAGTCTTAGCTTTTATTGGTAGGGGATTGAATTTCGGAGCCGCAACGTCATGTTGCAACTGTACAAAACTCTAGTGCGGCCGCACTTGGAGTATTGTGTGCAGTTCTGGTCCCACATTATAAGAAAGATGTGGAGGCATTGGAGAGGGTACAGAGGAGGTTTACCAGGATGTTGCCTGGTATGGAGGGCAGGTCTTATGAGAGAGGCTGAGGGATTTGAGGTTGTTTTCGTTAGAAAGGAGGCGGCTAAGAGGGGACCTTATCAAACATATAAGATGATTAGAGGTTTAGATAGGGTGGACAGTGATAGCCTTTTTCCTAGGATGGAGAAAGCTAGCACGAGGGGACACAGCTTTAAATTAAGGGGTGATAGTTATAGGACGGATATCAGAGGTAGGTTCTTTACCCAAGGGTGGTTCGGGAGTGGAATGCCCTGCCTGCAGCAGTTGTAGATGCGCCAAGTTTGGTGGCGTTTAAGAGGTTAGTTGATAAGTATATGGAGAGAAGGAATGGTTTAGTTTGGAGGGGCATTGCTTTTTATATTGGTCAGCGCAACATCGAAGGCCGAAGGGCCTGTTCTGTGCTGTAATGTTCTATGTTCTATGCTGACTATTTTTAGTCATATTATATCTATCCAAATGTTCATAAATCCTGCCTCTCAGGATCTTCTCCATCAACTTACTAACCACTGAGGTTAGACTCATTGGTCAATAATTTCCTGGGCTATCTCTACTCCCTTTCTTGAATAAAGGAACAACATCTGTAATCCTGCAATTCACCAGAACCTTTTCCATCTCCATTGATGATGCAAAGATCATTGCCAGAGGCTCCGCAATCTTTTTCCTTGCCTCCCACAGTAGCCTGGGGTGCATCCCATCCAGTTCCGGCGACTTATCTAACTTGATGCTTTTCAAAAGCTCCAACACATCCTCTTCTTAATATGTACATGCTCAAGATTTTCAGTTTGCTGCAAGTCTGCACTACAACCAAAATCCTTTTCCCTCGTGAATACTGAAGTAAAGTATTCATTAAGTACCTCTGCTTTTTTTCGGTTCCATACAAACTTTCCCACCGTCACACTTGATAGATCCTATTCTTTTACATCTTATCTTCTTGTTCTTAGTAGAATATTTGGAGTTTTCCTGTCTGCCAAGGCCTTCTCATGACCCCTTCCAGCTCTCCTAATTTCCTTTTTAAGTTCCTTCCTACTAACCGTATATTCTTCTAGATCTTCTTGGTGTATGTGTCAATAGATCCCTGAAAGTAGGCAGTCAAGTGGATAAAGTTGTTAAGAAGGCATATGGAGTCTTAGCTTTTATTGGTAGGTGGATTGAATTTAGGAGCCGCAGCATCATGTTGCAACTGTACAAAACTCTAGTGCGGCCGCCCTTGGAGTATTGTGTGCAGTTCTGGTCGCCACATTATAAGAAAGATGTGGAGGCATTGGAGAGGGTACAGAGGAGGTTTACTAGGATGTTGCCTGGTATGGAGGGCAGGTCCTATGAAGAGAGGTTGAAGGATTTGAGGTTGTTTTCGTTATAAAGGAGGCGGCTAAGAGGGGATCTTATTGAAGCATATAAGATGATTAGAGGTTTAGATAGGGTGGACAGTGATAGCCTTTTTCTAGGATGGAGAAAGCTAGCACGAGGGGACACAGCTTTAAATTAAGGGGTATGAGTTATAGGACGGATATCAGAGGTAGGCTCTTTACTCAAAGAGAGATTAGGGAGTGGAATGCCCTGCCTGCAGCTGTTGTAGATGCGCCAAGTTTGGTGGCGTTTAAGAGGTTAATTGATAAGTATATGGAAGAGAAGGGAATGGTTTAGTTAGGAGGGGCATTGCTTTTTTATTTTGGTCGGCACAACATCGAAGGCCGAAGGGCCTGTTCTGTGCTGTATTGTTCTATGTTCTATGTTCTATCTCTAAACATTACTTAGCTCTCTGAACCTTTAGTAAGCTTTTCTTTTCTTCTTAACTAGATTTATTACAGCCTTTGGGCACCACGGTTCCTGTAATTTTCCATAACTTCCCTGTCTCATTGGAACATTGCTGTGCAGAACTCCAGACAAATACTACCTGACGATTTGCCACATTTCTTCCATACATTTCCCTGAGAAAACCTCTTTCCAATTTAAGCCTCCAATTTCCTGCCTGATAGCCTCATAATTCCTTACTCCAATTAAACACTTTTCTAACTTGTCTGATCCCATCTCTCTCCAGTGCTATTGTAAAGGAGATAGAATTATAGAACATAGAACATTACAGCGCAGTACAGGCCCTTCGGCCCTCGATGTTGCGCCGACCAATGTAACCAATTTTATGACCCTCTATCCTAAACTATTCCAATGCTATCCATATGCCTATCCACTGCCCATTTGAACGCCCTTAAACTTGACGAGTCCACAACTGCTGCAGGCAGGGCATTCTTACTATCCTCTGAGTAAAGAACTCACTTCTAGCATCTGTCCTATAACCACCACCCCTTAATTTAAAGCTATGTCCCCTCGTGCTATCCCTCTTCATCCGAGGAAAAAGGCTCTCACTATCTACCCTATCTAACCCTCTGATCATCTTATATGTCTCAATTAAGTCACCTCTTAGCCTTCTTCTCTCTAATGAAAATAACTTCAAGTCCCTTAGCCTTTCCTCATAAGACCTACCGATCATACCAGGCAACATCCTGGTAAACCTCCTCTGCATTCTTTCCAATGCCTCCACATCTTTCTTATAATGTGGCAACCAAAACTGTACACAACACTCCAAGTGCGGCCGCACCAGAGTTTTGTACAGTTGCAACATGACATCTCGGCTCTGAAATTCAATCCCTCTACCAATAAATTCTAACACACTATACACCTTCTTAACAAGTTAGCTTTGTCCATCCTAAGAAAAAGGCTATCACTGTCCATCCTATCTAAACCTCTAATCATCTTATATGTTTCAATAAGGTCTCCTCTTAGCCGCCCTCTTTCTAACAAAAACAACCTCAAATCCCTCAGCCTCTCTTCATAAGACCTGCCCTCCATACCAGGCAACATCCTGGTAAACCTCCTCTGTACCCTCTCCAATGCCTCACATCTTTCTTATAATGTGGGGACCAGAACTGCACACAATACTCCAAGTGCGGCCGCACTAGAGTTTTGTACAGTTGCAACATGACGTTGCGGCTCCGAAATTCAATCCCCCTACCAATAAAGCTAAGACTCCGTATGCCTTCTTAACAACCTTATCGACTTGACTGCCTACTTTCAGGGATCTATGCACATATACACCAAGATCCCTCTGTTCTTCAACACTATTAAGAGTCCTAACATTAGCCCTATACTCTACACATTTGTTATTCCTGCCAAAGTGAATTACCTCACACTTTTCCGCATTAAACTCCATTTGCCACCTCTCGGCCCAGCTCTGCAACTTGTCCAAGTCTCTCTGCAACTATAACACCCCTCTTCACTATCTACCACTCCACCGACTTTAGTGTCATCTGCAAATTTACTAATCCATCCTTCAATACCCTCATCCAGATCATTTATAAAAATTACAAACATCAGGGGCCCCAAAAAAGACCCTTGAGGTACACCACTTGTCACCAAACTCCACGATGAATATCTCCCATCAACCACCACCCTCTGTCTTCTATCTGCTAGCCAATTCCTAACCCAATTAGCTAAATCACCCTATATCCCATACATCTGCATTTTCTGCAGAAGTCTTCCATGGGCCACCTTATCAAACGCCTTACTAAAGTCCATATATACCACATCAACCGCCTTACCCCCATCCACCTCTTTGGTCACTTTTTCAAAAAACTCAATAAGGTTAGTAAGGCACGACCTACCCTTCACAAAACCATGCTGACCATCCCCAATCAATTCATTTCTCTCTAAATAACTATAAATCCTATCCCTAATAATTCTTTCCAATACTTTGCCCACAACAGAAGTAAGACTCACCGGCCTATAATTTCCCAGAAAGTCTCTATTCCCCTTCTTGAACAATGGGATCACTTTCGCTATCCTCCAGTCTTCCAGCACTATACCCGTAACCAACGATCACTATCTCCAAAACGCTCTCCCACTGAGAGATCTGACATCCAATCATGTTCATTTCCCAATACCAAATCAAATACAGCCTCTCCTTTTGTACGCTTATCCACAGATTGTGTCAAGAAACCCTCCTGAACATACCTAACAAACTCTTCCCTATCCAAACCGCTTACCATAGGGATGCTCCAATCAATATTTGGGAAATTAAAATCTCCCATCACAACAACTTTGTTATTATTACACCTTTCCAGGACCAGTTTCCCAATTGCTCCTCAACATCCCTATTACTGTTGGGCAGCCTATAGGAAACACCCAGTAAAATTATTGACCCCTTCCTGTTCCTAACCTCCATCACAGAAACTCCATAGACAATCCCTCCATGGTATTCACCTTCTTTACAGCCATGACACTATCCCTGATGAACAGTGCCACTCCCCAACCTCTTTTTCCTCCCTCCCTGCCCCTTCTGACATCTGAAACCCAGCACTGGAAGTAACCAGTCCTGATCCTGAGTCATCCAAGTCTCTGTAATGGCCAGCACATCATATTTCCAAGTAGTGATCCTTGCTCTAAGCTCATTCACTTTGTTCACAACACTCCTTGCATTAAAACAGACACATCTCAAACCTTCAGTCTGAGTGCTCCCTTTCTCTTTCACCTTGTCTATCCTCACTCTCACACAGTTGACAAGCTCTATTTGTGAGCTAACCTCCTCACTCCCAGTCACTTCAATTTGATTCCCACCCCCCCAGCCATTCTTGTTTAAACTCTCCCCAGTAGCCTTAGCAAATATCCCCGCCAGGATGTTGGTCCCCTGGGATTCAAGTGCAACCCGTCCTTTTTGTACAGGTCACACCTGCCCCTAAAGAGGTCCCAATGATCCAGAAACCTGAATCCCTGCCCCCTGCTCCAATCCCTCAGCCACACATTTATCCTCCACCTCATTCCAATCCTACTCTCACTGTCTCGTGGCACAGGAAGCAATCCTGAGATTACTACCCTTTGTGGTCCTTCTTCTCAACTCCCTTCCTAACTCTCTATACTCTCCTTTCAGGAACTCTTCCCTTTTTCGACCTATGTCATTGGTACCAATATGTACCATGACCTCTGGCTCTTCTCCCTCCCACTTCAAGATATCTTGGACAGGATCAGAAACATCCCAGATGCCAGCACCAGAAAGGCAAACTACCATCCAAGTTCCTTGACTGCGTCTGCAGAATTGCCTGTCTGACCCTCTCACTGTAGAGTCCCCTATCACTACTGCCTTCCTCCACTTTTTCCTACCCTTCTGAGCCACAAGGCAGGACACTGTGCTGGAGGCACGGCCCCTGTTGCTTCCTCCAGGTAGGATATTCCCCCAACAGTCCTCAAAGAGGAGTACTTATTATTAAGGGGCACAGCCACTGGGGTACTCTCTAGTACCTGACCTTTCCCCTTCCCCTTCCCAACTGTGACCCACTTGCCTACCTCCTATGACCCCAGTGTGACCACCTGCCTGTAACTCCTATCACCTCCTCACTCTCCCTAATCAGATGAAGGTCATCAAGCTTCAGGTCCAGTTCGCTAACGTCGTCCCTTAGCAGCTGCAGCTCAACGCACCTGGCACAGATATGGACGCCCAGGAGGCTAGGAGACTCCAGGACCCCTCACATCTGACACCAAGAACAACAAACTGGCCTCACACTCATAATTCCCCCTTTCTTCAAATAACATAGGAAAAACTAAGGACTAAACCTACCCTGCCTCATCCCATTCTGCCTAGGCTCATTGAGCCAAAGCCCTTCAGCCTTCACTCTGCTATCTGCTCACTCCACTGCCCGCTACCGACACTGCCCACTGGATAGTGTGGCCTGCTTTTTGAACCTCACGCACACTAATGGCTGATTTCAGTCTAAAAAAAATTCCGCAAGAAAGGTAAAAAATAAGAATAAATCTCTTACCCTCAGCACTCCTGTCACGAATCACTTCCTGTCTGCCTTATTCTGGTTGAACAATGAGCCTGATATTCCCTCACCCCCTTAGGTTTTAAGAATAAGCAAAAAGAAAGAAAAAAAGAAGAAAGCTCACCTGCTCTCACTCCAAGTTTTTTTCAGGTTAGAGGACGGGGAGGGTAGGAGAATCTAGAAGTGTAGATTCTCAGGTTTCCTCCCTGTTCAAATTTATTGGGGAGAAAACCTTCCTAGGTGTCACTGGGGCCTACTTTTGGTTTTATACTCCCAGCTTAGAAAAAAGAACTCCAAAAAAAGTAAGGTAAAAATGCCTCTTTCCTACAAGCTCTCTTTATTAAATCACCACTCCAACTGCCCCTTTGGATCAATGATGTGGAAACTTATTGTGCTATATTAAATTGAGATGTGGAATGAGCTACAGGCACTCTATTATTTGAAATCTGCTAATAAGCATTACAAGTTTAGAAATCTAGGCACTTAACTGGAAGTACACAGTTTACAGAATCACAGATTACTACGGTGCAGAAGCAGCTCTTTAGCCCATTGGGTCTACACCAACGCACGAAAGGTCATGACTTGCTTATCTAATCCCTGTACTGTATTTTTTTTTGTTCTTTGTTCTTTGATAAGAAGGACTGTAGAGAAAGAGATAATCAGCCATGGATATCCAAGGAAATAAAGGAGTGTATCAAATTGAAAGAAAATTGAAAGAAAATGCCTACAAAATGGCAAAGATTAGTGGGAAACAAGAGGATTGGAAAATCTTTAAAGGTCAAACAAAAGCCATGAAGAAAGCTATAAAGAAAAGTAAGATGTATTATGAGAGGAAACTAGTTCAGAATGTAAAAACAAATAGCAAAAGTTTTAACAAAAATATAAAACAAAACAGAGTGGCTAAAGTAAATAGTGGTCCTTTAGAGGATGAGAAGGGGGATGTAATAACTGGAAATGAGAAAATGGCTGAGGCATTGAACAGATATTTTGTGTTGATCTTCACAGTGAAAGGCATGAATAACATGCCAAAAATTGATGACAAGAAGGTTATGGCAGGTGAGAACCTAGAAATTATCATCACTAGAGATAACATTGGGCATGCTGATGGGAATAAAAGTAGGTAAGTCTCCTGACCCTGATGGAATACATCTCAGGCTACTAAAAGAGATGGCAGGAAAAATAGCTATTGGCAATTTAACAAATTCATTGGACTCTGGAGTGGTTCCCGCAGATTGGAAAACAGCAAATGTTTAAAAGGGAGCGAGACAAAAGATGGGTAACTATAGGCCAGTTAGCTTAACTTCTGTAGTAGGGAAAATGCTTGAATCTATCATCAAGGAAGAAATAGCGAGATATCCAGGTATAAATTGTCCCATTGGCAAGACGAAGCATGAATTCATGAAAGGCGGGTCATGTTTGACTAATTTGGTGGAATTCTTTGAGAACATTACATGTGCAGAGGACAATGTGGATGTGGTGTATCTGGATTTCCAGAAGGCACTTTACGAGTTGTCGCACCAAAAACTGCTGTATAAAATAAAGGTGTACAGGTAATGTATTAGCATGGATAGAGAATTGGTTAAAAAACAGAAAGCAAAGAGTGGAGATAAATGGTTGTTTCTCTGGTTGGTGATCAGTGACTAGTGGTGTGCCTCAGGGATCAGTGTTGGAACCCCAATTGTTTACGATTTACACAGATGAATTGGAATTGGGGACGAAGTGTAGTGTGTCAAAATTTGCAGATGACATTAAGATAGATAGTAAAGTGTGCAGAGGACGCTGAAAGTCTGTAAAGGAATATAGATAATTTAGATGAATAAGCCAAGGTCTGGCAGATCGAGTAGAAGTTGGTAAATGTGAGGTCATTCATTTTGATAGAAATAGAATCAAATGGGCTATTATTTAAATGGTAAAAAATTGCAGCATGCTGCTGTGCAGAGGGACCTGTGTCCTTATGCAAGAATCTCAAGAAGTTGGTTTGCAGGTGCAGCAGGTAATTAAGAAGGCAAATGGAATTTTATCCTTCATTGTTGGAAACATAGAACAGTATAGCACAGTACAGGCCCTTCGGCCCAGGATGGTGTTTGAAAACAGGGAGGTTATGTTGCAGCTATAAAAGGTGCTGGTGAGGCCATACCTGGAGTACTGTGTACAGTTTTGATTGCCTTAATTGAGAAAGAATACACTGGCACTGGAGGGGTGCACAGTAAATTCACGAGGTTCATTATGTCAGAATCTTCTCCTTTCCCAACCACAGACTTGAGACACACTGGTCTGTATTCTCTGCCTTGTCTCTACAACCTTTCTTAAACAGTGGGACCACATTAGCTGTTCTCAGTCCTCTGGCACCTTCTGAGTGAGAAGTCTCACAACACAAGGTTAAAGTCCAACAAGTTTATTTGATTGTAAACCCACTAGCTTTTGGGGTTTGCCCCTTTGTCAGGTGAGTGGAGAGTTCTGATCACAAACAGAGCATATAAAGACACAACAGTTTACAGAATACTGATTAGAAAATGAATCTTAATTCCCAATCAATTCTTGAAGGTGCAGACAAAATGAGTGGAGATAGCATTAAGCATAGGTTAAAGAGATGCGTATTGTCTCCAGACAGCACTGTGAGTGAAGTGTTACAACTCAGACAAGTCATGGACCTTGACTGGACATGTATACCCAAGCCATCAGAAGGTGCTTCAATACCAGATTCATCAACTGCACTCACAAGACAGCCCCGAACATCACCCAAGCACAACGCAATGCCATCCACGCTCTCAAGACCAACCGCAACATTATCATCAAACCATCAGACAAAGGAGAGCCATCATCATACTGAACAGAACGGATTATTGCAAAGTGTACCAACAGCTGAACAACGAGGAACACAATGACAGTCTTGCTGCAACGATACAGGGCACTGGTGAGGCTGCAGCTGGAGTACTGTGCGCAGTTTTGGTCTCCTTATTTGCGAAGGGATATATTGACCTTGGAGGGAGTACAAAGAAGGTTCACCAGGCTGATACCGGAGATGAGGGGGTTAGCTTATGAGGAGAGATTGAATAGACTGGGCCTGTACTCGTTGGAGTTTAGAAGGCTGAGGGGGGATCTTATAGAGACATATAAGATAATGAAGGGGCTGGATAGGGTAGAAGTAGAGAGATTCTTCCCGTTTAGAAAGTAAAACAGAACTAGAGGGCACAGTCTCAAAATAAGGGAGGCAGTTTAGAACAGAGTTGAGGACGAACTTCTTCAGTCAAAGGATGATGAATCTCTAGAATTCTCTGCCCAATCCTAAAGCTTTCTTTCGATATGTTAAGAATAGAAGATTGGTTAGGGCAAGATTAGGGCCAGTCATAGATAGCAGTGGGAAGTTGTGCGTGGAGCCTGAAGAGATTGGCGAGGCACTGAATAAATATTTCTCTTCGGTATTCATGCAGAGTGCTGGAAATGTGGCTATGGAGATCACTGAGTACAGGGTTGCAAATTGGTGAGTATTTAGTAGATAGGAGGATGTGTTAGAATTCTCGAGTTTGAAGTTGATAAGTCCCCTGGGCCCGACGGGATTTACCCTAGGATTCTCTGGGAGGCAAGAGAGGAGATTGCAGAGCCTCTGGCTCTGATCTTCAGGTCCTCGTTGGTTACGGGTGTGGTTCCGGAGGACTGGAGGATGGCGAATGTGGTCCCATTGTTTAAGAAGGGGAAGAGAGACCTTCCTGGGAATTATAGGCCAGTGAGTCTTACTTCTGTGGTGGGCAAGGTATTGGAGAGAATTATTAGGGATAGGATTTATAGTTATTTAGAGAGAAATGAATTGATTGGGGATAGTCAGCATGGTTTCGTGAAGGGTAGGTAATGCCTTACTAACCTCATTGAGTTTTTTGAGAAAGTGACCAAGAGGTGGATGGGGGTAAGGCGGTTGATGTAGTATATATGGACTTTAGTAAGGCTTTTGATAAGGTGGCCCATGGAAGACTTCTACAGAAAATGCAGATGTGTGGAATAGAGGGTGATTTAGCTAATTGGATTAGGAATTGGCTGGCAGATAGAAGACAGGGGTGGTGGTTGATGGGAGATATTCATCGTGGAGTTCGGTGACAAGTGGTGTGCCTCAGGGGTCTGTTTTGGGGCCCCTGCTGTTTGTAATTTTTATAAATGATCTGGATGAGGGTATTGAAGGATGGATCAGTAAATTTGCAGATGACACTAAAGTCGGTGGAGTGGTAGATAGTGAAGAGGGGTGTTATAGTTTACAGAGAGACTTGGACAAGTTGCAGAGCTGGGCCGAGAGGTGGCAAATGGAGTTTAATGTGGAAAAGTGTGAGGTAATGCACTTTGGCAGAAACAATATGTGTAGAGTATAGGGCTAATGGTAGGGCTCTTAATAGTGTTGAGGAACAGAAGGATCTTGGTGTATGTGTCAATAGATCCCTGAAAGTAGGCAGTCAAGTGGATAAAGTTGTTAAGAAGGCATATGGAGTCTTAGCTTTTATTGGTAGGGGATTGAATTTAGGAGCCGCAGCATCATGTTGCAGCTGTACAAAACTCTAGTGCGGCCGCACTTGGAGTATTGTGTGCAGTTCTGGTCGCCACATTATAAGAAAAATGTGGAGGCATTGGAGAGGGTACAGAGGAGGTTTACTAGGATGTTGCCTGGTATGGAGGGCAGGTCCTATGAAGAGAGGTTGAAGGATTTGAGGTTGTTTTCGTTAGAAAGGAGGCGCTAAGGGGGGATCTTATTGAAGCATATAAGATAATTAGAGGTTTGGATAGGGTGGACAGTGATAGCCTTTTCTAGGATGGAGAAAGCTAGCACGAGGGGACACAACTTTAAATTAAGGGGTATGAAGTTATAGGACGGATATCAGAGGTAGGTTCTTTACTCAAAGAGTGATTAGGGAGTGGAATGCCCTGCCTGCAGCTGTTGTAGATGCGCCAAGTTTGGTGGCGTTTAAGAGGTTAGTTGATAAGTATATGGATGGGAAGGGAATGGTTTAGTTAGGAGGGGCATGCTTTTTTTTTGGTCGGCACAACATCGAAGGCCGAGGGCCTGTTCTGTGCTGTATTGGTTCTATGTTCTATGTTCTTATGTACATCCTCCCTATCTACTACAATACTCCCCAATTTGCAACCCTGTACCTCAGTGCTCTCCACAGCTACCTTTCCAGCACTCTGCGTGAATACCGAAGAGAAATATTTATTCAGTGCCTCACCAATCTCTTCAGGCTCCACGCACAACTTCCCACTGCTGTCTATGACTGGCCCTAATCTTGCCCTAACCAATCTTCTATTCTTAAGGTGCTATATTTAAGGTGCTAAGGAGTAGGTACAAAGGAGATATCAGGGTTAAGTTTTTCACTCAGAGAGTGGTGGGTGCGTGGAATCGGCTGCCGACAACTGTGGTGCAAACTCCACACAAATGTTGACCCAAGCTGCGAATTGAACCAGGTCCCTGGCATTGTGAGGCACAGTACTAACCACTGTGCTATTCTGCTGCCCACAATGTTCCCCAGTACTTGGCTTTTTCCCTTAACTAGGAAAGATTATCTGATGAGCCACTCTGTCCATGCACTCATAATCTAGTAGTCCTCTATCAGGTCACCCATCAACCTCCGTTGTTCCAGTGAAAATGAACTGAATTATACAATCTCTCCTCATAACTAATACTCTCCAGACCAGGCAACATCCTGTACCCTCTTCTGTACCTTCTCCAAAGAATCCGCATCCTTCTGGTAGTGTGGCAACTAAAATTGTACAGAATATTCTCAATGGGGCCGAACTAAGGTTGTGTAGAACTGCAGCATGACACATTGCTGTTCGAATTGTCCTGGTGATGTTACTTTGTGCTGTTTCTCTCCTGTGTTGTTTCTGCTTCTGTATAATGTGAAAGTATTATCAGCACTTTCTGACAGGAAAATTTATTAATTACTGCAACTATTGCCTTGTTGCCCAGTCCTTGCTGCATTCTTCCCAGACATAGTGGAGTCACAACAAACAGTGCCTTGGATCTCCATTGTTGTTACTACCTTGTTCCATCCTTGGGTCACTGTCTGTCCAGTGACTGAACGGTCTCCCCGTGTCTGCATGGGTTTCCTCGGGGTACTCCGAGTCTGAAAGATGTGCTGGTTAGGTGCATTGGCTATGCTAAATTCTCCCTCAGTGTATCCGAGCAGATGCCTGAGTATGGCGACTAGGGGATTTTCACAGTAACTTCATGGTATTGTTAATGTAAGCCCACTTGTGACACTAATAAATAAACTTAAACTTATCTCTGGTACCCACCAGCTGGTGTGTAACTGTCTGGTTCTATCTGAGGGTGGAGGTGCTTACTCAGTTTGCCTTTCTACAGTATTTCAGGCTAGCTATAGCTTTAACCCTTTCTGCTAGTTTTGCTGTAGCCTATGTTCTCATTAATCTAATCCTTTCACAACACTTGTCAGCCTTGGCTTGATTATTGTCCAGGTCTTGCTGTATTTGAACATGGACTGCTTCAATATCTGAGGAGTTGCAAATGCTGCTGAACATTGTTCGCTAATGGTTGCACATCCACACTTTTGACCTTAATAGACGGAAGGTCATTGAAGCAGCTGAAGGTTATTGGGCCCAGGATACTAACCTGAGGAACCCCTGCAAAGATGTCCTGGAGCTGAGATGACTGACCCTTTACAACCACAAACATTTTCCTATGTGCCAAATATGACTCCAACCAGTGGATTAATAACCAGAGGGCAGAGATTATAGGTCAGGGACAGAAGATTAGGAGAGGATTTGTGGAAAAACATTTCTACCCAGAGTAGTGAGAGTCTGGGACTCACTGCCTCAAAGGGTGATGGAGGCAGGAACCCTCACAACATTTAAGAAGCATTTAGATAAACACTTGAAAGACCCTAGCATCCAAGGCTACGCATGAAATTCTGGAAAATGGAATTAGGATAGGTGTATGATGGCAGGTAATGGGCTGAAGAGCTTCTTTATGTGGTGTAAAACCCTTATAACTAAGAGACATGCAATCCATTTTCACAATATTCTCCATTTTGGGCAGGAACTTTAACCTGAAGGCTTCGTTAGATTTGAGGTGCCCACTGTAAAGTGTTTAACTAGGTTGATGAGGTGGACCTGTTAGAGTATGAGCTTCCTAATTGAGGCAGTTAAAGCTACCCAATTTGGGAGCCCTGCAGAGGTATGTAATGTGGAGTGTCTGGGCTCACTGGCACTCGGGATGTGTACTCTGTTCTGGGCAGTACCTGCCTGAGTATTACTAACTACTGTAAATAAATCTGCGTTTAGTGAAGAAAGCCCAGTCTTGTGGGCCCTGTTTCACCCTCCCCTCTGGGATATAGGGTTCCCCACTGCCTGGCCTACCCTCTAACACCACGATCGCCCTCCCAACTGTCCAGAGCATTCCCAAACCTGAGATTTGGCTTGGGAACAATCCTACTGGAACTTTAATTCCAGGCAGAGCTCTGCAATACATCTCCTGCCCACTGCAGTGCTGTGTCTGGAGGGGTTGGAGAGCTCTCTGATTCAGGATTTTCTTCCAAGAGCAGATACAAGTCCCAGCCATTGCCAGTCACTGCTCCATTCAGCCTCAGAGAGTTGGTGTGAGCTCATTACATGCCAACTCCCTGGTCTCTTTCTTTTAATCCAATTCAATTCAATCAAATCCAATTCAGGGTCTCAATAAGTAAGACAGTCCTGATTCAAGCTGACAAGACAAGGGTGACATAAATCTAACATGAACACTAACAGCCACTAACAAACCATTAAAAGCCTATATGTCCTTGCAGACCATAACAGACTTAAATCTAACAATTCTTAATAAACCTCTTATTAGCCTAAACCTAAGAGTCACTAATAAACCTTAAGACTAAATCTAATAGCCCTTCACCAGATGAATAATTTAAAATCCTAATGCTGACCCTTGCAAACCTAGTCCAATGTATCAAAGAGCCTCATTAAAGCCCTGTATAATTTATCAAGTCTCCACATTCGGCTTCAAAATTCATTCATAAAACACTCAGTGACCCAAATCTTACCTCTGGCTCATCAGACAGCCAACGTACAATTAAAGATACACCTTGTGGAAATCCAGATGCATGGATCTGGCTGGGAATTGCCAAGAAGTTTAAACTTCCAATCAGCAATTCTCTTTCTCTGCAGAGAACTTTCATAGATATATCTCACTGAGTTCAAGTCAGAGACTGGAAGGATCCATGGGTAAGCATGCAAATAGTTCTGAGGAGATCAAAAGCCAGTTTAGCACTCTGGATTGCCCATGTTGCAGGATGTCACAGTGAAGTGTGCAAATAGATGATGATATTGATGTACTTGTTTTTATCCTATAGGTGCTTTGGTCCACCTTGTTGTCTAACGAGGGGCATACACGCGATGGGTCATGAGAGGACTGCTCTTGGATCTTTTTCCCGAGCTGTTTTGTTCTTTGTAATACTCCTAATCCTTATCTTTGGCACAATTAGCTACTTCCTCTTGGAAATAACTACTATATTCTTTAAAGTACGATTGTAACTTCAGATGCATATGGACAATGGCAAGTATAACGAAATTCACACCAAAAAAAGGCCCCTCCCCCTCCCGCATCCCCGCTTCCCCCATCCTGCTCCCCCTCTCCCCCGAACCCCTCTCCCCCATCCCTAACCCTCCCTCCTCCCCATTCCCTTCTTCCTTCCCCATCCCCCCGTACCCCCTTTCATCCTTCCCATTACCCTTCCTCCCTCCCCCCATTCCCCTTCCTCCCCCAATTCCACAGGCTATTCGGTCCACCTTGTTGACCAACAAGGTGCATGCATTCGGCAGGTTGTGCGAGGGCTGCTCTTGGATGTTACTTCAGGAGTGGCCTAGTGCTTCAAGTCGTTAGTGTATGCTTAAACTGGACCATCAGATGGGCAACATGACAGCTCAGAGACTATCGCTGTTGCTGTGCAGACACATGGATTTGGGCCTGTGAATGCGGGAGTTTGCGCGTTCTCCCCGTGGTTGCGTGGGTTTTCTCCGGGTGCTCCGGTTTCCTCCCACATCCCAAAAATGTGCTCTTAGGCTGATTGGGTAACAAATTGTCCCTATATTGGTCTCTATATGTCATTAAGATGTTAGGACGGTGGCGTGGGCTCATTGGGCCGAAGGGCCTGTTTCCCATGCTGTGTTGTTCTTTGTTCTCCCCTTTCTCCCTCCCCATCACCCTTCCCCCCATTCCACATCCCTCTTCCTCGCACCCCCATAGCCTCCCCTCATCCCCCATCTCCCTATCCCACTCCCCGTTCCCCCATTCCCCTTCCTCCCTCCCCCCATCCCTTTTCACCCCTCCCAACAACACACTCCTTTTCCCCCTCCCCCCACCCCTCCTTTTCCCCCAACCCCCTCCTTTTCCCCCCACCCCTCCTTTCCACCCTCCCCCACCCCTCCTTTTCCCCCCTCCCCCAGCAACATTCCCGGTTTCTGGAACATTCGACCGCTGCGCTCTGCGGCGCATGTGTTGTTGCGCGCGGCCGAGGGGGAGATTGCGGTTGGGTTTGTGGGTAGTGGATGGGTGTGTTTGGTGGCGGGGGATATTTGATGGGGGTTGTTGCTGGGTTGGGGGTGGGTTTGGGGGTTTGTCGGGTTTTCTTTGTGGGGACTACATATAGTCCCAGGAAGTAGTTCCGGCTGGCGGTGCGCGGAGGAATCAGGGCTATAAAAGTGTCGGTGAGGGCGCGGCTAGGCATTGCCGGAGAGACAGAGAGAGAAGTGGCACACTGATAGAGACTGAGTAGTAGATACTCACAGAGCGGTGAGTTAGGCTCCCGCCGCACGATATCTTACTGTCTTTTTGTCGCTTTGTGGCTGGAACTGTCATCAAATCAGTTGAGGGTTTTTACTGAGTGTGAGAAGCAATAACCGCTGAGGGTATGGTCGGGAAATGGTGTTTCCTGGGGGGAATAATTGATTGTGGACGATTTCACCTGAGCAGTAGCGTTTGATTTTTCCTGTTAAATCTGAAGTATTTTCTTGCTGACTCGGGGCGGATTTCTGGCCAAGATGGCGGCGGACGTTTAGGTAGCGGCTTCCCGCCCGGGGGCAATCCCGGCGGTCTGTGCGCGGGAGGGGCGGGCCTTGGGGGCGTGATCAGGGTGGGGCCAGTGGCAAGAGGTGTGGCTGGGGCGGGGTCGGTTGCGGTGGGTGGGGCTGGGCCGGCCGGCTGTCCGTCACAAAGGGCGCCGTTTGTCGCTGGCCCGGCCCGTGTTTTCAGACGCCGCGCCGCCAAGGAGACTTGAGCCAGTTTAATTTTGACTTGTACAGTTGGTGAGTCACCATTAAAAGCTGCAGTTTCCTCTTTCTCTATGTAGTCGTATTTGGTTTGGGTAGCCACAAGAACCTTCAAAACAGCCTTGCTGATACTGGGTGTTGACAGGGTAGATGGTGCAAAAGGGTAAAGTGAACCATCCCTTTCATGTGGATAGTTTTTGAATTGAGGATCTGTTGCTGCTGTATCAATTCAATAGCTTAATATTTGCGTAGAGATCAAGGTGGGTAACACCTGCTTTGCTTTTTATTCCAGAACATGCAGATCTTTGTTAAAACCCTGACTGGCAAGACCATAACACTTGAGGTTGAACCCAGTGACACCATTGAGAATGTCAAGGCCAAAATTCAGGATAAAGAAGGTATCCCACCTGACCAGCAGCGTTTGATCTTTGCTGGTAAGCAACTCGAAGAGGGACGCACCCTATCTGACTACAACATCCAGAAAGAGTCAACTTTACATCTGGTGCTGCGTCTGAGAGGTGGTATGCAGATCTTTGTGAAAACCCTGACTGGCAAGACCATTACGCTTGAAGTGGAGCCCAGTGACACCATTGAGAATGTCAAGGCCAAAATTCAGGATAAAGAAGGTATTCCACCTGACCAGCAGCGTTTGATCTTTGCAGGCAAGCAGCTGGAAGATGGTCGTACCCTATCTGACTACAACATCCAGAAAGAGTCAACTTTGCATTTGGTGCTGCGTCTGAGAGGTGGTATGCAGATCTTTGTGAAAACCCTGACTGGCAAGACCATTACGCTTGAAGTGGAGCCCAGTGACACCATTGAGAATGTCAAGGCCAAAATTCAGGATAAAGAAGGTATTCCACCTGACCAGCAGCGTTTGATCTTTGCAGGCAAGCAGCTGGAAGATGGTCGTACCCTATCTGACTACAACATCCAGAAAGAGTCAACTTTGCATTTGGTGCTGCGTCTGAGAGGTGGTATGCAGATCTTTGTGAAAACCCTGACTGGCAAGACCATTACGCTTGAAGTGGAGCCCAGTGACACCATTGAGAATGTCAAGGCCAAAATTCAGGATAAAGAAGGTATTCCACCTGACCAGCAGCGTTTGATCTTTGCAGGCAAGCAACTGGAAGATGGCCGTACCTTATCTGACTACAACATCCAGAAAGAGTCAACTTTGCATTTGGTGCTGCGTCTGAGAGGGGGCACTTGTTAAACTACTGTTGTACTTAGCTTCATTGTGGGTAGTTGTCTTGCCTCTAGCTTAAAAGTTCATTAAAGTGTGTTCCCACGTCATTCAAAATAAAATTGTTGCAAGCTTACTCTGGTCTCCTGGGTAAATTCTTTCCAAGATGGAAAGGTGCAAATGTAGTTTAACACACAGTCCTGTGATTTTGGGTAGTAATAAGCTGGAAATAGTTGATTAAAACTCAGTTGGATGGTTTTATAGATGGAATTGTTGAATGCTCATGCTTGTATTAGAAATAACCTCAGTTGCAAAATAGTTTTCATGGCCATTTGACACTAAACAGTTTTTGGTTATTGCCTTAATCCTGACCCACTTTTTGACTTTTGCCCCAGGGAACTTTGCTTGGGTGTTAAGTTGAGCCAGTGTGGAGTGGAGAGAATATGAATAACTGATTTGAGGAACTTGTTTAATTTTGGCATCAAACTATGGAGATATAGAACACTACAGCACAAACAGGCCCTTCGGCCCACAAGTTGTGCCGAACACATCAAAACCTACCCAGCCATAGACCTATCTATAACCCCCCAATCCCATTGGATCCCATATACTCATCCAGAAGTCTTTTAAAAGACCCCAGCGAGTTCGCCTCGACCACCACCGATGGCAGCCGATTCCATTCACTCACCACCCTCTGAGTGAAAAACTTTCCCCTAGCATCCCCTCTGTACTTGCTTCCCTGCACCTTAAATCTGTGCCCTCTCGTCGTGACCATTTCAGCCCTGGGAAATAGTCTCTGAGAGTCCACCCTATCTATTCCTCTCAACATCTTGTAAACCTCTATCAGGTCGCCTCTCAACCTTCGTCTCTCCAGGGAGAACAGTCCCAGCTCCCTCAACCTGTCTTCATAAGGCATGCCTCCCAATCCAGGCAACATCCTTGTAAATCTCCTCTGCACCCTTTCAATAGCTTCCACGTCCTTCCTATAGTGAGGCGACCAGAACTGCGCACAGTACTCCAACTGTGGTCTGACAAGGGTCCTATAAAGCTGCAGCATTACCTCCTGACTCCTGAACTCAATCCCTCGATGAATGAAGGCCAGTACACCGTAAGCTTTCTTAACCACATCCTCCACCTGGGAGGCCGATTTGAGAGTCTTATGGACCCGGACCCCAAGATCCCTCTGCTCTTCCACACAGCTAAGACTCCTACCTTTGATAGTGTACTCATTCATCCCGTTGGATCTGCCAAAATGGACCACAACACATTTATCCGCGTTGAAGTCCATCTGCCACTTCTTCGCCCAGTCTTGCATCCTGTTGATGTCATGCTGCAACTTCTGACATCCCTCCAGACCATCCACAACACCACCGACCGTGTCATCGGCAAACTTACTCACCCATCCCTCCACTTCCTCATCCAGGTCATTTATCAAAATGACACACAGCAAGGGTCCTGGAACAGATCCCTGGGCCACTCTACTGGTGACTGACCTCCATGCAGAAAAAAAGCCATCCACAACCACCCTCTGCCTTCTGAAGGCAAGCCAGTTCTGGATCCACAAGGCCAAAGCCCCTTGGATCCCATGGCCTCTCACCTTCTCAAGAAGTCTTGCATGGGGGACCTTGTCAAATGCCTTGCTGAAGTCCATGTACACCACGTCCACTGCTCTTCCTTCGTCAATGTGTTCAGTCACATTTTCGAAGAACTCAATTAAGCTCGTAAGGCACGACCTGCCTTTTACAAAACCATGCTGACTATTTCTAATCAACCTAAACTTCTCCAAATGCTCGTAAATCTTGTCCCTCAGAAGCCTCTCCATCAGCTTACCAACCACTGAGGTCAGACTCACCGGTCGGTAATTTCCAGGACTATCCCTGTTCCCTTTCTTGAAAATAGGGACCACATCCGCAATCCTCCAATCCTCCGGAACCTCTCCCGTCTCCATCGACGACGCAAAGATCATCGCCAGGGGCTCTGCAATGACATCCCTCACCTCCCACAATAACCTGGGGTACATCCCATCTGGTCCCGGAGACTTGTCTATCTTGATAGCATTTAAAAGTTCTAACACATCCGCTTCCTTAATATCTACATACTCAATCTTTTCAGTCTGCCGCAAACTTGTAGTGCATCCTCCCAGATCACTTTCCAAACAACCATTCCCTTCTCTTCCATAAACTTATCAACTAACCTCTTAAATGCCACCAAACGTGGCGCATCTACAACTGCTGCAGGCGGGGCATTCCACTCCCCAATCACCCTCTGGGTAAAGAACCTACCTCTGATATCCATCCTATAACTATCACTCCTTAATTTAAAGCTGTGTCCCCTCGTGCTAGCTTTCTCCATCCTAGGAAAAAGGCTATCACTGTCCACCCTATCTAAACCTCTAATCATCTTATATGTTTCAATAAGGTCTCCTCTTAGCTACCTTCTTTCTAACGAAAACAACCTGAAATCCCTCAGCCTCTCTTCATAAGACCTGCCCTCCATACCAGGCAACATCCTGGTAAACCTCCTCTGTACCCTCTCCAATGCCTCCACATCTTTGTTATCATGCGGGGACCAGAACTGTACACAATACTCCAAGTGCGGCCGCACTAGAGTTTTGTACAGTTGCAACATGACATTGTGGCTCCGAAGTTCAATCGCTCTGGATCTTGGTGTATATGTGCATAGACAAGGGAGGGGACAACTTGGCCCTTAAAAACTGCTCTGCTGTACAATAAGACAGTTACAGTTTCTACTTTGCTGATCAATTTCTCTTCCTGCTAAATAAAAAGCCACCTCAACTCTGCCTTATCTCACTCTAGCATGAGGCAATCATATTTGAGGTCATAAGCAAAGTTGATCAGTTCAAGATTCTTGCAGCCTGTAGAAACAAAAATGGATTTGGCTGGTTGAGGTGGGGACCCTGCATGTATTTGGGAATGGGAGAATAAATCTAGGCGCAGTCCTACATTTAGCTGTTGTCAGCTGTATGGATTGTGGTACGTTAAGTTCAAAGAGGGAAAAATGACCACTACAAAGTGATTGGTGTGCTGTTCTGGGTCTGTGTAGGTAGCTAGTTTAATTCTAGGTTTTAGAATGCAATCAGAAGGCATAAGGGTCTGCTGGACAGATGGGGAGTACTAGGCAGGTATCCCAGTTTTCTGCTCTAAACTGGTTTTCATTTTGTGCATTGAAAATGGTGCTTCTGACCAGAGCCAAATTGTTAGGTTATGGAATGTTTGAATCTGCAATTCAATCTGGTGAGATATTAAATAGTGGAACAAGCTAGAAGGTTTTCCTACAAGTTAACTGAAGCAGGAAATATTGACCAATCTGGCCATGAACATGATTGAGGATATGTTGTGGAGCTGTTGTAATTGTGTTCAAGACATGGCTTGATTACCTGATACTAATCAAAGGGATATTGGAATAGCCTGGGAAAATAGCACAATCACAATCTAATTGAAAGGTGCAGCAAGTGATGATCTTGAATAATCTACTCTGCATGATTATTTCTGAACAAATCTAGTGACTCTATCTCCCTTGTTTTATGGGAAATTCCAGGGCTTTCTCATAGAGCAGCTTGTTCCGATAGGATCACTTATTTTTCACACTGATTTTGTGTGCATGGACACCCTGCCACCAAGATTTGCAATTGCTTTTTAAATGCAATGTTTTGCTTTGATTTGCCAGTGAACGTGTTTGCTCATCTTAACCTAAACCTTTTGCTTTTCTACTTATCTGATCTGGGTGTCCTTAGCAAATTGAGCTGTCTATTTGATGCCTTCAAAGTTCTTAGAATCTCCATGATATAGGAGGTCATGCAGTCCATTGACCTGCATTAACGACAATCCCAACCAGACCCTGCTCCCATAACCCCACATTTACCCTGTTAATCCCTTGACATGGGTCAATTTGGCATAGCCAATCAACAACCTACACCTTTGGATGTGGGAGGAAATGCATGCAGACACAGTGAATATGCAAACTCTGCAAAGACAGTAACCTGAGGCTGGAATCAAATCTGGGTCGCTGGCACTGGGATAACTGTGCTTGCCACCATGCCAGTTTCATAGTTAAGCAACTGGAATTGCAACTCGAGGACCTTCACCTAATTAGAAAACATGAAGAGGCAATTCACAGGAGCTACTGGTAAGTGGTCGCACTAGGGCAATGGGAGGAAGGCAAGTGGGTAACTTAGGAAGGGGAAAGCTTGTGATGGAGAGCACACCAGTGGATGTCCCCCTTAGTAATAAGTATTCCTGTCTGAGTACTGCTGGGAGGGATAGCTCACGTGGGGCAGGCAGCGGTGTCTGCATCTGTGGAGCTGAGCCTGACCCAGTACTTCATAAAAGTAAGGAAAAGAGAAAGACAATATTAATAGGCGACTCCATAGCGAGGGGGGTTTTGTGGACATAGATGGGAGTCACGGATGGTGGTTTGCCTCCCTGGAACTGGCATTCGGAATGTCTCTCGACACGTCTCAAATATCCTGAAAGGGGAGGGTGAGGAGCCGGAGATTGTGGTCCATAAACATAGACAGGAAGAGGGAAGGGGTCATGAAAAGGGATTGTAGGGAATTAGATAAACAGCTGAGAAAGAGGAAAGTAAATTTATTAATCTTGGAATTGCTGCCTGCGCTGCAGGAGAGTGAGAGCAAGAATAGAATGAGGTGGAGGCTGAATGCGTGGCTGAGGGACTGGAGCAGGGGACAGGGATTCCAGTTCCTGGATCATTTTGACCTCTTTAGGGGCAGATGTGGCCTGTACAATAAAGACGGGTGGCACCTGAATTCCAGGGGGACCGATATCCTGGCAGGAAGGCTGGCTAGGGCTACTGGGAGACTTTAAGCTAGAAATGTTGGGGGGATGGAATTGAGATGGGGGGAGTAATCAGCAAGTTAGCAAATGATACAAAGATGGCTGGACTTCTGGATAGTGAGGAGCATTGTCAGGCGAAGCAGCAGGACATAGGCTGGTGGTTTGGGCAGATAGATGGCAGATGGAATTCAGTCCTGATAAATGTAAGGTGAGAAAGAATGTAGGGAGGAGGTATATGATAAAGGGTAGACCTATTAAGAGTATAGAAACGCAGAGGGACCTGAGAGTTCAGGTGCACAAGTCTCTGAAGGTGGCAGAGAAGGTTGTGAAGAAAGCATGTGGTATGCTGGTCTTTATAGGAAGGGGTATAGAGTACAAGAGCTGGCCTTTAATGTTGCAGTTGTATAAAACATTGGTTAGACTTCATTTGAAATACTGCGTGCAGTTCTGGTCGCCTTAGTACCGGAAGGACGTGGAGATTCTGGGGAGAGTGCAGAGGAGGTTTACCAGGATGTTGCCTGGTATGGAAGGTCCGAGTTACGAAGAGAGGTTAGGGAAATCGAGGCTGTTTTCCTTAGAAAGACGTAGACTTAGAGGAGATCTAATAGAGGTGTACAAAATTGAGTAAACAGAGTTAAGCTTTTTCCCAAGATGGACTCCTTCCCCTCATCACGGGCTTAGGGTGAGGGGGATAAGTATAATTTGGATGCTAGAGGGAGTTTTTTCACACAGAGGGTGGTGGAGGCAGGCATTCTGGAGTTATTTAAGAAATACTTAGATGGGCACATGAACAGAATGGGAAGGGAGGGATATAGAAAACTGATTTTAACATAGGGACCATGAGCCTTGGGAGTTCCCTGGGAACTGATGTATTTGTTTTATCCTACAGGTACTTGGTCCACCTTGTTGTCTAACAAGGGGCATATATGCAATGGGTCGTGAGAGGGCTGCTCTTGGATTTTTCGAGAGTATCCTAGTGCTTCACGTCGTTAGTGACCTGGACCATTTGATAGCAATACGACAGCTCGGTGACTATTGCTGTGCTGTGCAGATACATGGATTTGGGCCTGTGTCTGTGGGAGTTTGCGCATTCTCCTTGTGCTTGCATGGGTTTCCTCCCATATCCCAAAGATGTGCTTTTAGGCTGATTGGCAGAACAAATTCTCCCTAAATTTGGAAAGTGAACTGGGAGGTTGTCCTGCAGGTTTGAGGCAAATGGAAAAGATTGAGTATGTGGGTGTTAGGAAAGAGGATGTATTAGACCTGTTAAATTCTATCAAGATAAAATTCTATCTATAAGTTGCCGGGACCGGATGGGATGTCCCCCAGGTTATTGTGGGAAGTGAGGGAAGTGTTTGCAGTGCCCCTGGCGATATTTGCATCATCCGTGCAAACGGGAGAGGTTCCGGAGGATTGCAGATGTGGTTCCTATCTTTAAGAAAGGGAACAAGGATAGTCCAGGAAATTACCGACCGGTTGGTAAGCTGACGGAGAGGCTTCTGAGGGGATAAGATTTATGAACATTTGAAGAAGTTTGGACTGATTAGAAATAGTCAGCATGGTTTTGTCAAGGGCAGGTCGTGCCTTACGAGCTTAGTTGAGTTCTTCGAAAATGTGACTGAACACATTGACGAAGGAAGAGCAGTGGACGTGGTGTACATGGACTTTAGCAAGGCGTTTAATAAGATCCCCCATGCAAGGCTTCTGGAGAAGGTGAGAGGGCATGGGATCCAAGGGGCTTTGGCCTTGTGGATCCAGAACTAGCTTGCCAGCAGAAGGCAGAGACTGGTTGTGGATGGGTCTTTTTCTGCATGGAGGTCGGTCATCAGTGGAGTGCCCCAGGGATCTGTTCTGGGACCCCTGCTGTTTGTCATTTTCATAAATGACCTGGATGAGGAAGTGGAGGGATGGGTTAGTAAGTTTGCCGACGATACAAAGGTCAGTGGTGTTGTGGATGGTCTGGAGGGATGTCAAAAGTTGCAGCGGGACATAGACAGGATGCAAGACTGGGCGGAGAAGTGGCAGATGGACTTCAACGCAGATAAATGTGCAGTGGTCCATTTTGGCAGGAATAATGGGATGAAGGAGTACAATATAAGGGGTAGGAGTCTTAGCTGTGTTGTATAGCAGAAGGATCTAGGGGTCTGGGTCCATAGGACTCTTAAATCGGCCTCGCAGGTGGAGGAAGTGGTCAAGAAGGCGTATGGTGTACTGGCCTTCGTTAATCGAGGAATTGAGTTTAGGAGTCAGGAGGTAATGATGCAGCTCTGTAAGACCCTTGTGAGACCCCACTTGGAGTATTGTGTACAGTTCTGGTCGCCTCACTATAGGAAGGATGTAGAGGCTATTGAAAGAGTGCAGAGGAGATTTACAAGGATGCTGCCTGGATTGGGAGGCAGGTCTTATGAAGATAGGTTGAGGGAGCTGGGACTCTTCTCACTGGAGAAATGTAGGTTGAGAGGTGACCTGATAGAGGTTTATAAAATGTTGAGAGGAATAGATAGGGTGGACTCTCAGAGACTATTTCCCCGATCTGAAATGGTCACTACGAGAGGACACAAATTTAAGGTGCAGGGAAGCAAATACAAAGGGGATGTTACGGGTAAGTTTTTCACTCAGAGGCAAACTCGCTGGGGTCTTTTAAAAGACTTCTGGATGAGTATATGGGAACAAATGGGATAGGGGGTTATAGATAGGTTTGTGGATTGGTAGTTATAGATGTGACCGGCGCAACTCGTGGGCCGAAGGGCCTGTTTGTGCTGTAGTGTTCTATGTTCTATGTTAAATTGTCTCAAATTTCGTTCCAATGCATAGATCTATAAACATAGACAGGGATCTTGGGTAGAAGTGGGAACATCAAGGTGGCGGAGCGGGCTCATTGGGCCGAAGGGTCTGTTTCCCGTGCTGTTTTGTTCTTTGTGCTTTGAGATGAGGTGTTTGAGAGCGAAGAGATTAGCTCCCAAGTGGAGATGGACTGTAGACAGTATGAGAAGGAGTTAGACAGGTGATGGAGAAGGGAAGTACCCAGACCGAGGGTCTGAGGGCTGTCTATTTTAATGCCAGGAGTGTGGTAAATAAAGTGGATGAGCTTAGGACATGGATTGCTACTTGGGAATGTGATGTGGTGGCCATTGTGAGGACTTGGATGTCTCAGGGACAGGACTGGGTACTTCAGGTGCTGTGATTTAGATGCTTCAGGAAGCACAAAGAGGGAAGCAAAAGAGGTGGGGAAGTGGCACTGTTCATCAGATATAGTGTCACGGTTGTAGAGAAGGTGGATGCTGCGGAGGGACTGTCTGCAGAGTCTTTGTGGGTGGAAGTTAGGAACAGCAAAGGGTCGATAACTTTGCTGGGTGTTTTCTATAGGCCGCCCAATAGTGACAGGGAAGTTGAGGCGCAGATAGGGAAACAGATCCTAGAGTGATGTAGTAATAACAGAGTTGTCGTGATGGGAGACTTTAATTTCCCAAACATCAACTGGAATATCCCTAAGGTAAGGGGTTTGGATGAGGAGGAGTTTGTTAGGTGTGTTCAGGAGGGTTTTATGACCGCACATAGAACATAGAACATTACAGTGCAGAACAGGCCCTTCGGCCTTCGATGTTGCGCCGACCAATCAGGAAAAAGCAATGACCCTCTAACCTAAACCATTCCCTTTTCGTCCATAAACTTATCTACTAACCTCTTAAACGCCACCAAACTTGGCGCATCTACAACTGCAGCAGGCAGGGCATTCCATACCCTTACCAGCCTCTGGGTAAAGAACCTACCTCTGACATCCGTCCTATAACTACCACCCCTTAATTTAAAGCTATGTCCCCTCGTGCTAGCTTTCTCCATCCTAGGAAAAAGGCTATCACTGTCCACCCTATCTAAACCTCTAATCATCTTATATGTTTCAATACAGTCTCCTCTTAGCCGCCTTCTTTCTAACGAAAACAACCTCAAATCCCTCAGCCTCTCTTCATAAAACCTGCCCTCCATACCAGGCAACATCCTGGTAAACCTCCTCTGTACCCTCTCCAATGCCTCCACATCTTTCTTATAATGTGGGGACCAGAACTGCACACAATACTCCAAGTGCGGCCGCAATAGAGTTTTGTACAGTTGCAACATGACGTTGCGGCTCCGAAATTCAATCCCCCTACAATAAAAGCTAAGACTCCGTATGCCTTCTTAACAACCTTATCGACTTGATTGCCAACTTTCAGGGATCTATGCACATATACACCAAGATCCCTCTGTTCATCAACACTATTAAGAGTCCTACCATTAGCCCTATACTCCACACATTTGTTATTCCTGCCAAAGTGAATTACCTCACACTTTTCCACATTAAACTCCGTTTGCCACTTCTCGGCCCAGCTCTGCAACTTGTCCAAGTCTCTCTGCAAAGTACAACACCCCTCTTCGCTTTCTACCACTCCTCCGACTTTGGTGTCATCCGCAAATTTACTAATCCATCCTTCAATACCCTCATCCAGATCATTTATAAAATTTACAAACAGCAGGGGCCTGAAAACAGATCCCTGAGGTACACCACTTGTAACCGAACTCCACAATGAATAATTTCCATCAACCACCACCCTCTGTCTTCTATCTGCTAGCCAATTCCTAATCCAATTAGCTAAATCACCCTCAATCCCATACATCTGCATTTTCAGCAGAAGCCTTCCATGTGCCACCTTATCGAACGACTTACTAAAGTCCATATATACCACATCAACTGCCTTACCCCCATCCACCTCTTTGGTCACTTTTTCAAAAAACTCAATAAGGGTAGTAAGGCACGACCTACCCTTCACAAAACCATGCTGACTATCCCCAATCAATTCATTTCTCTCTAAATAACTATAAATCCTATCCCTAATAATTCTCTCCAGTACTTTGCCCACAACAGAAGTAAGACTCACCGGCCTATAATTCCCCAGAAAGTCTCTGTTCCCCTTCTTGAACAATGGGACCACATTCGCTATCCTCCAGTCTTCCGGCACTATACCCGTAACCAACGACGACCTGAAGATCAGAGCCAGAGGTTCTGCAATCGCCTCTCTCGCCTCCCAGAGAATCCTAGGGTAAATCCCGTCCGGCCCAGGGGACTTATCTAACTTCAAACCTTCAAGAATATCTAGCACATCCTCCTTATCTACTTCAATACTTTCCAGTTTGCAACCCTGTATCCCAGTGTTCTCCACAACTACATTTACATCTCCCTGCGTGAATACAAAAGAGAAATATTTGTTCAGTGCCTCTCCAATCTCTTAGGCTCCACGCACAACTTCCCACTGCTGTCTCTGACTGGCCCTAATCTTGCCCTAACCAATCTTCTATTCTTAACATATCTAAAGAAAGCTTTAGGATTCTCCTTGATCCTATCAGCCAAAGTCTTCTCGTGTCCCCTTTTAGCTCTCCTCAACTCACTCTTTAGCTCCCTCTTGGCTAATCTATAGCTATCCATTGCACTAACTGAGCCTACATGGATAAGCCTACGAGAGGAGAGGCTGTACTTGACCTGGTACTGGCTAACGAAACAGGACAGGTGTTGGATCTCTCAGTGGGAGATCATCTTGTGGATGGTGATCATAATTCTATCTCCTTCATGATAGCATTGGAAAGAAATTGGCAGGACAGGAAGGTGTTTATCTGGAGTAGGGAGAAATATGAAATCATCAGGCAGAAAATTGGACGTGTAAACTGGAAGGAGGGAAAAGTACTGAAAGAAGGTGGCGGATTTTCAAGGAATGTTTGATGCTCTGCACGACAACGTTCTGGTGAGACAAGGAGGTTTTGATAAGTCACAGGAATGATGGTGCACAAAGGTTGTGATGAATCTAGTCAGAAAGAAAAGAAAGGTGTATAAAAGGTTCAGAGAACTAGGAGATGTTAAGGATCTAGAGGAGTATAAGGCTTATAGAAAGGAGCTTAAAAAGCAAATTAGGAAAGCCAGAAGGGATCATGAGAAGGCCTTGGCAGGTAAGATTAAGGAGAATCCCAAGATGTTCTATGAATATGCGAAGAGTAAAAGGATGGGAAGTGAAAAGTAAAAGGATGGGAAGTGAAGGGATTCGACCTTTTAAAAGGTGAAGAGGGAAAAGTTTGTGTGGAACTGGAAGAAATGGCAGAGGTGCTTAATGAGTACCTTGCCTCGGTATTCACGGTGGAAAGTGATCTACGAGGTTGTATTACAAGTTTGCAGCAGACTGAAAAGATTGAGTTTGTGGATGTTAAAAAAGAGGATGTGTTGGAACTTTTAAATTCTATCAAGATAGATAAGTCACTGGGACTGGATGGGATGTATCCCAGGTTACTGTGGGAGGTGAGGGAAGAGATTACAGAGCCTCTGCTGATGATTTTTGCATCATCAATGGAGACGGGAGAGGTTTCGGAGGATTGGAGGATTGCAGATGTGGTTCCTATTTTCAAGAAAGGAAACAGGGAAAGTCCGGGGAATTACTGACAGGTGAGTCTGACCCCAGTAGTTGGTAAGTTGATGGACAGGATCCTGAGGGACAGGATTTATGAACATTTAGAGAAGTTTACTATGATCAGAAATAGTCAACGCGGTTTTGTCAATGGCAGGTTGTGCCTTACGAGCCTAGTGGAGTTCTTTGAAAATGTGGCTGAACGCGTTGACGAAGGAAGAGCAGTGGATGTGGTTTATGTGGATTTCAGCAAGGCATTTGATAAGGTCCCCCATGCAAGACTTCTTGAGAAGGTGAGAGGGCATGGGATCCAAGGGGCTTTGGCCTTGTGGATTCGGAACTGGCTTGCTTGCAGAAGGCAGAGAGTAGTGGTGGATGGGTCTTTTTTTGCATGGAGATCAGTCACCAGTGGATCTATTTTAGGACCTGTGCTGTTTATTATTTTCATAAATGACTTGGATGAGAAAGTGGAAGGATAGGTTAGTAAGTTCACCGACGATACGAAGGTTGGTGGTGTTGTGGATATTCTGGAGGGATGTCAGAAATTGCAGCAAGACGTAGATAGGATGCAAGAATGGGCAGAGAAGTGGCAGATGGAGTTCAATGCAGATAAATGTGTAGTGGTCCATTTTGGCAGGAACAATCAGATGAGGGAATACAATATCAAAGGTAGGAGTCTTAGCAGTGTTGAGGAGCAGAAGGATCTTGGGGTCCGGGTCCATAGGACTCTTAAATCAGCCTCATAGGTGGAGGATGTGGTTAAGAAGGTGTATGGTGTACTGGCCTTCATTAATCGAGGGATTGAGTTTAGGAGTCGGGAGGTAATGCTGCAACTTTATAAGACCCTTGTCAGACCCCACTTGGAGTACTGTGTGCAGTTCCTGTCCCCTCACTATAGGAAGGATGTGGAAGCTATTGAGAGGGTGTAGAGGAGATTTACAAGGATGTTGCCTGGACTGGGAGACATGCCTTATGAGGGAGGGAGCTAGGTCTGTTCTCCCTGGAGAGGCGACCTGAGAGGAATAGATAGGGTGGATTCTCGGAGACTATTTCCCAGGGCTGAAATGGTCACTACGAGAGGACACAAGTTTAAGGTGCTGTGCAACAAGTACAGAGGAGATGTTCTGGGTAAGTTTTTCACTCAGAGGGTGGTGAGTGAATGGAATCGGCTGCTGTAGGTGGTGGTGGAGGCGAACTCGCTGGGGTCTTTTAAGAGACTTTTGGATGAGTACATGGGATTTAATGGGATTGGGAGTTACAGATAGTTCTATGGCCTGGTAGGTATGGGTATGATCAGCACAACTTGTGGGTCTAAGGGCTTGTTTGTGCTGTAGTGTTCTATGTTCTATGTTATTGATATAGATTGTAAATAGTTAAGGTCCCAGCACTTCGTAGAACTACACACTGATTATCACTGCTCCCTCAGCACCAGGGATTTGTTTAATTTCAGCCTTGGGTGGCCACATTCTCTGCATGTCAATGAACAAAGAAAATTACAGCACAGAAACAGGCCTTTCGGCCCTCCAAGCTTGCACTGACTTAACTAAAACCTCTATGCTTCTGGGAACCATGTCACTCTATTCCCATCTATTCATGTGCTTGTTAAGACACTTCTTAAAAGTCACTTTATCTGTTTCCACAACCTACACCAGCAACAAGTTCCACGCACCCACTACTCTTTAAAAAAATCTGCCTTGGATCTCTTTTAAACCTTGCCCCTTGCACTTTAAACCTATGTCCCCTATTATTGACTCTTCCGCCCTGGGAAAAAGCTTCCATTCTGTCCATGCCTCTCATAATCTTGTCAACTTCTATCAGGTCTCCCCTCAACATCTGTTGCTCCACGGGAGCAAACCAAGTTTCCAAAACCTCTCAACTAATGCCCTACACACCAGGCAACATCCTGGTAAATCTTTTCTGCACCGTCTCCAAAGCCTCCACATCCTCTGGTAGTACGGTGACCAGAATCGAACAAAGACAAAGAACAGTACAGCACAAGAAACAGGACCTTCGGCCATCCAAGTCTGTGCTGCTCATTGGTCCAACTAGACCATTCATCTGTATCCCTCCATTCCCAATCTGCTCATAGTGTGTCTGCCTCCACCACCCTACTTGGCAGCGCATTCCAGGCCCCTACTACTCTCTGTAAAAAAAAATATGCCTCTGATATCTGAGTTAAACCATCCTGTTTGAGTTCGGAATGGGTTAATTCTCTGCTTGTTTCAGCAGGGACAGAGTAAATTCACTCAGATTGATATCATCACTTCAAACACTGGAATAATTCTTTCTGTTTATCTTTTCATTGTCTGTTCTATCAATAATACATTTTCAAATTTAACAAAAAGTCTCATCAGATTAATTCAAAATTAAATTTATTTTTATCACTTTGAAATATCCCTACTAATTTAAAACTTCTACGTTCATTTACAATCTCACCAGTTAGCTCAGAATTTGCATGATTAATTATCCCTACAACTTTACCTCCGTAACCAACACAGGCAAATACAAAATTGAATCAACTGTGTGCCTAAATGGTTAACTCTCCTTACAACTTTTCAGGCATAATTTATCACCATCTTGAAATTGATTTTCTTTTCCCAACATGGCAGAGTTCAAATCTGACGGATTCCTATTCTTGAAAATGACCATGAATCACACAGTTATATCTTCTCTCTCTCCCTGTGCTGTACACAGAGAATCTGTGCCTGCTTTTACCCATTTACTCTCCTTTTGGCCTATGACACTTTAAATCAACCAATTTAACCTATATCTCTCTCACACAGTCTCTCACAGGAGATTTGTACCCTGGGACCTCTCCCTGCTGGTTCTCTCATACGACCTGTCCCTTCTCCACCTCTGGAAACCCCCCCGTTGTGAGTTCCTTGCACCTGAGCCAGCTACTGTCTAGCCATTTGATGCTTCTCGCTGATGCAAAGGAGTGTCCAAGAGTCCATCTCCAGTCCCCTATGCTTCCGATTGCCAGATATGTAGTCCCATAACTACTAGGTGGTATTTAAAGAAAGTACTCGCCCACTTTTGGGAACACATCTCACCGTCAGTTACCAGTAAGTACCCTGCTCGCAACATCAAATTGTAAGAGGAAGTTTCTCAGGCATCCACTGGAGTACTGTGTACTTGGTAAATTTCACTCAACCAATACTTAGACTGTGAAAGACAGTATATAGTTAAAGAACGAAAAGAAATTTATTTGCTAATGCGTGCATCAGGATAGAGACACAATCAATTGGGTTGTATGTTCTCTCTGACCTAATACTGCATGGTAAAATTATCATATTATTCTGAACATTTCAATATCCCACCTAGTCTTGTCAATCAGATGGGTGGGCCCAATCACAATATTCAACAATATTATCTTGGCCAATAATGTTCCAGCTGTCAACAGGAATAGGAGATTATTAGCTTACTGCTCACATAGCTTCCTTCCTCTTTACCACGGAAACCTAACCCACGTCATCACCAGTAACCACGGCCATTAAAAACATCTGTCATTTTAATTGTTAAAAAAAGTCATTCTTTTGCTGGAGTCTGGACTTCCTTTATCAGCTTGAGAGACTGCTCCAGTCTCACTACCCATGAATAAATTTACTGCCTTACATACCAGGCTTATTAAACTTGCCTTTTGTATATACAAAAACAGATAATAGAAGCTGCCTTTGCGCTGCATTGTATGAAAAGAATTTGATAAGTCTATCACTGTGTTTTCCATCATGCTGCATTCACAACAAAGTTGGCCAAGGTGCACAACACATATAGATTGAAAATACAATTTAATCTTATAATACTTGATTAATTTATGGTTGTATAGTTTATAATACCTTGTATATATTGTTCTAGGCACATTGTGTATTCTCACTCTATATATATAGATTTATAGATATATATGAAAGGCCATACCCCCTATCACAGGAACCGGTTTAATTTCTGGATTGGAGTATGTGCGTAGTCAGCATATTGTCTCTGCTTGGGTTTTCTCTGGGCACCCCAGTTTCCTTCCACAGTCTGAAAGACGTGCTGGTTAGGTATATTGGCCATGCTTTATTCTCCCTCAGTGTATCAAACAGGTGCCAGAGTGTGGAGACTAGAGGATTTTCACAGTAACTTCATTGCACTATCAATGTGAGCCTACTTGTGGCATGATTAAATAAACGTAGTCATACAAGGGCCCAGCAATGTTGACTATCTACCTTATCTATATCGCTTATTATTTTACAGATCTCTATAAGAGGGATGGCGTGACAGCACAGTGGTTAGCACTGCTGCATCACAGTGCTCGAGACTCAGGATCAATTCTGGCCTCAGATGTCTGCGTGGAATTTTCACACTCTCCCTATGTCTACATGGATTTCCTCCGGGTGTTCAGCTTCCTCCCTGAGTCCAAAGGGTTAATTGATTGGTAATGCTAAATTGCCCCTAAGTGACCCAAGATGTGTAGGTTAGAACGATTAGCAGGATAAATATATGGGCTTACAGAGATAGGGGCTAGGTGGGGTTGTCGTTTGTGCAGGCTCAAAGGGCTGAATGGCTTCTTTCTTCCTTCTATGATTCTAAGAACACCCCTAATCCTCTTATGCTCTAGAGAAAAAAGTTCCAGTCTGTCTAGGTTCTCTTTATAATTCAAACCATAAAGTCCCCATAGCCTTCTAATAAATCTTCTCCTTATTTTTTCTAGTTTAATAATATCCTTTCTATAATGGGGTGAACGGAACTGTACACAGTATTCCAAGTGTGGCCTTACCAATGTCTTGTACAACTTCACAAGATGCCTCATCTCCTGTGTCCAATGGTCTGACCAATGAAACCAAGTATGCCAAATGTCGTCTTCACCATTCTGTCTACTTCTGGCTCCACTTTCAAGGAGCTATGAACTTGTACCCCTAGATCTCTTTGCTCTATAACTTTCCCCAGTGCCCTACCATAAACTGAATAAGTCCTGTCCTGGTTCAATCTACCAAAATCCATCACCTCGCGTTTATCTAAATTAAGCTCCATCTCCCATTTGTCAGACTACTGGCCCAATTGATCAAGATCCTATTGCCATCCTAGATAACCTTCTTCACTGTCCACTATGCCATTAATCTTGGTATCATCTGTAAATTTACTAAACATGCCTCCTAAATTCTCATCCAAATCATTAATATAAATGATAAATAACAGTGCGCCCAGCACTGATCTCTGAGGCACACCGCTGGTCACAGGCCTCCAGTTTGAAAAACAACCCACTACAACCATCCTCTGTCTTCTGTCAAGAAGCTAATCTTGTATGCATTTAGATACCTCACCCTGGATCCCATGAGATTTAACCTTATACAACAACCTACCATGCAGTACCTTGCTAAAGTCCATGTAGACAACATCAATTGCACTGCCCTCATCTACCTTCTTGGTTATCCATAGAACATAGAACAATACAGCACAGAACAGACCCTTCGGCCTTCGATGTTGTGCCGACCAAAATAAAAAGCAATGCCCCTCCAAACTAAACCATTCCCTTCTCTTCCATATACTTATCAATTAACCTCTTAAACGCCACCAAACTTGGCGCATCTACAACAGCTGCAGGCAGGGCATTCCACTCCCTAATCACTCTTTGAGTAAAGAACCTACCTCTGATATCCGTCCTATAACTCATACCCCTTAATTTAAAGCTGTGTCCCCTCGTGCTAGCTTTCTCCATCCTAGGAAAAAGGCTATCACTGTCCACCCTATCTAAACCTCTAATCATCTTATATGCTTCAATAAGATCCCCTCTTAGCCGCCTCCTTTCTAACGAAAACAACCTCAAATCCTTCAACCTCTCTTCATAGGACCTGCCCTCCATACCAGGCAACATCCTGGTAAACCTCCTCTGTACCCTCTCCAATGCCTCCACATCTTTCTTATAATGTGGGGACCAGAACTGCACACAATACTCCAAGTGCGGCCGCACTAGAGTTTTGTACAGTTGCAACATGATGCTGCGGCTCCGAAATTCAATCCCCCTACCAATAAAAGCTAAGACTCCATATGCCTTCTTAAAAATCCTTTCAAAAAATTCAATCAAATTTGTGAGACATGATTTTCCACTCATAAAGCCATGCTGACTGTCCCTAATCAGTACTTGCTTCTCTAACTGCCTGTAGATCCTGTCTCTGAGAATATCTTCCAGCAACTTACTCACTACAGACATTTGACTAACCAGTCTGTAGTTCCCAGGCTTTTCCCTGTAGCCCTTCTTAAACAAAGACACAACATTTGGCACACTCCAATCCTCAAGCACCTCACCAGTAGCTGTTGATGATTCAAATATCTCTGCTAGGGGATCTGCAATTCCGCAACCTCCCCCCGCCTCCACACCAATCTCTCTCAGCTTCCTGGGAAACACTTCATCAGAATATGGGGATTTATCTACTTTGATGTGCTTTAAGACTTCCAGCATATCCTCCTCTGTAATATGTACACTCCTCAAGACATCACTATTTATTTCCCTAATATCCCAAGTTCCCTATCATCCATGACTTTCTCAATGGTAAATATTGATGAGAAATATTCATTTAGGATCTCGCCGATCTTTTGTGGATCTGCAAATAGATGACCTTGCTGATCCTTAAGAGGCCCTACTCTCTCCCTAGTTACTCTTTTGCCCTTTATGTATTTGTAGATGTTCTTTGGATTCTCCTTTGCCTTATCTGCCAAAACAATGTCCTGTCCCATTTTTGTTCTTCTGATTTGTCTCTTAACTCTACTCCTACACCCACTACACTCTTCAGGGCATTCACTTGATCCTAGCTGCCTATGCATGTTACGTGCCTCTTCTTCTTAACCAGGGCCTCAACATCCCGAGTCATCCAGAGTTACCTACTTCTATCCACCTTGTTCTTCACCGTAAAAGGAAAGTGTTTATCCTGAACCTTGTTTAACACATTTCTGAAAGCTTCCCACTTAATCAGATGTTTCTTTGCCCGCAAACAGGCTCCCTCAATCAACTTTTGAAGGTTCCTGCCTGATAGCATCAAAATTGGCCTTGTCTCAATTTAGAATTTTAACTTTTCGGTGAGACTTATCATCCTCTGTAGCTATCTTAAATCTAATGGAGTTGTGGATATTGGTCCCAAAATGATCCCTCACTACCACTCCTGTCAACTTCCTTATTTCCCAAGAGGACATCAAGTTTTGCCCCGTCTTTAGTCGGGCCATCCATATACTGAATGAGAAATTCTTCCTGAAAGCACTCAACAAATTTCTCTCCAACCAGTCTCTCAATACTATGGCTGTTTCACTTAATCTTGGTGTGTATGTGCATAGATCCCTGAAAGTAGGCAGTCAGGTCGAGAAGGTTGTTAGGAAGGCATATGGAGTCTTGGCTTTTATTGGTAGAGGGATTGAATTTCGGAGCCGCAACGTCATGTTGCAACTGTACAAAACTCTAGTGCGGCCGCACTTGGAGTATTGTGTGCAGTTCTGGTCCCCGCATTATAAGAAAGATGTGGAGGCATTGGAGAGGGTACAGAGGAGGTTTACCAGGATGTTGCCTGGTATGGAGGGCAGGTCTTATGAGGAGAGGCTGAGGGATTTGAGGTTGTTTTCGTTAGAAAGAAGGCGGCTAAGAGGAGACCTTATTGAAACATATAAGATGATTAGAGGTTTAGATAGGGTGGACAGTGATAGCCTTTTTCCTAGGATGGAGAAAGCTAGCACGAGGGGACACAGCTTAAATTAAGGGGTGATAGTTATAGGACGGATATCAGAGGTAGGTTCTTTACCCAAAGGGTGGTTCGGGAGTGGAATGCCCTGCCTGCAGCAGTTGTAGATGCGCCAAGTTTGGTGGCGTTTAAGAGGTTAGTTGATAAGTATATGGAAGAGAAGGGAATGGTTTAGTTTGGAGGGGCATTGCTTTTTATATTGGTCGGCGCAACATCAAAGGCCGAAGGGCCTGTTCTGTGCTGTAATGTTCTATGTTCTATGTTCTATGTTCTAATGTTGAGAAAGTTAAAATCCCCTACTACTACTAACCTATTTTTCTTGGAGCTATCTGTAATCTCATTACATATTTGCTTCTCAACTTCCTGCTGATTATTTGGGGTCTATAGCACAATCCTATCAAAATGATCTTTTCTTTCTACCCATGTAGACTCACTGGCGAACTCTCAGAAATGTTGCCTCTCAGTACTGCCGTGATGTTCTCCCTAATGAAAAACAACTCCTCCTTCTCTCTTACCTCCTGTTCTATCTTTCCTATAGCATCTGTACCTTGGAACATTGAGCTGCCAGTCCTGTCCCTCCCTTAGCCATGTTTCAGTAATTGCTATAATATCCCAGTTGCATGCATCCATCCACGTCCTTGAGTAGACTCTAGCTACGCTCTTTCTTTTTATATATGTAAAAAATGCCCATGGATTTTCCTTAATCCTGACATTTCATTGCCCCTTTTTAGCCCTCCTAACTCCTTATTTAAGTTCTTCACTGTTATCTTTATGCTCTTCGAGGGCTCTGTCTTCAGTTTCCTAAATCCTATGTCTATCTTCTTTTGCTTTTTGACTAAGCTTACAATTTGTCTTGTCATCCAAGATTCCTGAATTTTGCCATCCTTATTCTTAATTTTCACAGGAACATGCTGGTCCTGAACTCTAATCAACTGGTTTTTAAAAGATTTCCAGATGACAGATATGAATTTACCCTCAAACAGCCATCCCCAATCTACATTCCCCAGTTCCTGCCTAATATTGTTGTAGTTAACCTTCTCCCCATTTAGTACTGTCACAGAAAATATGTGCAGGAGTAGGCTATTCTCTCAAGGACTTATCTTATCCACAAGTAAGTTAAAACTTTCAGAATTATGGTCACCGTCCCCGAACTTTCCTCCGGAAACTTTGATCATCTGGCTGGGTTCATTCCCGAAAATCAGGTTTAGGACAGCCACTTCCCTTGTTGGACTATTTGCTTATGTGTCAAGAAGCCTTCCTGGATGCCCCTAACAAATATCCCCCTAACCACATCCCTGGCACTAAGGGAGTCCCAGTCAATATAGGGGAAGTTAAAATCATACACCTCAGTAACCCTATTGTTTTTACATTTTTCCATAATCTGTACACATATCTGTTCCTATTTCATCTGATGAAAGATTATCTAGATTCGAAACATTGACTCTATTCTCTCCTCACGGGTGCTGTCAGACCTGCTGAGATTTTCCAGCTTTTTCTGTTTTATTTCTGTTCCTCTATTTCCTGCTGGTTGCTGAGGCCCGAAGTACAACCCCATCCTATCTAATACCTTTCCTATTCCTGAACTCTACCCATGTGGCCTGGCTGGGTGAATCCTTCAAGGTATCCTCTCTCAGTAAAGCTGTGATGTTCATAAAATCATAGAACCATTCAATGCAGAAGAGGCCCTTTTGCCAATCAAGTCTGCACCAACACATTACAAATGCCTGAATTCCCACTTCATCCCATCTGCCAGCACTTAGCCCTTAGCCCTGAATGTTATGATCACCTTTCAATCAACATGTTCCAGATCACCACAACCCATTGCATAATAAAAGGTCTTCATCTCAGCCCTGGTTCCTTTGCCAATTAACTTCAATTGTTTCCTGTGTCATTGCCCCTCCTGTTCCTTGTGTTCTATCCACTCTGTAAGACCCTTCATATCATTTCATTCACAGAATACATAAGGAAATAAACTTTAGTTAATTCACAATTTGGCATACTGGTGGTCATGAATGCCTGATTGTCAACACTGAAATGATGGGAGACAGTACACATTGTAATAGTTACTTTGAACATATTGCAAAACCACTGTATAAAATGCTGCAATTTAACATTCCAAATGACGCACTTGGATAGTGACATGACCCTTTAATTTCAGGATGAAGATTCCTAAGGGCACTCATGAAAAATATCAAATAATGAATTATTAATTCTGTAAATGAAATACTGTAGATTCTTCACTGACTGTTTTAATTGTCCGTGTCTGACATTAGATCTGCATTCCAGTTCAAAGCTAATTTGAAAATGTAAAAACAGACGTCTTTTAATTTTAATTGATAACAACATTCCAAATGGTATAAAGCTTCAAAGATAACTCTAACAGGCATACGAATGATGGTGAATTCTGCCCTTTTATGTATTGATCTTGTGCTTGAATCCAGCTAATTCCAACAGCATTAAGTAGATACAACAAGATACAGAATTGTGCAACTGCTCTTTGTCAGTTGTTTGGAGAAGAATTAGACACTGAGCAACAACTGGGAGAAAGATTTTATTTGCTGAGCAAAGGCCTGGGTGAAAATGTTGGTTTGGAGGGCAAGTCACTCTTACTGGTTAATGTAGCCAGAGTAGTCAGTGCAATGCACTGTGGCCCAAGAAATGTGATTTTAACAGTCAGGCAAACTGAGGAATCAAAACTTCCGGCAGTGACTGAAACTCAGTGTCAAAAGGCAATTTCCCCTTTACATTCTTGTTAAAGAATATAAATTGGTTCCTATTTTCAAGAAAGGGAACAGGAATAGCCCAGGAAATTACTGACTGGTGAGTCTAACCTCAGTGATTGGTAAGTTGATGGAGAGGATTCTGAGGGACAGGATTTATGAGCATTTAGAGAAGTTTAGTACGATCAGAAATAGTCAACTCGGATTTGTCAAGGGCAGGTCATGCCTTACGAGCCTAGTTAAGTTCTTTGAAAATGTGACTAAACACATTGACGAAGGAAGAGCGGTAGATGTGGTTTATATGGACTTCAGCAAGGTGTCCGATAATGTTCCCCATGCAAGACTTCTTGAGAAAGTGAGAGGGCATGGGTTTCAAGGGGCTGTTACCTTGTGAATTGGAACTGGCTTGCCCGTAGAAGGCAGAGAGTGGTTGTGGATGGGTCTTTTTCTGTGTCGAGGTCGGTCACCAGTGGAGTGCCCCAGGGATCTGTTCTGGGACCCCTGCTGTTTGTCATTTTCATAAATGACCTGGATGAGGAAGTGGAGGGATGGGTTAGTAAGTTCGCCAACGATACAAAGGTCGGTGGTGTTGCGGATGGTCTGGAGGGATGTCAAAAGTTGCAGCGGGACATAGACAGGATGCAAGACTGGGCAGAGAAGTGGCAGATGGACTTCATAAACGCAGATAAACGTGTAGTGGTCCATTTTGGCAGGAATAATGGGATGAAGGAGTACAATATAAGGGGTAGGAGTCTTAGCTATGTTGTAGAGCAGAAGGATCTTGGGGTCTGGGTCCATAGGACTCTTAAATCGGCCTTGCAGGTGGAGGAAGTGGTCAAGAAGGCGTACGGTGTACTGGCCTTCATTAATCGAGGAATAGAGTTTAGGAGTCAGGAGGTAATGATGCAGCTCTATAAGACCCTTGTGAAACCCCACTTGGAGTATTGTGCGCAGTTCTGGTCACCTCACTATAGGAAGGATATAGAGGCTATTGAGAGAGTTCAGAGGAGATTTACAAGATTGCTGCCTGGATTGGGAGGCAGGCCTTATGAAGATAGGTTGAGGGAGCTGGGACTCTTCTCACTGGAGAGACGTAGGTTGAGAAGCGACCTGATTTTATAAAATGTTGAGAGGAATAGATAGGGTGGACTCTCAGAGACTATTTCCCCGAGCTGAAATGGTCATTACGAAAGGACACAGATTTAAGGTGCAGGGAAGCAAATACAAAGGGGATGTTAGGGGTAAGTTTTTGGATCAGAAATTGGCTAGTTGTAAGAAGACATAGAGTAGTGGTTGATGGGAAATTTCATCCTGGAGTTCAGTTACCAGTGGTGTACTGCAAAGATCTGTTTTGGGACTACTGCTGTTTGTCGTTTTTATACATGACCTGGATGAGGGTGTAGAAGGATGGGTTAGTAAATGACATTAAAGTCGGTGGAGTTGTGGACAGTGTGGAAGGACGTTGCAGGTTACAGAGGGACATAGGTAAGCTGCAGAGCTGGGCTGAGAGATGCCGAATGGAGTTTAATGTGGAGAAATGTGAGGTGATTCACTTTGGTAAGAGTAACAGCAATACAGAGTACTGGGCTAATGGTAAGCTACTTGGTAGTGTGGATGAGCAGACAGATCCCTGAAAGTTGGCAGTGTTGTTAAGAAGCGTACGGTGTGTTAGCTTTTATTGGTAGGCAGATTGAGTTTCCGAGCTGTGAGGTCATGTTGCAGCTGTACAAAACTCTGGTGCGGCTGCACTTGGAATATTGCGTACAGTTCTGATCACCACACTATAGGAAGGACGTGGAAGCATTGGAAAAGGTGCAGAGGAGATTTATCAGGATGTTGCCTGATATGGAAGGAAGATCTTATGAGGAAAGGCTGAGGGACATGAGGCTGTTTTCATTAGAGGGAAGAAGATTAAGAGGTGACTTAATAAAGGTATAAAAGATGATCAGAGGATTAGATAGGGTAGACAGTGAGAGCCTTTTTCCTTGGATGGTGATGGTTAGCACGAGGGGACAAACCTTTAAATTAAGGGGTGGTAGATATAGGACAGAGCTAGGTTCTTTACTCAGAGAATAGTAAAAACGTGGAATGCCCTGCCTGTAACAGGAGTGGATTCACCAACATTAAGGGCATTTAAATGGTCAATGGATAAACGTATGGATGATATTGGAATAGTGTAGGTTAGATGGGCTTTAGATTGGTTTTCACAGGTTGGTGCAAATTGAGGGCTGAAGGCCCTCTACTGTGCTGTAATGTTCTAAGTTTCTTGTATTGTCCACCTGAGTTGCCACCTTGAGGGAACTGTGGATCTGCATTCCTAGATCCCTCTGTATGCTAAGGGCCATTTACTGTATACTTTCCCTCAGCAATTGACCTTCCAAATTACATCATAGAACATAGAACATAGAACATTACAGCACAGAACAGGCCCTTCGGCCATTGATGTTGTGCCGACCAAAATAAAAAGCAATGCCCCTCCAAACTAAACCATTCCCTTCTCTTCCATATACTTATCAATTAACTTCTTAAACGCCACCAAAACTTGGCGCATCTACAACAGCTGCAGGCAGGGCATTCCACTCCCTAATCACTCTTTGAGTAAAGAACCTACCTCTGATATCCGTCCTATAACTCATACCCCTTAATTTAAAGCTGTGTCCCCTCGTGCTAGCTTTCTCCATCCTAGGAAAAAGGCTATCACTGTCCACCCTATCTAAACCTCTAATCATCTTATATGCTTCAATAAGATCCCCTCTTAGCCGCCTCCTTTCTAACGAAAACAACCTCAAATCCTTCAACCTCTCTTCATAGGACCTGCCCTCCATACCAGGCAACATCCTGGTAAACCTCCTCTGTACCCTCTCCAATGCCTCCACATCTTTCTTATAATGTGGGGACCAGAACTGCACACAATACTCCAAGTGCGGCCGCACTAGAGTTTTGTACAGTTGCAACATGATGCTGCGGCTCCTAAATTCAATCCCCCTACCAATAAAAGCTAAGACTCCATATGCCTTCTTAACAACTTTATCCACTTGACTGCCTACTTTCAGGGATCTATTGACACATACACCAAGATCCTTCTGTTCCTCAACACTATTAAGAGCCCTACCATTAGCCCTATACTCTACACATTTATTGTTCCTGCCAAAGTGCATTACCTCACACTTTTCCACATTAAACTCCATTTGCCACCTCTCGGCCCAGCTCTGCAACTTGTCCAAGTCACTCTGTAAACTATAACACCCCTCTTCACTATCTACCACTCCACCGACTTTAGTGTCATCTGCAAATTTACTGATCCATCCTTCAATACCCTCATCCAGATCATTTATAAAAATTACAAACAGCAGGGGCCCCAAAACAGACCCCTGAGGCACACCACTTGTCACCGAACTCCACGATGAATATCTCCCATCAACCACCACCCTCTGTCTTCTATCTGCCAGCCAATTCCTAATCCAATTAGCTAAATCACCCTCTATTCCACACATCTGCATTTTCTGTAGAAGTCTTCCATGGGCCACCTTATCAAAAGCCTTACTAAAGTCCATATATACTACATCAACCGCCTTACCCCCATCCACCTCTCTGGTCACTTTCTCAAAAAACTCAATGAGGTTAGTAAGGCATGACCTACCCTTCACGAAACCATGCTTACTATCCCCAATCAATTCATTTCTCTCTAAATAACTATAAATCCTATCCCTAATAATTCTCTCCAATACCTTGCCCACAACAGAAGTAAGACTCACTGGCCTATAATTCCCAGGAAGGTCTCTCTTCCCCTTCTTAAACATGGGACCACATTCGCTATCCTCCAGTCCTCCGGAACCACACCCGTAACCAACGAGGACCTGAAGATCAGAGCCAGAGGCTCTGCAATCTCCTCTCTTGCCTCCCAGAGAATCCTAGGGTAAATCCCGTCCGGCCCAGGGGACTTATCCAACTTCAAACCCTCGAGAATTTCTAGCACATCCTCCCTATCTACTACAATACTTTCCAATTTGCAACCCTGTACCTCAGTGTTCTCCATAGCTACATTTTCAGCACTCTGCGTGAATACCGAAGAGAAATATTTATTCAGTGCCTCACCAATCTCTTCAGGCTCCACGCACAACTTCCCACTGCTGTCTATGACTGGCCCTAATCTTGCCCTAACCAATCTTCTATTCTTAACATATCGAAAGAAAGCTTTAGGATTCTCCTTAATCCTATCAGCCAACATCTTCTCGTGTCCCCTCTTAGCTCTCCTCAATTCACTTTTTAGCTCCTTCCTGGCTAATCTATAGCTATCCATTGCACTAACTGAGCCTTCAAGCCTCATCCTGACATAAGCCTCCTTTTTCTTCTTAACCAGCAAATCAACTTTTTTCGTACACCAAGGCTCTCTTACTCGACCATTTCCTCCCTGCCTGACAGGGACATACTTATCAAGGACTCGCAGCAGCTGCTCCTTGAATAAGCACCACATTCCAGATGTTCCCAGTCCCTGTAGTTTCCTAGTCCAATCTATGCACCCTAATTCTCTCCTGATGGCCTCATAATTACCCTTCCCCCAGCTATAACTACTGCCCCCAGCTTCATGCCTATCCCTGTCCATCACTAAGGTGAACGTAACCGAATTGTGGTCACTATCACCAAAATGTTCACTAACTTCCAAGCCTAACACCTGGTCTGGCTCATTGCCCAGCACCAAATCCAATGTAGCCTCACCTCTAGTTGGCCTATCTACATACTGAGTCAAAAAACCTTCCTGCACACTCTGTACGAAAACTGACCCCTCTAACGAGCTAGAGCTATAGCTATTCCAATCAATATTAGCAAAGTTAAAGTCCCCCATCACAATTACCCTACTACTTTCACTCCTAATCAGAATTGACTTTGCAATCCTTTCCTCAACCTCTCTAGAACTATTAGGAGGTCTGTAAAAGACTCCCAACAGGGTGACCTCTCCTCTCCTGTTTCTAATCTCAGCCCATACTACCTCAACAGACAAGTCCTCATCAAACTTCTTTTCTATCACCGTGATACAGTCTTTGACCAATAATGCCACTCCTCCCCCCCTTCTACCTCCTTCTCTACTCCGACTAAAGCATTTGTACCCCGGAACCTGCAACATCCATTCCTGTCCCTGCTCTACCCAAGTCTCTGAAATGGCCACAACATCGAAGTTCCAGGTACTGGTCCAAGCTGCAAGTTCCTCCCCCTTATTGCGAATACTCCTTGCATTAAAGTATACGCATTTCAAACCATGCCCCACCCCACCCGTACGCCGCTGTGTTTTACAACTCTCTTCTATAACCCCCTTACTCTCATCCCTCTCAGCACCCCAACTACTTAGGATCCCACCCCCCCCCCGAATCAGTTTAAAGCCCCCATCATAGCCTTAGCAAATTTTCCCCCCAAGATATTAGTCCCCCTCTGGTTCAGGTGTAGACCATCTCTCTTGAAGAGGTCCCACCTATCCCAGAATGAGTCCCAATTGTTAAGGAACCTGAACCCCTCCCTCCTGCACCATCCCCGCAGCCATGAGTTCAAACTTTCCCTTTCTCTGTTCTTCTCTAAACTATCCCTTGGCACAGGCAAGAGTCCAGAGATAACCACTCTGCCTGTTATGGACCTAAGCTTCCACCCTAACTCCATAAATTTCTGTTTAATATCCCCTTCCCTTGTCCTACCTACATCATGTGTCCCCACATGAACTATGACTTGGGGCTGACTCCCCTCACCCTTAAGAATCTTAAAAACCCGATCTGCGACATCCTGGACCCCAGCCCCTGGGAGGCAACACACCAGCCCTGAGTCCCTCACATTTGACTGGGTTAAATTCCATCTGCCATTTTTCAGCCCCAGTGGACAGTGGGGAAGTTTTGGATGTGGTGTATCTGGATTTCCAGAAAGCATTCGACATGTGCTGTAGCAAAGGCTGCTACATAAGTTAAAGGTGCACAGAATTATGGGTAATAGAACATAGAACATTACAGCGCAGAACAGGCCCTTCGACCCTCAATGTTGCGCCGACCAATTAAGAAAAAGCAATGACCCTCTAACCTAAACTATTCCCTTTTCATCCATAAACCTATCTACAGACCTGTTAAACGCCACCAAACTTGGCGCATCTAGAACTGCAGCAGGCAGGGCATTCCATACCTTTACCACCCTCTGGGTAAAGAACCTACCTCTGACATCCGTCTATAACTACCACCCCTTAATTTAAAGCTATGTCCCCTCATGATAGCTTTCTCCATCCTAGGAAAAAGGCTATCACTGTCCACCCTATCTAAACTTCGAATCATCTTGTATGTTTCAATAAGGTCTCCTCTTAGCTGCCTTCTTTCTAATGAAAACAACCTCAAATCCCTCAGCCTCTCTTCATAAGACCTGCCCTCTATACCAGGCAACATCCTGGTAAACCTCCTCTGTACCGTCTCCAATGCCTCCACATCTTTCTTATAATGTGGGGACCAGAACTGTACACAATACTCCAAGTGCGGCCGCACCAGAGTTTTGTACAGTTGCAACATGACGTTACGGCTCCGAAATTCAATCCCACTACCAATAAAAGCTAAGACTCCGTATGCCTTCTTAACAACCTTATCGACTTGATTGCCAACTTTCAGGGATATATGCACACATACACCAAGATCCCTCTGTTCATCAACACTATTAAGAGTCCTACCATTAGCCCTATACTCTACACATTTGTTATTCCTGCCAAAGTGAATTACCTCTCACTTTTCCACATTAAACTCCATTTGCCACCTCTCGGCCCAGCTCTGCAACTTGTCCAAGTCTCTCTGCAAACTATAACACCCCTCTTCACTACCTACCACTCCTCCGACTTTGGTGTCATCCGCAAATTTACTAATCCATCCTTCTATACCCTCATCCAGATCATTTATAAAAATTACAAACAGCAGGGGCCCCAAAACAGATCCCTGAGGTACACCACTTGTAACCAAACTCCATGATGAATAATTTCCATCAACCACCACCCTCTGTCTTCTATCAGCTAGCCAATTCCTAATCCAATTAGCTAAATCACCCTCAATCCCATACATCTGCATTTTCTGCAGAAGCCTTCCATGGGCCACCTTATCGAACGCCTTACTAAAGTCCATATATACCACATCAACTGCCTTACCCCCATCCACCTCTTTGGTCACTTTTTCAAAAAACTCAATAAGGTTAGTAAGGCACGACCTACCCTTCACAAAACCATGCTGACTATCCCCAATCAATTCACTTCTCTCTAAATAACTATAAATCCTATCCCTAATAATTCTTTCCAATACTTTGCCCACAACAGAAGTAAGATTCACCGGTTTATAATTCCCAGGAAAGTCTCTATTCCCCTTCTTGAACAATGGGACAACATTCGCTATCCTCCAGTCTTCCGGCACTATACCTGTAACCAAAGACGACCTGAAGATCAGAGCCAGAGGCTCTGCAATTGCCTCTCTCGCCTCCCAGAGAATCCTAGGGTAAATCCCGTATGGCCCAGGTGACTTATCTATTTTCAACCCTCAAGAATATCTAGCACATCCTCCTTATCTGCTTCAATACTGTCCAGCTTACAACCCTGTATCCCAGTGTTCTCCACAACTACATTTACGTCTCCCTGCTTGAATACCGAAGAGAAATATTTGTTCAGTGCCTCTCCAATCTCTTCAGGCTCCACGCATAACTTCCCACTGCTGTCTCTGACTGGCCCTAATCTTGCCCTAACCAATCTTCTATTCTTAATGTATTAGAGGTAGGTTCTTAATGTATTAGCATGGATTGAGAATTGGTTAAATAACAGAAAGCAAAGAGTGGGGGTAAATGGGTGCTTTTCTGGTTGGCAATTAGTGACTAATAGTGTGCCTCAGGGATCAGTGTTGGGACCACAATTGTTTATGAGTTACATAGATGATTTGGAATTGGGAATCAATTGTAGTGTGTCAAAATTCACTAAGAGGAGTGGAAGACCAAAGTATGCAGAAGACTCTGAAAGTCTGCAAAGTGATATAGATAGTCTAAATGAGTGAGCGAGAGTCTGGCAGATGGAATACAATGTTGGTCATGCACTTTGGTAGGACTATTATTTAAATGGTAAAAAATTGCAGCATGCTGCTGTGCAGAGGGACCTGGGTGTCCCTGTGCAAGAATCATAAGGAGTTGGTTTGGAGGTGCAGCAGATAATTAAGAAGGCAAATGGAATTTTGACCTTCATTGATAGAGGGATAGAGTTTAAAAACAGCAAGATTATGTTGCAGCTGTATAAAACTGTGCAGTTTTGGTCTCCTTATTGAGAAAGGATATACTAGCGCTGGAGGGGATAGAGAGGAGATTCACTAGGTTGATTCTGGAGTTGAGAGGGTTGGTTTATGAGGAGAGACTGAGTAGACTGGGGCTATACTCATTGGAATTCAGAGGAATGAGGGAGAACCTTATAGAAATGTGAGATTATGAAGGAAATAGATGAGATAGAAGCAGGGAAGTTGTTTCTATTGGCAGATGAAACTAGAACTAGGGGGCATGGCCTCAAAATAAGGGGGAGCAGATTTAGGACTGAGTTGAGGAGGAACTTCTTCACACAAAGGGTTGTGAATCTGTGGAATTCCCTGCCCAGGGAAGCAGTTGAGGCTCCTTCATTGAATGTTTTTAAGGCAAGGATAGATAAATTTTTGAACAATAAAGGAATTAAGGGTTATGGTGAGCGGGCGGGTAAGTGGAGCTGAGTCTATGAAAAGTTCAGCTGTGATCTTATTGAATGGCAGAGCAGGCTCGAGGGTCTAGATGACCTACTCCTCGATCAGGTTGCCCCTCAGTCTTCTCTGCTCCAACAAAAGCAACCCAAGCCTACCCAACCTCTCTTCATAACTTTAATGTTCTATCCCTGGCAGCATCCTGGTGAATCTTCTCTGCACCCCGTCCAGTGGAATTACATCCTTCTGATGATGTGGTGACCAGAACTGCACACAATATTCTTAGTTGTAGCCTCACCAAAGTTTGATACAATTCTATCATGACCTCTCTGCTTTTGTAATCTATGATGTAGAGATGCCGACATTGGACTGGGGTAAACTCAGTAAAGTTTCACAACACCAATTTTAAATCCAACCATTTATTTGACAGTAAATTCGCGAGCTTTCGACACTATGTGCCTTCATCAGGCAAATGCAGTGTTCTGGTCTGCAATAGCACTCATACCTACACAGACAGTCATAGATTGCTGATTAGAATGCGAATCCTTACATTTAATCTGCTATTCAAGTGTTAAAGTGGCTAACAATGTGTGTGAAGGGAATCCTGAACATTGGTTAGAGAATTGTGTATTTTCTCCAAACAGCACAGTAAGTGAGGTTTTTAGCTAACCCAAGCAAGTTACGGGGTTACAGATAGTGCGTCACGAAGCCAAGATCCCTATTAAGACCGTCCTCATGTGTGTGGAACTTGGCTATCAGTCTCTGCTCAGCGACTCTGTGCTGTCGTGTGTCCCGAAGGCCCCCTTGAAGAACATTTACCCGCAGGTCGGAGGCCGAATGCCCATGACTGCTGAAGTGTTCGCCTACAGGAAGGGAACTGTTTTGCCTGGTGATTGTTGAGCGATGCTCATTCATCTGCTGTCGTAGTGTCTGCATGGTCTCCCCAATGTACCATGCTTCGGAACATCCTTTCTTGCAACGTATTAGGTAGACAACGTTGGCCGAGTTGCAAGAGTATGTACCGTGCACCTGGTGAATGGTATCCTCACGTTTGATGATGTCGTCCATGTCTATGATCTGGCATGTCTTGCAGAGGTTGCTGTGGCAGGGTTGTGTGGTATTGTGGTCAATGTTCTCCTGAAGGTTGGGTAGTTTGCTGCGAACAATGATCTGTTTGAGGTTGTGCGGTTGTCTGAAAGCAAGAAGTGGCGGGGTGGGGATGGCCCTAATGAGATGTTCATCATCATCAATGATATGTTGAAGACTCCGGAGAAGATATTGCAGCTTCTCCGCTCCGGGGAAGTACTGGACAACAAAGAGTACTCTGTCCACCGTGTCCCGTGTCTGTCTTCTGAGGAGGTCAGTGCGGTTTATCGCTGTGGCACGTCGGAACTGTCGATCGATGAGTTGAGCGCCATATCCTGTTCTCACGAGGGCATCCTTCAGCATCTGGAGGTGTCTGTCATGATCCTCGTCATCTGAGCAAATTCTGTGTATACAGAGGGCTTGTCCATAGGGAATGGCTACTTTAATGTGTCTAGGGTGGAAGCTGGAGAAGTGGAGCATTGTGAAGTTGTCTGTTGGTTTGCGGTACAGTGAGGTGCTGAGGTGACCATCCTTGATGGAGATGCGTGTGTCCAAGAATGCAACTGATTCTGGAGAATAGTCCATGGTGAGTCTGAATGTGGGATGGAACTTGTTGATATCATCATACAGTTGTTTCAATGATTGTTCACCATGAGTCCAAAGGAAAAAGATGTCATCCATGTATCTAGTATATAACCTTGGTTGAAGATCTCGTGTGGTGAAGAAGTCTTGTTCGAACCTGTGCATGAAGATGTTGGCATACTGAGGTGCAAATTTGGTCCCCATGGCTGTTCCGTGTGTCTGGATGAAAAACTGATTGTTGAAGGTGAAGACATTGTGGTCCAAGATGAAGCGGATGAGTTGTAAAATTGCATCCGGAAACTGGCAGTTGTTGGCATTGAGTACTGAGGCAGTTGCAGCAATACCATCGTCGTGGGGGATGTTGGTGTAGAGCGCCGAGACATCCTTTGTGACAAGGAGTGTCTCTGGTTCTACTGCTCCATGTGTGCTGAGTTTCTGTAGGAAGTCCGTAATGTCAAGACAAAAGCTGGGGGTTCTTTGTACAATGGGTTTCAGGATGCCCTCGATATAGCCGGAGAGGTTCTCACACAGGATCCCATTGCCCGATACGATGGGACGGCCGGGTATGTTTGCCTTGTGTATCTTTGGGAGGCAGTAGAGATCTCCAATGCGGGCAGTACGTGGAATGAGAGCCTGAAGGGTGTTCTGAAGGTCCGGATCAAAGGTTTTGATCAGAGTGTTGAGTTGACAAGTGTGTTCTTTGGTCAGACGTGCTGTAACTGTCTGTAGTGTTTCTCATTGTTTAGTGGTCGGTACACTTCTTCACAGTAGTCCGTTCTGTTCAGTATGACGGTGGCGCCTCCTTTGTCTGCTGGTTTGATGACAATGTTGCGGTTGGTCGTAAGAGCACGGATGGCCTTGCTTTGTGCTTGGGTGATGTTCGGGACTGTCTTGTAAGTGTGGTTGATGAATCTGGTGTTCACACACCTCCTGATGGCTTGGGCATACATGTCCAGTCGGGAGCAGCGGGTTTCTGGAGGAATCCAATTGGATTCATTCCTCTTCGGTTGCTGCACTGCAGATTCCTCTGTCGGCTATTCTGGTTCATTAGCTATCTCATTGAGTCCGCTATTGGCCTCTTGGGGTTTGTGGAAGAACTCACGCAGTCTCATTCGCCTGATGAATTCAATCTGTGTCTGCTGCAAGACTGATGGGCTCCATTTTGGTGGTGGGACAGAAATTGAGCCCTCGGCTGAGAACTTCGATTTCCTCTGATTGAAGTGTGTAGTCCGACAAGTTAACAATGGACCTCCCTGTGGTAGTGTTGTTTTCTACTGTGGTGCCAAGGGAGGTTTGGTTTTTGCTGGTGGCGATGCCGAGTTTTTCAAGTTTCCTGTTCTTGGTGTGCATGTAAATGGTGTAGTTTCTTTGTCTCATCTGCTTGGCAAAGTTTCGCAGCTGATCTGCATCCTGAGCGCAAGTTGAGAATATGTATTCCATTTTACTTTCCAGGGTGTGGCGTTTGCTATAGAGCTGGTGTATGAGGTGATTGAGGAGTGTGAGAGAGGTGCGACGGCAAAGCCTCTCAGCGTAGTCTGTGTTATAGGTTGACCTGAGTGGGTTCGTGATCTGTAGTCCCTTTGGTATCCTATCTGCTTTCTTGCATCTCTGTAGAAACTTGATGTCTGTGTCGATATGTGCAATCCTCTTGGAGATCCTCTCCACTTGGATCGGCAGTATGCAGTGTCGATAGTAGTCATGATGTAGAGATGCCGGCATTGGACTGGGGTAAACTCAGTAAAGTTTTACAACACCAATTTTAAATCCAACCAATTTATTTGATAGTAAATCCGCGAGCTTTCGACACTATGTGCCTTCGTCAGGCAAATGCAGTGTTCTGATCTGCAGAGGCACTCATATCCACACAGACCGTTACAGATTGCTGATTAGAATGCGAATCCTTACATCTAACCTGCTATTCAAGTGTTAAAGTGGCTAACAATGTGTGTGAAGGGAATCCTGAGCATTGGTTAGAGAATTTTGTATTTTCTCCAGACAGCACAGTAAGTGAGGTTTTTTGCTAACCCAGGCAAGTTACGGGGGTTACAGATAGTGTGTCATGAAGCCAAGATCCCTGTTAAGACCGTCCTCATGTGTGCGGAGCTTGGCTATCAGTCTCTGCTCATCGACTCTGCGCTGTCGTGTATCACGAAAGCCCCCTTGAAGAACATTTACCCGCAGGTCGGAGGCCGAATGCCCATGACTGCTGAAGTGTTTGCCCACAGGAAGGGAACTGTTTTGCCTGGTGATTGTTGAACGATGCTCATTCATCCGCTGTCGTAGTGTCTGCATGGTCTCCCCAATGTACCATGCTTCGGGACATCCTTTCTTGCAACGTATTCGGTAGACAACGTTGGCCGAGTTGCAAGAGTACGTACCGTGCACCTGGTGAATGGTATCCTCACATTTGATGATGTCATCCATGTCTATGATCCGGCATGTCTTGCAGAGGTTGCTGTGGCAGGGTTGTGTGGTATTGTGGTCACTGTTCTCCTGAAGGTTGGGTAGTTTGCTGCGAATAATGACCTGTTTGAGGTTGTGCGGTTGTCCGAAAGCAAGTGGGGGGGTGGGGATGGCCCTAGCGAGATGTTCATCATCATCAATGATATATTGAAGACTCCGGAGAAGATGTTGTAGCTTCTCCGCTCCGGGGAAGTACTGGACAACAAAGGGTACTCTGTCCACCTTGTCCCGTGTTCGTCTTCTGAGGAGGTCAGTGCAGTTTATCACTGTGGCACGTCGGAACTGTCAATTGATGAGTCGAGCGCCATATCCTGTTCTCATGAGGGCATCCTTCAGCGTCTGGAGGTGTCTGTCACGATCCTCCTCATCTCAGCAAATTCTGTGTATATGGAGGGCTTGTCCATAGGGAATGGCTTCTTTAACGTGTCTAGGGTGGAAGCTGGAGAAGTGGAGCATTGTGAGGTTGTCTGTCGGTTTGCGGTACAGTGAGGTGCTGAGGTGACCATCCTTGATGGAGATACTCTTGCAACTCGGCCAACGTTGTCTACCTAATACGTTGCAAGAAAGGATGTCCCGAAGCATGGTACATTGGGGAGACCATGCAGACACTACGACAGCGGATGAATGAGCATCGCTCAACAATCACCAGGCAAAACAGTTCCCTTCCTTTGGGCGAACACTTCAGCAGTCATGGGCATTCGGCCTCCGACCTGCGGGAAAATGTTCTTCAAGGGGGCCTTCGGGACACACGACAGCGCAGAGTCGCTGAGCAGAGACTGATAGCTAAGTTCCGCACACATGAGGACGGTCTTAACAGGGATCTTGGCTTCATGACACACTATCTGTAACCCTGTAACTTGCCTGGGTTAGCAAAAAATCTCACTTACTGTGCTGTCTGGAGAAAATACAAAATTCTCTAACCAATGCTCAGGATTCCCTTCAGAAACATTGTTAGCTACTTTAACACTTGAATAGCAGGTTAGATGTAAGGATTCGCATTCTAATCAGCAATCTGTAACTGTCTGAGTTGGTATGAGTGCTATTGCAGACCAGAACCACTGCATTTGCCTGACGAAGGCCATAGTGTCAAAAGCTCGTGAATTTACTATCAAATAAATTGGTTGGATTTAAAATTGGTGTTATGAAACTTTACTTTGTAATCTATGCCTTGATTGATAAAGGCAGGTGTCCCATATGCCTTTTTCACCAACCTATTAACATACTCTTCTTCTTTCAGAGAGCTGTGGACAAAATGCCAAGATCTCTGTTCCACAGAACTTCTTCATGTCCTACCATTCATTGAGTACTTTCTTAGCAAATTACTCCTTCCAAAGTGTATCACCTCACACTTTTCAGAGTTAAATTCCATCTGCCACTTATCTATCCATTTGACCAATTCTTCTATCACCTTCTTTAAACCAAGACGTTCCGTCTCACTCATGCAGCCAATTTTACTAATCCTACCCCACACATACATTTCGTAAATACGTGGCAACTGGGAAAGAACAGTAATAAATCTCGCAACATCAGGTTAAAGTCCAACAGGTTTAATTTGGTCGCACCAGCTTTCGGAGCACTGCTCCCTGATCAGGTGAATGGGAGTTGTGTTCACAGACAGAGCAGATATCAACACGTGAAGTGGGAGAGAAGAGAGTTTCATAAACTCCCTTTCTTCCTGTGTCTAATCTTTGGGGCTAGTTCAGATCTGGCAGTTACTGCAGCTTTTGACCGAAAAGTTCAAATCAATTAGCTGGGGAAAGTTTAGATTTCGGGAAGTTGGAGTAAAAATGCTGCCAGCCGCATTTTTAATGTCATGTGATTAGCAAAAGTGTTGTCAGCTGATTAGATGTCACATGATTTTGTTTGCACGACACAGAGCAGAGTCTAGCCTGACCTCGCCATGTCTGTCTGTATGAGACACAGTGTCTGAGTCTGAGTGAGAGAGAGAGAGGCTGTGTGTCTCTGTTTCTCTCTGTGCCTGAGCTTCTGTGCCTCTGTGTGTGTGAGAGTGTGTCTGTGTGTGTGCCTCTGTGTGTGTCTGTGTCTGTGCCTGTGTGTGTGTCTGTCTGTGTGTGTGTGTGTGTGTGTGTGTGAGTGACGGGAGCGTGTCGAGCCGGGGGAGGGTCCCCGGGCTCCCCGGTTATATTGAGCTGTAGCGGAGCCGATGCTGAGAGTGATCCCAATGATCGCTGCCCCGTCAGAGGCAGTAACTGGGAGACATGAAGCTCCGGCCTAGGACTCTCGGGGTGGCAGGGGCTCTGCTGCTGCTCTTCTCTCTGATCAGCATCTTCACTGTCCCAATCATTATACAGCAACAGGTAACAGCGGTGAGTGTCAGCACCCTGCTCTGCCAACTAATCCCCTGACTCTCTCTGCTCCTTTCTCTCTCCCTCTCTTTCTCTTTACCTGTCTTTTTTTTCTCCCTCGATTGATTGAGGTATTGCTGTCATTTTAGATTTGGGTTTTCCTGCAGATGTCTGTTTTCAATGTTCTGCTGGATTATTATTGCATTATACCTTCCCCTTCTTTGTAGAGAATCAGAACTTGGCCTGTCCAATGTTTGTGAGTTGTGACATTGCCATCTACTTCATTACTGTGGGTGACTGTTTGAAATATTTGAGTTTCAGCTGCACTTGTAAAGTTGACACAGTCCCAGATGGCCACCAAATAAAAGGCTCTTTTTGCTGTGGTGATTTAACCTGTGGGTCACAGTATCTCAGACATGTGGAAATTGAACCCATGCTGTTGGCATTACTCACTAGCTGTCCATGTAACTGAGCTAACCTAGTGTATTATATTTCTACAGCCCAGTGTTTTATATTTTGTACTGATGTCCCTTATTATCAGTGGGTTTGTGATTTATATTACATTGTTATCAAATACAAACTTGTCAATAATATTTTAACGTTTGTTTTGACCATTGCTGATAGACACACTGAGGCTTGGAACGGCTCTGTGCAAACAGAATCTAACGTTAATGTGCCACTTTTTGCAACCAATTAAGTACTTCTGAGAGTAATCACTGTTGTTACACAGCTAATGGAAAATGGCTAATGTTACACCGCTGTTTAAAAAAGGTAGCAGACAGAAGGCAGGGAATTATAGGCTGGTTAGTTTAACTTCTGTAGTTGGAAAAATGCTTGAATCTGTCGTCAAAGCAGAAATAACGAGGCACCTGGATATGAACTGTTTGATCAAACAAATGCAGCACGGAAGTCATGCTTGACGAATTTATTGGAGTTCTATGAGGAAGTAACTAGTGCAGTAGATAGAGGGGAACCAGTGGATGTGGTGTTTTTGGATTTCCAGAAGGTGTTTGATAAGAACATAGAACGTCACAGCGCAGAACAGGCCCTTCGGCCTTCGATGTTGCGCCGACCAATTATGAAAAAAAAAGCAATGCCCCTCCAAACTAAACCATTCCCTTCTCTTCCATAAACTTATCAACTAACCTCTTAAACGCCACCAAACTTGGCGCATCTACAACTGCCGCAGGCAGGTCATTCCACTCCCTAACCACCCTCTGGGTAAAGAACCTACCTCTGATATCCGTCCTATAACTATCACCCCTTAATTTAAAGCTGTGTCCCCTCGTGCTAGCTTTTTCCATCCTAGGAAAAAGGCTATCACTGTCCACCCTATCTAAACCTCTAATCATCTTATATGTTTCGATCAGGTCCCCTCTTAGCCTCCTCCTTTCTAACGAAAACAACCTCAAATCCCTCAGCCTCTCCTCATAACACATGCCCTCCATACCAGGCAACATCCTGGTAAACCTCCTCTGTACCCTAAGGTGCCTCACAAAAGATTGCTGCAGAAGGTTAGGGTGCAGGGAGTTGGGGGTAGGGTGTTAGACTGGATAGAGGATTGGTTGTCTAATAGGAAGCAGAGAGTAGGTATTAGTGGGTGCTATTCTGATTGGCAGCTGGTGACTAGTGGAGTGCCCCAGGGATCGGTGCTGGAGCCTCAACTGCTTACCATATACATAGATGGTCTGGAGGAAGGGGCTGAGTGCAGGGTGACGAAATTTGCTGATGACACAAAGATGAGTGGAAAAGCAAATTGCGTGGAGGGTGTGGAAAGCCTGCAGAGGGATCTGGATAGGTTGAGTGAGTGGGCGAGGACCTGGCAGATGGAGTATAATGTTAGCAAGTGTGAGGTTATCCACTTTGATAGGAATAATGGTAGAAAGGATTATTATTTAAATGGAGAAAAGCTGCAGAAGGGCCTGGGGGTCCTTGTGCATGAATCGCAGAAACACAGTCTGCAGGCGTAGCAGGTGATTAAGAAGGTGAATGCAATGTTGGCCTTTATAGCGAGGGGGATAGAATAAAAAAAGTAGGGAGGTACTTTGGCAGCTGTATAGGGTGTTGGTGAGGCCGCAGCTGGAGTACTGTGTGCAGTTTTGGTTGCCGCATTCGAGGAAGGATATATTGGCCTTGGAGGGAGTGCAGAGAAAGTTTACTAGGCTGATACCTGAGATGAGGGGGTTGGATTATGAGGAGAGACTGAATAGGCTAGGTTTGTACTCTTTGGAGTTTAGAAGGCTGAGAGCGGATCTTATAGAGATGTATAAGATAATGAAGGGGATGGATAGGGTAGAGGTTGAGAGACTCTTCCCACTTAACAAAGATAGCAGGACTAGAGGGCACAGCCTCAAGATTGTGGGGGGGGAGGTGAGGATGTAGTTCAGACCAGAGTTGTAGAGGAATTTCTTCACGCAAAGGGTGGTGAATCTTTGGGATTCTCTGCCTGATGAGGTGGTGGAGGCTTCCTCGTTGAATATATTCAAGTCAAGAGTGGATAGGTTTTTGATTGACAAGAGAATTAAGGGTTACGGGGAGAAAGCGGGAAAGTGGTACTGAACCACTACAGATCAGCCATGATGTTATTGAATGGCGGGGCAGGCTCGAGGGGCTGGATGGCCGACTCCTGCTCCTGCTCCTGTTTCTTATGTTCTTATGTAATTGTGCCCAGCAAGATCCCAAAAACAAAAAATGCGCTGAGGTTTTTTTTTTGGAGACATGTTGGTTAATGGATAAATATTGGTGAGGATGCGGAGGAGAACCCCTGCTCCTTGAAGCGGTGCCTTTAGATCCAACTAAGAGTATTCAGGCTCTTTATTTAACATTTTGTCTGAAAGATATTGATCACCTTCAGTGCACTGCTCCCAGAGCCTAGCAGTGCTGTCTGTACCAGCCTATTGCATGTAATCTCTGTAACAAACATCTATCGATTTGAGATTGTTTTGACACACTGGACCTATTAAATAGGTTCAGCTTCACTTTTTAATCTGTCCAGAAGATTCCAATTTTCGATATCAGGCTTGGCCTGGCCCTTTACCTGGTTAAGTTCCAAGAGGTTTTGGGAAATGCTGATGGCAGTTGGAAGCAGGACCTGTATCCATCCTGGAATAAGATCAAATTGAGGAAACATAACATTTCTTTGAGGATGTGGGTATATTACCACAACTAATGATTTGAGATAGAACATTTTAATAATGGTATTATATTCAGGAATTTCAAGGTTAAATCACAGTGTGGCTTGTGTTAAGAATAAACTAAAATAAAAGGCAAGCTGTTAATAACATTCAAAATTTAAGTAGATTAAGGAAAATGGTTATGAAAATATAACCTGGACAGAGGGTGGGTAAATGTGATGAGGATTAGCTGCTTGTGTGAAGAGTTGATGCTGATGCAGCCTGGTGGAGAAATGTTGGGATAATTCTGGCTTTTCAATCCACAAAAGTGACCAAGACTGGGAATGGAATATTGCAAAGATGTTTGACATTTTGGAAAGACAGACAGAAAGGAAAAGGAGGATGGTGTTGGAAAAGCAAGGAGCATAGTGACCATGGGTGAGCCCAATCTGTACGTAGACTATCTTTTTAATGATGTGGAGGACAGGTTTCTGGAGTGTGTCAGGATGGGTTTTTTTTTTTAGAGCAAAATGTTGAAGAATCAACTGGAATACAGGATCTCAAAGAAACTTTTATAAAATTCTGACAGGATAGATTCAGAAAGAATGTTCCCAATGATGGTGAATTCCAGAACTAGGGGTCATAGTTTGAAGATAAGGCTAACTTTTTTTCAAACTTGAGGTGAGGAGAAATTTCTTCACCCAGAGGGTGGTGAATGTGTGGAATTCAGTCCCACAGAATGTAGTTGATAATTTTGTTATAATAGAATGTTTAGGATGAAAGACCATAATTTTACCCTCTGTTTGAAAATGAGGAAGTTCAATCTGAACTTTGCGTCAGTATTGATCAAGGAGAAGGACTTGGTGGATGGTGAGCGTGGGAAATAATGTATAGATAGTTTGAGATCAAAAAGGAGGAGATATTGGGGTTCTTGAGAAACATTTGAGGTAGACAAGTTTTCAAGGTCTGATGGGATATACCCCAGAATACTGAGAGAGGCAAGGGAGGAAATTGCTGGGGCTTTGAGAGAAATCTTCACTGGCTACAGGGGAGGTCTCAGTAAGAGTCTGGCAACACCAATTTTAAATCCAACCGATTTATTTGATAGTAAATCTGCTAGCTAACACCTCATTCGCCTGATGAAGGCACAAGCGCCAAAAGCTCGCAGATTTACTATCAAATAAATCAGTTGGATTTAAAATTGGTGTTGCCAGACTCTTACTGAGTTTACCCCAGTCCAACGCCGGCATCTCTACATCATGACTACAGGGGAAGTCCCAGAGGATTGGAGAATAGCCAATGTTGTTCCTTTATTTAAGGGGAGCAAGAATAATCCAGGTAATTACAGGCCAGTGAGCCTTTCATCAGTGGTAGGGAAATTATTGGAGAGGATTCTTCGAGACAGGATTTATTCCCACTTGGAAATAAGTGGACATATTAGTGAGAGGCAACATGGTTTTATGAAGGGGAGGTTATACCTCGTGAACTTGATTGAGTTTTCCAAGGAAGTGACGAAGATGATTGAGGGTAGGACGGTGGATGTTGTCTATGTAGATTTCAATAAAACCTTTGACAAGGTCCCTCATCGCAGACTGTGCGGAAGGTGAAGTCACTTGGGATCAGAGGTGAGCTGGCAAGGCTCAAGGATACAAAACTGGCTCGGTCAAAGAAGACAGAGGGTAGCAGTGGCAGGGTGTGTTTCTGAATAGAGGGCTGTGACAAGTGGCGTTCTCAGGGATCAGTGCTGGGATTGTGGGAAAGATTGTGTAAGATTTTTTAAAAAAAGTTTATAGAGTTCCAGAAACACCAGTAAACCTGCAGAAGGACAGCAACGTAGAATTTGGAAAAGGAGGACAAAAAAAACCCAATAAAGAAACAGTGAATAGGATATGAATATAATTGTGAGGAGAATCTGGGCTGTTACAGGATTTTTCTGTCGGTATGTGAAAGGGAAAGATTTAACTATGACAAATGTGGGTTCATTACAGGAAAAGTCAGGAAAATTCATAATGGAGAATAGAGAAATGGTAGAGAAACCAAATGTCTGTTTTCACCAAGGAAGACAAAGGAAGTCTCCCAGATGTAGAAGATATTGCCAGGTCTTCTCCAAATGTTCCTTCACTGTAGTACCTGAGATTGAAACGTCATCCAGATAGACAGTCACTCTGGCACCCCTTAAAGGATGTTCTCCATCAGCCTTTGAAAATTGGTACAAATCAAAGATACTCATCCAGCCCTTTGAGTATTTAGAATGATGTTCTTCCTGGATGACATCTCAGGCTCCAGTTGAAGGTAAGCATGACTAATGTCTAATTTGGAAAATATGTGACTCCCAGGCCAGGTTTGCACACAAGTCTTCTATGACATGGGGTGCCAACATATCTGCCAAACTTGCTGATGATGCAACTATACCTTTGGTCCTTTATCCAAGCCATTTATATAAAACAGTTGAGGTCCCAGCACTATCCCTATGGCACACCACTCTCGCATTCTGCCACTCAGGAAAAGGATCCGTTTACACTGAGCATATATTCCTTGTTAGCTAAATGTTAGCAATTCAGCCACATGCCTAGAACTAGGAGTCATAGTTTGAGGATGAGGGGTGAATCCTTTAAACCTGAGGTGAGGAGAAATTTCTTCACCCAGAGGGTGGTGAATGTGTGGAATTCGCTCCCACAGAAAGTAGTTCAGGCTAAAACGTGTGATTTCAAAAAGAAATTAGATAAAGCTGTTGGGGCTAAAGGGATCAGAGGATATGGGGCAGCGGGGGTGGGGGGAGGTGGGAATCAGGATATTGAATTCGATGATCCGTCATGATCAAGATGGATGGTGGAGCAGACTCGACGGGCCAAATGGCCTATTCCTGTTTCTAGTTTCTACATGTTTCCATCAGCAATACCCTTTTATTGTGTACAAAAGAAAAAGGCTGCTCCTGCCAGTCAAATCAACACCTCGGGACCGCCAACCCCAGTCCAGGTACAGTGATAGGTTTAAAAACCCCCTGCTAGCTGCTTCCCGTTGGCCAAGCCTCCACTTGCTCAATAAGCCAGCTCATATTCTATAAAGCCCACAAGGAGATGTGTTGATAATTCCCTGTGGCTTTTATTGCTGTCATAACATCACCCCCCCACCCCCCACCCAGACGGTTTGTGAATTGTTGGAATTCTCTATGCCAGATCCTGTGGGAGCTCAGTCTCTGAATGTGTTTAGTGTTGATTGGCATTTGGAAATCTGCCAAAGGGGTATGGGTAGTATGGGAGAAAGTCCTTGAGCAGTTAGTCATGATTGTATTATATATTAGAATAGGCATGGTGGGCTGAATGGTCTCCTGCTCTTAGTTAATAGAACATAGAGCATAGAACATTACAGCGCAGTACAGGCTCTTCTGCCGACCAGCGGAACCAATTTTATGACCCTCTATCCTAAACTATTCCAATGCTATCCATATGCCTATCCACTGACCATTTGAACGCCCTTAAACTTGACAAGTCCACAACTGCTGCAGGCAGGGCATTCCACGTCCTTACTACCCTCTGAGTAAAAAAACCCACCTCTAGCATTCGTCCTATAACTACCACCCCTTAATTTAAAGCTATGTCCCCTTGTGCTATCCATCTCCATCCGAGGTAAAAGGCTCTCACTGTCCACGCTATCTAACCCTCTAATCATCTAATATGTCTCAATTAAATCACCTCTTAGCTGCCTTCTCTCTAATGAAAATAACTTCAAGTCCCTCAGCCTTTCCTCATAAGACCTACCCATCATACCAGGCAACATCCTGGTAAACCTCTTCTGCACCCTTTCCAATGCCTCCACATCTTTCTTATAATGTGGCGATCAAAACTGTACACAATACTCCAAGTGCGGCCGCACCAGAATTTTGTACAGTTGCAACATGACATCTGGGGTCTGAAATTCAAACCCTCTATCAATAAATGCTAACACACTATACGTCTTCTTAACAATCTTATCAACTTGAGTACCAGCTTTCAGAGATCTAAGCACCTGTACACCAAGATCTCTCTGCTCATCTACACTACTAAGGGCCCTACCATTAGCCCTATATTCTGCGTACGTATTACTCTTGCCACAGTAAATCACCTCACAGTTTTCCACATTAAACTCCATTTGCCACTTCTCAGCCCAGCTCTGCAACTTATCTATGTCCTTCTGCAAACTGTAACATCCATCCTCACTGTCTACAACTCCTCCGACTTTGGTGTCGTCAGCAAATTTACTAACCCATCCCTCTACAACCTCATCTAGGTCATTTATAAAAATAACAAACAACAGTGGCCCCAAAACAGATCCCTGAGGTACACCACTTGTAACTAAACTCCAGGTTGAATATATCCCATCAACCACCACCCTCTGTCTTCTATCAGCTAGCCAATTCCTAATCCAAATTGCTAAATCTCCCTCAATCCCATGCATCTGCATTTTCTTCCGTGAGGAACCTTATCAAACGCTTTGCTAAAATCCATATACACCACATCAACTGCCTTACCCTTATCCACCTCTTTGGTCACCTTTTCAAAAAACTCGATAAGGTTTGTGAGGCACGATCTTCCCTTCATAAATCCATGTTGACTATCCCTAATCAATTCATTTCTTTCTAAATGACTAAAAATCCTACCCCTTGTAATTCTTTCTAAAACTTTCCCCATTACAGATGTAAGGCTCACTGGTCTATAATTTGCAGGATGGTCTCTACTCCCCTTCTTAAACAAGGGGACAACATTTGCCATCCTCCAGTCTTCCGGCACTACACCTGTAGCCAACGACAACATGAAGATCAAAGCCAAAGGCTCTGCAATCTCCTCTCTAGCCTCCCAGAGTAACCTGGAATAAATCCCATCCGGCCCAGGGGATTTATCTATTTTCATACTCTCAAGAATAGCTAACACCTCCTCCTTATGTACCTCTATCATGTCTAGTCTACAACCCTGTATCTCCGTATTCTCCCCAACTCTGTTGACGTTTTCCCGCGTGAAGACTGACGAAAAATACTCATTTGGTGCCTCACCAATCTCTACAGGCTCTATGCACAACTTCCCATTACTGTCTCTGACCGGCCCTAATCTTGACCTAACCAATCTTTTATTCTTAACATATCTATAAAAAGCTTTAGGGTTCTGCATTATCCTATCCGCCAAAGTCTTCTCATGTCCTCTGCTAGCTCCTCTTATTTCACTCTTTAGCTCCCTCCTGGCTAATTTATAACTCTCCTATGCCCTAACCGAGCCTTCACGTCTCATCTTTATATAAGCCTCCTTTTTCCTCTTCACTAGTGAACTAACTTCCTTAGTACAATACGGTTCTCTGGCTCTACCATTTCCTTCCTGCCTGACAGGTACATATTTATCAAGGACTCGTAGTAGCTGTTCCTTGAATAAGTTCACATTTCAAGTGTTCTCAGCCCCTGCAGTTTCCTACTCCACCCTGTGTATGTAAATCCCACCTAATAGCCTCATAATTACTTTTCCCCCAGCTGTAACTTCTTCCGTTTGGTATATGTCTATCCCTTTCCATCACTAAGGTAAACATAACCGAATTGTGGTCACTATCATGAAAGTGCTCACCTACCTCCAAGTCTAACACCTGGACTGGTTCATTACCCAGAACCAAACCCAATGTAGCCTCACCTCTTGTTGGCCTATCTACATACTGAGTCATAAAACCCTCCTGCACACATTGGACAAAAACTGACTCTTCCAATGTGCTTGAACTATAACTTTTCCGATCAATATTTGCAAAGTTAAAGTCCGCCATAACAACTACCCTGTTACTTTCACTTCTGTCCAGAATCATCCTTGCAATCTTTTTCTCTGCATCCCTGGAACTTTTTGGAAGCCTATTTTAAAAAAAACTCCCAACAGGGTGACCTCTCCTTTCCTGTTTCTAACCTCAGCCCAAACTACCTCAATAGACAGGTCCACATCAAATGTGCTAGCTCTTAAACATTGATATGGTCAAAAATGATCGGAAAATTAATTTTGGTTTGAAGGTTTTTGAGAAGATACTAACATTGTAATTTAGTTTGTTTTTTTGTGTGGGAACTGAATTTTTGCGACCATGTTTTGCTTTATGTAGAAAGTTCAGATTGATCGAGCTAGTGGTCTGGCTTATACCATGTGGCGCGACGTTCCTGTACCATTCTACATGTCTGTCTATTTCTTCGAGGTTAAAAATCCACAAGAGATTCTGAGAGGTGAGAGACCAGTTCTGGAGCAGCGTGGGCCTTATGTTTACAGGTGCGTGCCTCTTGGTTTCTAATTCACAAATGGTAACTGGGCCATTTAATGATGTGTTTCGGTATTTCTCATTGACATGAAATGTTTTTATTTGATACCCGGCATAACAGATTCAGATTCACCCTATGAACAGCCTTGTCACACTGCAAAACGTGACCATTAGAATCACTCAAGCAATTAGCGGAAGAGAACACGTTATGAGTGAGACACAGCAGGAGTGAGTGTGGCTATCAGGAATTTAGAGCACAGTGCCAACTCGGTGAAGAGGTACTTTTTTTTTTTTTTGTTTCTAACTTGTAAATCTTCAAATGTGCCTCCGAGAGAGAGAGCTGTTTGACAATTAATGGGTAAGGTCAGGTAAATATTTACTGTTTTTGGCACTTATAGTTTGTAAGGTTGGTTTGAAGTTTCTACTTTGTATGTTCTGTACTAATGAGGATTAGGAAAGAAGCAGCCTAGACTACATAGAACATTACAGCACAGAACAGGCCCTTCGGCCTTCGATGTTGTGCCGACCAAAATAAAAAGCAATGCCCCTCCAAACTAAACCATTCCCTTCTCTTCCATATACTTATCAATTAACCTCTTAAACGCCACCAAACTTGGCGCATTCATTTATTTAAATTAATTAACTAATTTATTTAAAAGCAAAATCTAATGGCAGAAGAGCTCAAAGCCGTGGTGTGTTTCTTGTGCTCCATTTGGGAAGCTGGGAACATTTGTAATGCCCGGGGCCAGCATGTGAGCAGAAAGTCCTCCAGCTGCAGTTTCTGGAAACCGGAGTTTTCATAGTGGAGAGTGATACAGGAATGCGGCAAACTGAAAAGATTGAGTGTGTGGACATTAAGAAAGGGGATGTGTTGGAACTGTTAAATTCCATCAAGATAGACAAGTCGCCGAGACCGGATAAGTCCCCACATTGCTGTGGAAGGTGAGGGAAGTGATTGCAGAAGCCCCTGGCAATGATCTTTGCATCGTCGATGGAGACGAGAGAGGCTCCGGAAGATTGGACGATTGCGGATGTGGTGCCTATTTTCAAGAAGGAGAACAGGGATAGCCTGGGGAATTACCGACCAGTGAGTCTGACCTTAGTGGTCGGTAAGTTGATGGAGAGGATTCTGAGAGATAGGATTTATAAGCATTTAGAGAAATTCAATATGATCAGAAATAGTCAACACGGCTTTGTTAAGGGCAGATCATGCCTTACGAGCCTAGTTGAATTCTTTGAAAATGTGACTGAACACATTGACGAAGGAAGAGCAGTGGACATGGTGTACATGGACTTCAGCAAGGCATTGGATAAGGTCCCCCATGCAAGACATCTTGAGAAGGTGAGAGGGCATGGGATCCAGGGGGCTTTGGCCTTGTGGATCCAGAACTGGCTTGCCTGCAGAAGGCAGAGAGTAGTTGTGGATGGGTCTTTTTCTGCATGGAGGTCAGTCACAGTGGAGTGCCCCAGGGATCTGTTCTAGGACCCTTGCTGTTTGTCATTTTCATAAATGACCTAGATGAGGAAGTGGAGGGATGGGTTAGCAAGTTCGCCGATGATACGAAGGCTGGTGGTGTTGTGAATAGTCTGGAGGGATGTCTGAAGATGCAGCAAGACATAGATAGGATACAAGACTGGGCAGAGAAGTGGCAGATGGACTTCAACGCGGATAAATATGTGGTGGTCTATTTTGGCAGGACCAATGGGATGAAGCAGTATAATATCAAGGGTAGGAGTCTTGGCAGTGTTGAGGAGCAGAAGGATCTTGGGGTCCGGGTCCATAGGTCTCTTTGCAGTTGTGGACTCGCCTACTTTGGGGGCATTCAAATGTTCGGTGGATAGGCATGATATTGGAATAGTTTAGGTTAGAGGGTCCACTGGCCGGCGCAACATCGAGGGCCGAAGGGCCTGTACTGTGCTGTAATGTTCTATGTTCTATAAATCTGCTCCGCAAGTGGAGGATGTGGTCAAGAAGGCATATGGTGTACTGACATTTGTTAATAGAGGGATTGAGTTTAGGAGTTGGGACGTAATGCTGCAACTTCATAAGACCCTTGTCAGATCCCACTTGGAGTGTTGTGTGCAGTTCTGGTCGCCTCACTATAGGAAGGACGTGGAAGCTATTGAAAGGGTGCAGAGGAGATTTACAAGGATGTTGTCTGGATTGGGAGGCATGCCTTATGAAGATAGGTTGAGGGAGCTAGGTCTCTTCTCCCTGGAGAGACGAAGGTTGAGAAGCGACCTGATAGAGGTTTATAAGATGTTGAGAGGAATAGATAGGGTGGATTCTCGGAGGCTATTTCCCGGGGCTGAAATGGTCACTACGAGAGGACACAGGTTTAAGGTGCTGGGGGGCAAGTACAGAGGAGATGTTAGAGGTAAGTTTTTCACTCAGGGTAGTGAGCGAATGGAATCGGTTGCTGACAGTGATGGTAGAGGCGAACTCGCTGGGGCCTTTTAAGAGACTTCTGGATAAGTGCATGGGATTTAATGGGATTGGGAGTTACAGATAGTTCTATGGCCTGGTAGGTACTGATATGATTGGCACAACGTGTGGGCTGAAGGGCCTGTTTGTGCTGTAGTGTCCTATGTCCTATGTCCTATGTTCTACGTTCTATCTCAGCAAGCCTGACAGAACCTGTGGAGAGAGCTTAGAGCCAACATTTCGAGTCTGGATGATCCTTCATCAGACGTGAAGGTGAAGAGGACAAGATTTATACAATGTAGTGGGGGGGGGGGGGGGTGGAAGTTTGACAAAAATGTCAAAGACAAAGGAATGTGAACAGTTGTGATCAAGGCTGAGAATGGTACTAATAGTGAATATTAAGGGCAGATGTGTAAATGACAGAACAAAGATGCAGAGTATCAAAAAGGACAACCTGGCATGAGTAACGGACAGTCCCTGCGGGGTGGTGGGAAGGGGGATGGGGGTTTATGGGTAAGGTTGAACAATTTAAAAACGATGAAAGAAATAAAGCAATAAAAATACAAAGAAATGAATTGCGGGAGTGGAGGGGAAGGTCCCATTTAGACGTTGCTGAACTGTGTTCAGTTTGGAAGGCTGTTAAGTATCCAATAGGAATATGTGGTGCTGTTCCTCCGGTTTAATTGGAGTTCGCTGGAACATTGCAAAAGGTCAAGGACGGATGTATGGATGGAGAGCGGGGTGGGGTGATGAAGTAGCAAGCGGCAGGAAAACAAATGGACTGAAGGAGTCACAGTAAGATAAATGTGGTCTCACCAATGTCCTGCATAACTGGAGCAAAATATCCTGATTTTTAAATTCCATTCCTTTGCACTGAACAATAACTCCATTTGTCATCTCAATCACTGACTGTACCTGCCTGCTAACTTGTTCTGATTTGAGGTTGTCCCATTCTCTCTCTCTCTCTCTCTTAGATACATTGTATTGGATGGTGTTGGGGGGGACAGTGTCTCAGAGGATGATGATAGCTTTGGCCATCTATGGCTCTGCTGTACAGCAGGAAGGGTCAAACTATAGGCAGTGGTAGTTAGCTGTTGAATAGTTCAGGTCACAGTCAGATACTGTGACTGCAATCAAAACTCCAGGATGATCTGTTGCCTCCCTGGTGCTGGGATCAAGGATACGTCTCAGAGGGCACTGGCATTCTGAAGCAGGAGAGCAAACAGCCAGCAGTTGTGATCCATGTTGGAACTAATGAAGGAAAATTTGCTCGTACAAAATGAGTTCAGGGAGTTAGGAAGGCAACAGAAATGCAGGATCCTCTAGTGTTGAATTGTCAGGAAGACTCCTGTGTGCCTCGTGTGTGGTAAGTAATAAGAAGATCGTGCATCTTAACAAATGCAGGAAGGAGGGCTTCTGTATTTTAGATCAATGGGATCTCTTCCCTTTTGTACAGATGGATCTGTACAAAAAGGACTGGTTGCATTTTAACTGGAAGGGCACTAACATTCTAGCAGAGAAATTTAATCATGCAGTTTGGGTAACTTTAAACTAATAAACCAGGAGGTGGGATCCAAAATGGCAGGAGACCAAGTGAAGGTGGAAATCAACAGATTAAACAGTCAAAAAAAACAATGCTTCAGGAGGGAAGAAATGTAAAAAAAATAAAATGTCCACTGAAATGGTGGAGTAAGTATTAAGATGAGGCTCAATGTTATTAAAGATCAACGAATAAGGGCAGACAGAGGGAGAAAGACTAATCCGTATGAGTTATTTAAAGACCTTATACTTAAATGCCTGTGGTATTCTAGACAGGATTAGCTGACAGCACAAATAGTGGTTAATGGGTATGAGCCAGTGGGAATTACTGAAATGTGGTTACAAGAGAATCAGGACTGGGAGTGGAATGTGCAAGGATACTTAGGTGTTCTGGAAGTCGTGACGTAGAGATGCGGGCGTTAGACTGGGGTAAACACAGTAAGAAGTCTGACAACACCAGGTTTAACTCCAACCGATTTATTTGATAGTAAACTCACAAGCTTTCGAGGTTCTCCTCTTCATCAGGTGAAATTTATCATTTATAGGCTTCTGAACTTTAGAAGTAGGGCTTAGTATAAATCATAAAATTCGGCGGGCTATGAAAGAGTATATGGTAATTAAGGTAAATTTAACATGCATTTGACTGGATTAATCAGCTTGGTAGGGTTCATAGTGTACATGGGACTGTTCCTTAGAGTAGCATGTTATGGAATCAACCAGAGAACTGGCTATTTTAGATCTGGTCTTATCTAATGAGGAGGATTGTAATTAACAATCCACTTAGAGTGATCACAGCATGATAAAATTTCAAATTCAGATTGGAAGTGAGAGGACAGAATCACATTTGATAAAACATAGAACACTACAGCACAAACAGGCCCTTCAGCCCACAAGTTGCACCAATCATACCCATACCTACCAGTCCATAGAACTATCTGTAATCCCAATCCCATTAAATCCCGTGTACTCATCCAAAAGTTTTTTAAAAGATTCCAGCGAGTTTGCCTCCACCACCACCAATGCAGGCGATTCCATTCACTCACCACCCTCTGAGTGAAAAACATATCCTTAACATCTCCTCTGTACTTGCCCCCCAGCACCTTAAACCTGTGTCCTCTCGTAGCGACCATTTCAGTCCTGGGAAATAGCCTCTGAGAATCCACTCTATCTATTCCTCTCAGCATCTTATAAACCTCTATCAGGTCACCTCTCAACCTTCGTCTCTCCAAGGAGAAGAGTCCCAGCTCCTTCAACCTGTCCTCCCAATTCAGGCAACATCCTTGTAAATCTCTTCTACACCCTCTCAATAGCTTCCACATCCTTCCTATCGTGAGGCGACCAAAACTGCGCACAGTATTTCAAGTGGGGTCTGACAAGGGTCTTATAAAATTGCGGTGTTACCTCCCAACTCCTAAACTCAATCCCTCAATTAACGAAGACCAGTACACCATATGCCTTCTTAACCACATCCTCCACCTGCGAGGCTGATTTAAGAGTCCTATGGACCTGGACCCCAAGATCCTTCTGCTCCTCAACGCTGCTAAGACTCCTACACTTGATATTGTACTCCTTCATCCCATTGGTCCTGCCAAAATGGACCACAACACATTTATCTGCATTGAAGTCCACCTGCCACTTCTCTGCCCAGTCTTGCATCCTATCTATGTCTTGCTGCATCTTCAGACTATCCACAACACCACCAACCTTTGTATCATCGGTGAACTTATTAACCCATCCTTCCACTTCCTCATCCAGGTCATTTATGAAAATGACAAACAGCAAGGGTCCAAGAACAGATCCCTGGGGCACTCCACTGTGACTGACCTCCATGCAGAAAAAGACCCATCCAGAACCACTCTCTGCCTTCTGCAGGCAAGCCAGTTCTGGATCCACAAGGCCAAAGTCCCGTGGATCCCATGCCCCCTCACCTTCTCAAGAAGTCTTGCATGGGGGACCTTGTCAAATGCCTTGCTGAAATCCATGTAAACCATGTTCACTGCTCTTCCTTCGACAATGTGTTCAGTCACATTTTCAAAGAACTCAACTAGGCTCGTAAGGCACGACCTGCCCTTGACAAAACCGTGTTGACTATTTCTGATCATACTAAATTTCTCTAAATGCTCATAAATCCTGTCCCTCAGGATCCTCTCCATCAACTTACTAACCACTGAGGTCAGACTCACTGGTCGGTAATTTCCCGGGCTATCCCTGTTCCCTTTCTTGAGTTGGGCAAAGGTAATCGTGCAAGTCTCAGGAAAGAGCTGACCCAAGTGGACTGGGTGAGAATTTTAGAGAGGAGGATGGTACAAGAACAGTGGCAGTTATTTAGGGAGATATTAAAGACATATCAATTAAGATACATTCCGAAGAAGAATTGCAAAAGGGTGTGTTCCAGGCATTCACCACCCTCTGTGTGGAAAATTTGCTGCTTACATTCTCTTTTAAACTTTCCACTCTCGCTTTCAATCTGTGTCCCCTTCAACCCTGGGAAAAAGACTCTGACTATCCATTTTATCCAACCTTGTATAATCTTGTAAACCTCCATCAGGTCCCTCCTCATCCTCTGCTCCAATGAAAACAATCCAACCTTGTTTAACCTTTCTTCATCATCCTTATTCTCCAAACCAGACAAAACCCTGGTAAGCCTCATAAGAACATAAGAAATAGGAGCAGGAGTAAGTATCTAACCCTTAAAGACTGCCCCGCCATTCAATAAGATCATGACTTATCTGAAGTGGTTCAGCACCACTTTTCTGCTTTCTCCCCATAACCCTTAATTCCCTTGTCTATCAGAAATCTATCTACCCGTGACTTAAATATATTCAATGAGGTAGCTTCCATCACTTCAATGGGCAGAGAATCCCAGACATTCACCACCCTTTGAGTGAGAATGTTCCTCCTCAACTCTGATCTAAACTGTCCCCCGTCCCCCTCTCATTTTGAGGCTGTGTCCTCTAGTTCTGGTTTCCTTTCTAAGCAGGAAGAATCTCTCTACCTCTACCCTATCTAGCCCTTTCATTATCTTAAGTCTCTATTAGATCCCCGCCTCAGCCTTCTAAACTCTAACAAGTACAGACCCAATCTATTCAATCTCTCTTCTTAAGCTAACCCCTCATTTCTGGTATCAGCCTGGTGAACCTTCTCTGTATTCCTTCCAAGGCCAATATATCCTTTCGCAAATGTGGTGACCAAAACTGCACACAATACTTCAGTTGCAGCCTCACCAGCACCCTGTACAGTTGCAGCAAGACCTCTCTGCTTTTATATTCTATCCCCTTCGCTATAAAGGCCAACATTCCATTTGCCTTCTTGATCACCTGCTGCACCTGCAGACTGGGTTTTTGTGATTCATGCACAAGAACCCCCAGGTCCCTCTGCACTGTAACATGCTGCAGCTTTTCACCTTTTAAATAATAATCCCTCCTACTATTATTTCTACCAAAGTGAATAATCTCACATTTGCTAACATTATACTCCATCTGCCAGGTCCTCGCCCACTCACCCAACCTATCCAGATCCCTCTGCAAGCTTTCAGCGCTTTCCACGCAATTGAGGGGACATAACTTTAAATTAAGAGGTGGTAGTTATAGAACATAGAACATTACAGCGCAGTACAGGCCCTTCGGCCCTTGATGTTGTGCCGGCCATTGGACCCTCTAACCTAAAGTATTCCAATATCATCCATATGCCTATCCACTGACCATTTGAATGCCCCCAAAGTAGGCGAGTCCACAACTGCTGCAGGCAGGGCATTCCACGCCCTCACCACCCTCTGTGTAAAGAACCTGCCTCTGACATCTGTCCTATAACTACCACCTCTTAATTTAAAGTTATGTCCCCTCGTGTTGGTCATCACCATCCGAGGAAAAAGGCTCTCACTATCCACCCTATCCAATCCCTTGATCATCTTATACGCCTCAATTAGGTCACCGCGTAACCTTCTTCTCTCTAATGAAAATAACCTCAGGTCCCTCAGCCTTTCCTCATAAGGCCTTCCCACCATACCAGGCAACATCCTGGTAAACATCCTCTGCACCCTTTCCAATGCTTCCACATCTTTCTCATAATGCGGCAACCAGAACTGTACGCAATACTCCAAGTGCGGCCGCACCAGAGTTTTCTACAGTTGCAACATAACCTCACGGCTCCTAAATTCAATCCCTCTACCAATAAAAGTTAACACACTGTACGCTTTCTTAACAACTTTATCAACCTGGGTGCCAACTTTCAAAGAGCTATGTACTTGTACCCCAAGATCCCTCTGCTCGACAACGCTATTAAGGGTCCTTCCATTAGCCCTATATTTCATATGCCTGTTATTCCTACCAAAGTGAATCATCTCACACTTATCTGTGTTGAATTCCATTTGCCACCTCACGGCCCAGCTCTGCAACCTATCTATGTCCCTCTGCAAACTGTATCATCCATCCTCGCTATCTACAACTCCCCTCACTTTGGTATCGTCAGCAAATTTACTAATCCAACCCTCTACACCCTCATCTAGGTCATTTATAAAAATGACAAACAGCAGTGGCCCTAAAACAGATCCTTGAGATACACCACTTGTAACTGCACTCCAGGTTGAATTTTCCCATCAACCACCACCCTCTGTCTTCTATCAGCTAGCCAATTCCTAATCCAAACTGCTAAATCACCTTCAATCCCATGCATCTGCACTTTCTGCAGTAGCCTACCATGGGGAACCTTATCAAACGGATAGGAAACTTATAGGACGGATGTCAGAGGCAGGTTCTTTACTCAGAGGGTGGTGAGAACGTGGAATGCCCTGCCTGCAGCAGTTGTGGACTCGCCTACTTTGGGGGCATTCAAATGGTCGGTGGATAGGCATATGGATGACATTGGAATAGTTTAGGTTAGAGGGTCCACTGGCTGGCGCAACATCGAGGGCCGAGGGGCCTGTACTGCGCTGTAATGTTCTATGTTCTATTTGCTTTTCTACTCATTTTTGTGCCATCAGCAAATTTTGTTACCCTACACTCAGCCCCCTCCCCCAGATAGTCTATGTAAATAGTAAACAGTTGAGGCTGTGGCACTCCACTAGTCACCAACTGCCAACCAGAATAGCACCCATTGATTCCAACTCTCTGCTTCCTGTTAGACAACCAATCCTCTATCTGCGCTACACCTTATCCCCAATTCCGTGCATCCTAACTTTTTGCAGCACTTCCTTCTCTTCTGCACCCTTTCCAATGCATCAACATCTTTCCAGTAGCGTGCTGACCAGAATTGTACACAAATACTCCAGTGCAGCCTAACCAATTTTTACAGCTGCAACATAGAACATAGAAAAATACAGCACAAACAGGCCCTTTGGCCCACAAGTTGTGCCGATCATATCTCTAACTATATGCTTACCTATAACCCTCTATCCTACAAGTCCCGTGTACTCATTCAGAAGTCTCTTAAAAGATTCTATCAAATCCTCCACCACCACCAACAGCAGCTGATTCGACTCACTCACTAGCCTCTGAGTGAAAAACTTACCCCGGCATCTCCTTTGTCAAAGCCCTGACTAATTGAAGGCGAACATGTCATACACCTTCTTGACCACATTGTCCACCTGAGTTGCCACCTCAGGGAACTGGGGATCTGCACATCTAGATCCCTCTGTATAGTAATGTTTCTATGGACTCTACCATTTACTGTATACTTTCCTTCTGCAGTTCATCTTCCAAATTACATCACCTCACGTTTGTCCAGGTTAAATTCCATCTGCCATCTTTCAGCCCAGGACTCTAGCTGATTTAGAACCTGCTATATCCTCTGACAATCCTCCTCCTATCTGCTACTCCCCAATTTTTCTATCATCTGCACATTTACTGATCAGACCACTTACATTTTCCTCCCAAATCATTTAAGCATAATACAAACAACAGAGGCCCCAGCACTGATCCTTGTGGAACACTGCTTGTCACAGACCTCCAGTTAGAAAACTACTTTTCCACTGCCACTCTCTGCTTTTCATGCCCAAACCAATTTTCTATCCATCTTACCTGCTCACCTCGGATCCTATATGACTTTGCCTTCTGTATCAGTCCGCCATGAGGAACCTTATCGAAGGCTTTACTGAAGTCCTTGTATGTGATATCCACTGCCCTGCCCTGGTCAATTTTTCTTGTCAGTTCCTCAAAAAAACTCAATCAATTTTGTGAAACGTGACCTCCCCTTCACAAAACCATGCTGCCTATCGCTAATAAGCCTAAGTCTTCAGATGTGAGCACGTCCTGTCCTTAAGAATGTTCTCCAATAATTTGCCCACCACTGATGTAAGGCTCATAGGCCTGTAATTTCCTGGATTGTCTCTTCTGCCCTTCATAAACAGATGAACAATGTTAGCAACTCTCCAATCCTCTGGTACCTTGTCCGTGGCTAAATAGGACACAAAGATTTTAGTCAAGGCCTTAGCAACTTCTTCCATCGCTTCTCTCAGTATTCCAGGATAGACCCTATCTAGCCCTGGGGACTTGTCCACCTTAATGTTTTTCAAAATCTCCAATACATAGAACACAGAACACTACAGCACAAACAGGCCCTTTGGCCCGCAAGTTGTGCCGATTATATCAGTACCTACCAAGCCATGGAACTATCTGTAACTCCCAATCCCATTAAATCCCATGTACTCATCCAGAAGTCTCTTAAAAGACCCCAGTGAGTTCGCCTCTACCACCACTGACAGCATCCAATTCCATTCACTCACCACCCTCTGAGTGAAAAACTTACCTCTAACATCTCCTCTGTACTTGCCCCCCAGCACCTAAAATCTGTGTCCTCTCATAGCGACCATTTCAGCCCTGGGAAATAGCCTCTGAGAATCCAGTCTATCTATTCCTCTCAACATTTTATAAACCTCTATCAGGTCGCCTCTCAACCTTTGTCTCTCCAGGGAGAAGAGACCTAGCTCTCTCAACCTATCTTCATAAGGCATGCCTCCCAATCCAGGCAAGATCCTTGTAAATCTCCTCTGCACCTTCTCAATAGCGTCCATATCCTTCCTGTAGTGAGGCGACCAGAACTGCACACAATACTCCAAGTGGGGTCTGACAAGGGTCTTATAAAGTTGCAGCATTACCTCCTGACTCGTAAACTCAAATCCTCTATTAATGAAGGCCAGTACACCATACACCTTCTTGACCACATCCTCCACCTGCAAGGCCGACTTAAGAGTCCTATGGGCCTGGACCCCAAGATCCTTCTGCTCCTCAACGCTGCCAAGACTCCTCCCCTTGATATTATATGGAGTTTAATGTGGAAAAGTGTGAGGTAATGCACTTTGGCAGGAATAATAAATGTGTAGAGTATAGGGCTAATGGTAGGATTCTTAATAGTGTTGATGAACAGAGGGATCTTGGTGTATATGTGCATAGATCCCTGAAAGTAGGCAGTCAAGTCGATAAGGTTGTTAAGAAGACATATGGAGTCTTAGCTTTTATTGGTAGGGGGATTGAATTTCGGAGCCGCAAACGTCATTTGCCAACTGTACAAAACTCTAGTGCGGCCGCACTTGGGAGTATTGTGTGCAGTTCTGGTCCCCACATTATAAGAAAGATGTGGAGGCATTTGGAGAGGGTACAGAGGAGGTTTACCAGGATGTTGCCTGGTATGGAGGGCAGGTCTTATGAAGAGAGGCTGAGGGATTTGAGGTTGTTTTTCCTAGAATGGAGGCGGCTAAGAGGGGACTTATTGAACATATAAGATGATTAAGGTTTAGATAGGTGGGACAGTGATAGCCTTTTCCTAGGATGGAGAAAGCTAGCACGAGAGGACCACAGCTTTAAATTAAGGGGTGGTAGTTATAGGATGGATATCAGAGGTAGGTTCTTTACCCAGAGGGTGGTTAGGGAGTGGATGCCCGCCTGCAGCAGTTGTAGATGCGCCAAGTTTGGGTGGCGTTTAAGAGGTTAGTTTGATAAGTATATGGAAGAGAAGGGAATGGTTTAGTTTGGAGGGTCATTGCTTTTTATATTGGTCGGCGCAACATCGAAGGCCGAAGGGCCTGTTCTGTGCTGTAATGTTCTATTATACTCTTTCATCCCATTGGTCCTGCCAAAATGGACCACCACACATTTATCCACGTTGAAATCCATCTGCCACTTCTCTGCCCAGTCAGGAAACCCTCCTGAACATAGCTAACAAACTCATCCCCATCCGAACACCTTACCTTAGGGATATTCCAGTTGAAGTTTGGGAAATTAAAGCCTCCCATCACGACAACTCTGTTATTACTACATCACTCTAGGATCTGTTTCCCTATCTGCACCTCAACTTCCCTGTCACTATTGGGCGGCCTATAGAAAACACCCAGTAAAGTTATCGACCCCTTGCTGTTCCTAACTTCCACTGACAAAGACTCCATAGACATTCCCTCCGCAGCATCCACCTTCTCTACAGCCGTGACACTATACTTGATCAATGCCACTCCCCCACCTCTTTTGCTTCCCTCTTTGTCCTTCCTGAAGCATCTAAATCCTGGCACATGAAGTACCCAGTCCTGTCCCTGAGACATCCAAGTCTCTGTAATGGCCACCACATCACAATCCCAAGCAGCAATCCAGGCCCTGAGCTCATCCACTTTATTCACTACACTCCTGGCATTAAAATAGACACACCTCAGACCCTCGACCTGGGCACTTCCCTTCTCTATCACCTGTTTAACCTCCCTCTCATACTGTCTATAATCCTTCTCTACTTGGGAGCTAATCACCTCATCTCGATTCCCTCCCCCCAACCCCCAAGTAGCCTTAGCCAACCTTCCCGCCAAGATATCAGTCTCCCTGCGATTCAGGTGCCACCTGTTTTTATTGTACACACCTGCCCCTAAAGAGGTCCCAGTGATCCAGGAACTGGAATCCCTGCCCCCTGCTCCAGTCTCTCAGCCAGGCATTCACCCTCCACCTCATTCTATTCCTGCTCTCACTTTCCCGTGGCGCAGGCAGCAATCCTGAGATTACTACTTCAGTGTTCCTCTTTCTCAGCTGTCTACCTAGTTTCCTATAATCCCTTTTATCAAATAAAAACTAGGTTCTATTAGTTTCTCCATTTTTGGGAGGTTTGTAGTACAATTTCAGTGTGATTGCAGCACTCAGTTTTGGAATGATAGGTTGCAGGCAATGTCCAAGACTCCCTCCTCATATTCCTGAGTATGTCCCATCCCACTGGCAGGACAGACCCAGCAGAGGTGATGTATTTCAACGTCAGGGTGGCAAATGGCTTAGAGGGGAACTTGCAGGTCGTGTTCCTGTGTATCTGCTACTCTTGTCCTTTTTAGGTTGTAGAAGTCACGGGTTTGGACGTTAATGTTGCATTGTATCTTGTAAATGGCAAATATGGCTGCTATTGTTTTGTAGTGGTGAAGGAAGTGAATGTTCGTGGAAGGGATAGAACATAGAACACTACAGCATAAACAGGCCCTTCGGTCCACAAGTTGTGCCGAACACATCAAAACCTACCCAGCCATAGACCTATCTATAACCCCCAATCCTATTGGATCCCATGTACTCATCCAGAAGTCTTTTAAAAGACCCCAGCGAGTTCGCCTCGACCACCACCGACGGCAGCCGATTCCATTCACTCACCACCCTCTGAGTGAAAAACTTTCCCCTAGCATCCCCTCTGTACTTGCTTCCCTGCACCTTAAATCTGTGCCCTCTCGTCGCGACCATTTCAGCCCTGGGAAATAGTCTCTGAGAGTCCACCCTATCTAATCCTCTCAACATCTTGTAAACCTCTATCAGGTCGCCTCTCAACCTTCGTCTCTCCAGGGAGAACAGTCCCAGCTCCCTCAACCTGTCTTCATAAGGCATGCCTCCCAATCCAGGCAACATCCTTGTAAATCTCCTCTGCACCCTTTCAGTAGCTTCCACGTCCTTCCTATAGTGAGGCGACCAGAACTGCGCACAGTACTCCAAGTGTGGTCTGACAAGGGTCCTATAAAGCTGCAGCATTACCTCCTGACTCCTGAACTCAATCCCTCGATGAATGAAGGCCAGTACACCATAAGCTTTCTTAACCACATCCTCCACCTGGGAGGCCGATTTGAGAGTCTTATGGACCCGGACCCCAAGATCCCTCTGCTCTTCCACACAGCTAAGACTCCTACCTTTGATAGTGTACTCATTCATCCCGTTGGATCTGCCAAAATGGACCACAACACATTTATCCGCGTTGAAGTCCATCTGCCACTTCTCCGCCCAGTCTTGCATCCTGTCGATGTCCTGCTGCAACTTCTGACATCCCTCCAGACCATCCACAACACCACCGACCTTCGTGTCATTGGTGAACTTACTCACCCATCCCTCCACTTCCTCATCCAGGTCATTTATGAAAATGACAAACGGCAAGGGTCCTAGAACAGATCCCTGGGGCACTCCACTGGTGACCGACCTCCATGCAGAAAAAGAGCCATCAACAACCACCCTCTGCCTTCTGCAGGCAAGCCAGTTCTGGATCCACAAGGCCAAAGCCCCTTGGATCCCATGGCCTCTCACCTTCTCAAGAAGTCTTGCATGTGGGACCTTGTCAAATGCCTTGCTGAAGTCCATATACACCACATCCACTGCTCTTCCTTCGTCAATGTGTTCAGTCACATTTTCGAAGAACTCAATTAAGCTCGTAAGGCACATCCTGCCTTTTACAAAACCATGCTGACTATTTCTAATCAACCTAAACTTCTCCAAATGCTCGTAAATCTTGTCCCTCCGAAGCCTCTCCATCAGCTTACCAACCACTGAGGTCAGACTCACCGGTCGGTAATTTCCATGATTATCCCTGTTCCCTTTGTTGAAAATAGGGACCACATCCTCAATCCTCTGGAACCTCTCCCGTCTCCATCGACGACGCAAAGATCATCACCAGGGGCTCCGCAATGACATCCCTCACCTCCCACAATAACCTGGGGTACATCCCATCTGGTCCCAGAGACTTGTCTATTTTGATAGCATTTAAAAGTTCTAACACATCCGCTTTCTTAATATCTACATACTCAATCTTTTCAGTCTGCCGCAAACTTGTAGTGCATCCTAATCAAGCATGCTGTTTTAGAACGTAGAACGTTACAGCGCAGAACAGGCCCTTCGGCCTTCGATGTTGCGCCGACCAATTAAGAAAAAGCAATGACCCTCTAACCTAAACCATTCCCTTTTCGTCCATAAACCTATCTACTAACCTCTTAAACGCCACCAAACTTGGCACATCTACAACTGCAGCAGGCAGGACATTCCATACCCTTACCACCCTCTGGGTAAAGAACCTACCTCTGACATCCGTCCTATAACTACCACCCTTAATTTAAAGCTATGTCCCCTCGTGCTAGCTTTCTCCATCCTAGGAAAAAGGCTATCACTGTCCACCCTATCTTAACCTCTAATCATCTTATATGTTTCGATTAGGTCCCCTCTTAGCCGCCTCCTTTCTAACGAAAACAACCTCAAATCCCTCAGCCTCTCTTCATAAGACCTGCCCTCCATACAGGCAACATCCTGGTAAACCTCCTCTGTACCCTCTCCAATGCCTCCACATCTTTCTTATAATGCGGGGACCAGAACTGTACACAATATTCCAAGTGCGGCTGCACTAGAGTTTTGTACAGTTGCAACGTGACGTTGCGGCTCCGAAATTCAATCCTCCTACCAATAAAAGCTAAGACTCCGTATGCCTTCTTAACAACCTTATCGACTTGATTGCCAACTTTCAGGGATCTATGCACATATACACCAAGATCCTCTGTTCATCAACACTATTAAGAGTTCTACCATTAGCCCTATATTCTACACATTTGTTATTCCTGCCAAAGTGAATTACCTCACACTTTTCCGCATTAAACTCCATTTGCCACCTCTCGGCCCAGCTCTGCAACTTGTCCAAGTCTATCTGCAAACTATAACACCCCTCTTCACTATCTACCACTCCACCGACTTTGGTGTCATCCGCAAATTTACTAATCCATCCTTCAATACCCTCATCCAGATCGTTTATAAAAATTACAAACAGCAGAGGCCCCAAAACAGACCCCTGAGGTACACCACTTGTAACCGAACTCCACGATGAATAACTTCCATCAACCACCACCCTCTGTCTTCTATCAGATAGCCAATTCCTAATCCAATTAGCTAAATCACCCTCAATCCCATACATCTGCATTTTCTGCAGAAGCCTTCCATGGGCCACCTTATCGAACGCCTTACTAAAGTCCATATATACCACATCAACCGCCTTACCCCCATCCACCTCTTTGGTCACTTTTTCAAAAAATTCAATAAGGTTAGTAAGGCACGACCTACCCTTCACAAAACCATGCTGACTATCCCCAATCAATTCGTTTCTCTCTAAATAACTATAAATCCTATCCCTAATAATTCTTTCCAATACTTTGCCCACAACGGAAGTAAGACTCACCGGTCTATAATTCCCAGGATAGTCTCTCTTCCCCTTCTTGAACAATGGGACCACATTCGCTATCCTCCAGTCTTCCGGCACTATACCTGTAACCAACGACGACCTGAAGATCAGAGCCAGAGGCTCTGCAATCGCCTCTCTTGCCTCCCAGAGAACCCTAGGGTAAATCCCGTCCGGCCCAGGGGACTTATCTAACTTCAAACCCTCAAGAATATCTAGCACATCCTCCCTATCTACTTCAATACTTTCCAGTTTGCAACCCTGTACCTCAGTGTTCTCCACAACTACATTTACATCTCCCTGCGTGAATACCGAAGAGAAATATTTATTCAGTGCCTCTCCAATCTCTTCAGGCTCCACGCACAACTTCCCACTGCTGTCCATAACTGGCCCTAATCTTGCCCTAACCAATCTTCTATTCTTAACATATCTAAAGAAAGGATCAAGGAGAATCCTAAAGCTATCAGCCAAAGTCTTCTCGTGTCCTCTTTTAGCTCTTCTCAACTCACTCTTTAGCTCCCTCCTGGCTAATCTATAGCTTTCCAGTGCACTAACTGAGCCTTCAAGCCTAATCCTGACATAAGCCTCCTTTTTCCTTTTAACCATCAAATTAACTTTTTTAGGACACCACGGTTCCCTTACTTGACCATTTCCTCCTTGCCTGACAGGGTCATATTTATCAAGGACTTATCGCTGACAGTAAATGTGTACTGGACACCCACATCTCTTTGCCTATCAATACTCTTAAGGGTTCTGCATTTACTGTATATTTCCTATCTCTTAGACCTTCCAAAATGCATTACCTCACATTTGTCCAGATTAAACTCCATCTGCCATCACTCCATCCAAATCTCCAACTGATCTATATCCTGCTGTATCCTCTGATTTTCCTCATCACTATCCACAAATCCACTAACCTTTGTGTTGTCTGCAAACTTACTAATCAATCCAGTTACACTTTCCTCCAAATCATTTATATATATTACAGATAGCAAAGGTCTCAGCACTGATCCCTGAGGAACACCACTTGTCACAGCCCTCCATTCAGAAACACACCCTCCCACTGCTACCCTCTGTCTTCTTTGACTGAGCCAGTTTTGTATCCATCTTGCCAGCTCACCTCTGATCCCATGCAACTTCTGCACCAGTCTGCTATGAGGGACCTTGTCAAAGGCCTTACTAAAGTCCATGTAGACAACATCCACTGCCCTACCCTCATCAATCATCTTCATCACTTCCTCAAAAAGCTCAATCAAGTTCGTGAGACACAACCTCCCCTTCAAAACCATGTTGCCTCTCGCTCATACATCCACTTATTTCCAAGTGGGAATAAATCCTGTCTCAATCCTTTCTGATAATTTTCCTACCATTGATGTAAGGCTCACTGGCCTGTAATTACCTGGATTATTCTTGCTGTCCTTCTTAAACAAAGGAACAACACTGATTATTCTCCAATCCTCTGGGATGTCCCCTGTAGCCAGTGAGGATACAAAGATTTTTGTCAAGCATATCTGCATGGCAAATGCAGCATAACGTGGATAAATGTGAGGTTATTCGTTTTAGTAGCAATAATAGGAAGTCAGACTACGATTTGGGTGTAAGTTGAGAGAGATGGATACTTAGCAAGATCTTGGAGTCCTCGTCATTAGTCGCTGACAGTAAATGTGCAGGTACAGCAGGCAGTAAAGAAGGAAAATGGTATGTTGGCCTTCATAGCGAGAGTATTTGACTATAGGGATAGGGATATTTTGCTGCAATTGTACTGGGCATTGATGAGGCCATACCTGGAGTATTGTGTGCAGTTTTGGTATCCTTATGAAGGAAAGATGCCCTTGCTATCGAGAGAGCACAGTGAAGGTTTACCAGGCTGGTCTATCATATGGGGAGACACTGAATCGGTTAGGATTATATTCACTGGAGTTTAAAAGAGTGAAGGGGATCTCATAGAAATTTATAAAATTCACGTAGGGTTAGACAGAGTAGATCAGAAAGAATGTTCCTGATGGTGGGGGAGTCCAGTACTAGGGGTCAGAGTTTGAGCATAAGAGGAAACTTTTAGAACTGAGGTGAGGAGAAATTTCTTCACCCAGAGGGTGGTCAATGTGTGGAATTCACTCCCACAGAATGTAGCTGAGGACAAAACGTCTGATTTCAAGAAGAAATTAGATAAAGCTTTTGGGGCTTATGGGGATATGGGGAGGAGGAGGGAATCAAATGAGTGGTGGAGCCAGCTCAAAGGACTGAATGGTCTACCCTTATCTTTATTTTCTATTTCCACATGATATACACAGTTCAGACTCTGGGCAATCATGGCCTCAAGCAGGGAGCAAGAAGCCAACATGTGCCTCGTTGAAGTCACTGCATTCTTCCTCCCCTGGGATCTTGGTGCCTCGTACTGGTATGAGGATCCGGATTTCAGCAGCAGGTCCGGATCCTCCAGTTCTATCCGGTGGGAGCGGTCTATCTAGCAGATGCTCACCTTTTCTGCTGCGGAATTCTACTGCCAGAATTCCGGTTCACTCCTTTGCTTAGGAGGCAGAGGAGTTGTTGAGGCTTCGTCCGCAGCATCCATTCAAGTCCTAACCATGGAGACAGAGAGCTGGGAGAGACTGGTCTGAGGTGGGGGGGGAGTTGGGGATTCTCCTCGACTCTCACCCTGCTAGGCAGTATTGGCCCTGTGATGAACTGTGCCCAGATGCTGGCCTCATCCACACGTATTTTGTACGATACAGGCTCCACCTTCTACAACTCTGCAGATGCTATTCTCATAGTAGCATGGGTCATTGCTTATAATTAAATAACCAACAGGAAAGCTTAGTGTCCACTGATGCTGACCTAGTTTTTAAAGTGTGGTCTCGCTCTCTCTGAGAGGACATTTGATGGCGAATGATCCTGTTCTGCCTGACCATTCCCATGGGTGTAGAGAGCTTTTGTTGCTGAAGACATTCCTGGCACGGATCTGAGTGCCGCTGTGTCTGTGTTCATTCCGAGCCACCAAACATATCTCTGGGGTCCGCATCTTCGTTTTGGATACTCCTGAGTAGCCGTGATGTATTTTGGCCAGAATGGCACAGCAGCCTGACCCAAAATAATCACTCTGTTAAATGGCAGTAATATTCCTGCAAACCAGTAATACTAACAGGAAATATCACAATGTGACTGTGAGCAGCTGGTAAACATACTGAGCATAGAACAGTACTACACAGCAACAGGCCCTTCATCCCATGAAGTTGTGCCTGTCCTTGGTCCGTGTTCCCCAATTCCTTGCATGTTCATGTGCTTATTTAAAAATCCCTTCAACACCCCTATTGTAACGACCTCTCTCTATCCTTGACAGCACGTTACAGACATCTATCACTCTGTGCATAAAAACACTTCACGTCTCCTTTGAACTCTCTCTCCCCCCCCCCCCCCCCCCCCCCCCCCACCCTTTCACTTTAAGTGAATGTTCTCTAGTATTAGGCATTTAAACTCGGGGGAACAAAGTTCTGACTGTTAATTCTATCTGTGCCTCTCGTCATCCCTCAGCCTCCGCCGCTCCAGAGGAAACAACTTCAGCCTCTCCTGATAGCTCATATCCTCTACTCCAGCATCCTGATAAACCTCTCCTGCCGAAAGCTACCACATTTTTCCTGTAATGTGGCAACCAGAACTGAATGCAATATTCTCAGAGCAGCCTAACCAGAGTTTGAGGAAAGCTGCAACATGACACCCTGCCTCTTGTACTCAAAGCCTGACCAATAAAGGCACATGTTACCTCCCTATCTACTTGTGTTGCCCCTTTCAGGGAACAATGGACTTGAACCCAAGATCCCTCTGTACATCAGTGCTATTCAGAGTCCCGCCATTAACTGTACACTTAACCTTAACATTTGATCTCCCAAAGTGCAGCATCTCACATTTGGTTGAATTAAATTCCATCTGCCGTTTCTCTGTCCATATCTGCAGCTGATCTACATCCCGCTGTATCCTTTGGCAGCCTTCTGCTCTGTCCACAACTCATAGAACATTACAGCGCAGTACAGGCCCTTCGGCCCTCGATGTTGCACAAACAATGGAACCAATCTAATGACCCTCTATCCTAAACTATTCCAGTGTTATCCATATGCCTATCCACTGCCCATTTGAACGCCCTTAAACTTGACGAGTCCACAACTGCTGCAGGCAGGGCATTCCACGCCCTAACTACCCTCTGAGTAAAGAATCCACCTCTAGCATCTGTCCTATAACTACCACCCCTTAATTTAAAGCTATTTCCCCTCGTGTTATCCATCTCCATCCAAGGAAGAAGGCTCTCACTATCCACCTTATCTAACCCTCTGATCATCTTATATGTCTCAATTAAGTCACCTCCTTAGCCACCTTCTCTCTAATGAAAATAACTTCAAGTCCCTTAGCCTTTCCTCATAAGACCTACCCATCATACCAGGCAACATCCTGGTAAACATCCTCTGCACCCTTTCCAATGCCTCCACATCTTTCTTATAATGTGGCGACCAAAACTGTACACAATACTCCAAGTGCGGCTGCACCAGAGTTTTGTACAGTTGCAACATGACATCTCGGCTCCAAAATTCGATCCCTCTACCAATAAATTCTAACACACTATATGCCTTCTTAACAACCTCATCAACTTGAGTACCAACTTTCAGGGATCTATGCACCTGTACACTGAGATCTCTCTGCTCATCTACACTACTAAGAGTCCTACCATTAGCCCTATATTCTGCACACATATTACTCTTACCAAAGTGAATCACCTCACACTTTTCCATATTAAACTCCATTTGCCACTTCTCGGCCTGGCTCTGCAACTTATCTATATCCCTCTGCAAATTGTAACATCCATCCTCACTGTCTATAACTCCTCCGACTTTGGCGTCATCAGAAAATTTACTAACCCATCCCTCTACACCCTCATCCAGGTCATCTATAAAAACAACAAACAACAGTGGCCCCAAAACAGATCCCTGAGGTACACCACTTGTAACTAAACTCCAGTTTGAATATATCCTATCAACCACCAAACTCTGTCTTCTATCACCTAGCCAATTCCTAATCCAAATTGCTAAATCTCCCTCAATCCCATGCATCTGCATTTTCTGCAGTAGCCTTCCGTGAGGAACCTTATCAAACGCTTTGCTAAAATCCATATACACCACATCAACTGCCTTACCCTTATCCACCTCTTTGGTCACCTTTTCAAAAAACGCTAAGGTTTGTGAGGCACGACCTTCCCTTCACAAATCCACGTTGACGATCCCTAATCAATTCATTTCTTTCGAAATGACTATAAATCCTATCCCTTATAATTCTTTCCAAAACTTTCCCCACTACAGATGTAAGGCTCACTGGTCTATAATTTGCAGGATGGTCTCTACTCCCCTTCTTAAACAAGGGGACAACATTTGCCATCCTCCAGTCTTCCGGCACTACACCTGTAGCCAACGACGACATGAAGATCAAAGCCAAAGGCTCTGCAATCTCCTCTCTAGCCTCCCAGAGTAACCTGGGATAAATCCCATCCGGCCCAGGGGATTTATCTATTTTCATACTCTCAAGAATAGCTAACACCTCCTCCTTATGTACCTCTATCCTGTCTAGTCTACAACCCTGTATCCCAGTATTCTCCCCAACTCTGTTGACATTTTCCCGTGTGAAGACCAACGAAAAATATTGATTCAGTGCCTCACCAATCTCTACAGGCTCCACGCACAACTTCCCACTACTGTCTTTGACTGGCCCTAATCTTGACCTAACCAATCTTTTATTCTTAACATATCTATAAAAAGCTTTAGGGTTCTCCTTTATCCTATCTGCCAAAGTCTTCTCATGTCCTCTTCTCGCTCTTCTTATCTCCCTCTTTAGCTCCCTCCTGACTAATTTATAACTGTCCAGTGCCCTAACCGAGCCTTCACGTTTCATCTTTATATAAGCCTCCTTTTTCCTCTTCACTAGTCAACTAACTTCCTTAGTACACCACGGTTCCCTGACTCTGTCACTTCCTTCGTGCCTGACAGGTACATATTTATCAAGGACTCGCAGTAGCTGTTCCTTGAACAAGCTCCACATTTCAGGTGTTCCCAGCCCCTGCAGTTTCCTACTCCACCCTGTGTATCCTAAATCTCGCCTAATAGCCTCATAATTACCTTTCCCCCAGCTGTAACTTCTTCCCTTCGGTATGTGTCTATCCCTTTCCATCACTAAGGTAAACGTAACTGAATTGTGGTCACTATCACCAAGTCTAACTCCACCTATGTTTGTGTCATCTGCGATATTACTAGCCCCTAACTACATTTTCATCCAAGTCATTTATATATATCATAAACAGTAGAGGTCCCAGTACTGATCCCTGCGAACCACCACTAGTTACAGACCTCCAGCCAGAAAAACATCCTTTCACCACTACTCTGGGCAAGTCAATTCTGAATTCAAGTGGCCAAGTCATCTTGGATCCCATGCATTTTTAATCTTCTTGATGAGCGTAGCACAAGGGACCTTGGCAAAAGCCTTATGATAATCCATGTACACAGATTCCACTGCTCCTCCCTCATCAATCTCCTTCGTTGTCACCTCCCCATGCTCCCCATAACAATATTCTATCTTTCTACTGTGAGCTGCTCTCTTCTAGTAAGGATGGAATTGGGGCTGTACTGGCATTTCCAGTTCTTCTTTCAACACTTGTTGTTTAACATTTACGAATACTGGATCCTTTTGCATCCAAAAACATTATGTGCAGCCACAGAGAGGGTGGCCAGAAAATTCACGTTCATTATTATCTCATCTGCTTAGAGTGCCATTGATTGAGTCTCTGCTAAAGGCAGCTACCCAGCCAGAGCTCCAGATGTAGGCAGCTAATAACAAAGCCCACTGCTGGATATGGACTGATGCTATAGCTGGCTTTGCTTTGTTCTCTCTCAGTAACCCCAGCAGCAGTTTGTGATCTCAAATTTCTGCCTCTACTAGTATTTATGGAACTTTTCACTCCAAATATTACCACCAACCCTTTTTCTATACGGGCATACTTTCCTTCTGCTATAGCCGAGGTCCTCGAAGTATTTGCTATCGGGTGTTATTCTCCATTTAGTCATCTATATTCAATACCATCCTGATACTGAATGCAGACACATCACAGGTCAGCATTAACTCTAAGAATCACAATGTGCTGAGACATTTGATGACATCTGTAATTTATTCTCTAAAAGTGGGCCATTCTCAATCCCGGCTCTGTCAGCTGGGATTGATGTAGTAGAGATGAAGTTTCATATAAATTTCCCACAGTACATTACCAGGCCTACAAATGACACTGACTCCTGGATAGACTTGGGAGCCGGGGTATCTTTAATTGCTCGCACCTGGTCCCCCAAAGGATGTAGACCCAACTTGTTCGCTATACAGCTCAGATCACTTAAGTACCAGGAAGACACATTGCTCCTTCCCTTTGGCCACGTGCCAACTCTTGAAAAATAGTTAAGACCTTCCATTAGGCTCTGTAGGTATTCTGCCTTTGTTTTACCTAATTAATTAATGAGAATGTCATCCAGATAAATAGCCACCTGCAGCAAACCTTGTAAGAAGTTCTCCATTGTTCTCTGGAAGATCGAGCTGGCTGACGATACCACAAAAAGTAACCTTGTTATTGATACAGTTCCTTTTGAGTGTTGACAGAGAAATATTTCTGTGAATCTTCATCCAGCTGCAACTATAAATAAGCATCATAGATCACCACAGCAAAAACAGGCCCTTTAGCCCACAAGTTGTGCGAATCATATCCATACCCAGCAGGCCATAGAACTATCTATGACTCTCAATCCCATTAAATCCCATGTACTCATCCAGAAGTCTTTTAAAAGACCCCAGTGAGTTCGCCTCTACCACCACTGACGGCAGCCGATTCCATTCATTCACCACCCTATGAGTGAAAAATTTACCCCTAACATCTCCTCTGTACTTGCCCCCCAGCACCTTAAACCTGTGTCCTCTCATAGTGACCATTTCAGCCCTGGGAAATAGCCTCCGAGAATCCACCCTATCCATACAGTTGTAGATGCGCCAAGTTTGGTGGCGTTTAAGAGGTTAGTAGATAAGTCTATGGACGAAAAGGGAATGGTTTAGGTTAGAGGGTCATTGCTTTTTCCTAATTGGTCAGCGCAACATCGAAGGCCAAAGGGCCTGTTCTGCGCTGTTATGTTCTATGAATTCCTCTCAACATCTTATAAACCTCTATCAGGTCGCCTCTCAACTTTCGTTTCTCCAGGGAAGAAGAGTCCTAGCTCCCTCAACCTATCTTCATAAGGCATGCCTCCCAATCCAGGCAACGTCCTGGAAAATCTCCTCTGCACTCTTTCAGTAGCTTCCACATCCTTCCTATAGTGAGGCGACCAGAACTGTGCACAGTGCTCCAAGGGGTCTGACAAGGATCACTTGTGTCGAATTTCAAAAATGAGTTCCCTTGTAAACTTTGCATATACATCCTTGATTCAGGGAATCGGATATTTGTCCAGTTGTGGAAAATATTTGTTAAAGTTAGAACATAGAACATAGAACAATACAGCACAGAACAGGCCCTTCGGCCTTCGATGTTGTGCCGACCAAAATAAAAAGCAATGCCCCTCCTACTAAACCATTCCCTTCTCTCCATATACTTATCACTAACCTCTTAAACCCACCAACTTGGCGCATCTACACAGCTGCAGGCAGGGCATTCCACTCCCAATCACTCTTGGTAAAGAACCTCCTCTGATATCCGTCCTATAACTATCCCCTTATTAAAGTGTGTCCCCTCGTGCTAGCTTTTCCATCCTAGGAAAAAGGCTATCACTGTCCACCCTATCCAAACCTCTAATATCTTATATGTTTCAATAAGACCCCCCTAGCGCCTCCTTTCTAACGAAAACAACCTCAAATCCTTCAACCTCTCTTCATAGGACCTGCCCTCCATACCAGGCACATCCTGTAACCTCCTCTGTACCCTCTCCAATGCCTCACATCTTTCTTATAATGTGGGACCAGAATGCACACAATACTCCAAGTGCGGCCGCACTAGAGTTTTGTACAGTTGCAACATGATGTGCGCTCTAATTCAATCCCCCTACAAAAAAGCTAAGACTCCATATGCCTTCTTAACAACTTTATACTTGACTGCTACTTTCAGGGATCTATTGTTGCAAACGTGGACTGAATAGGTGGTTTAGCTAATTGGATTAGGATTTGGCTAGCGGATAGAAGACAGAGGGTGGTGGTTGATGGAAATTATTCATCGTGGAGTTCGGTTACAAGTGGTGTACCTTAGGGATCTGTTTTGGAGCCCCTGCTGTTTGTAATTTTTATAAATGATCTGGATGAGGGTATTGAAGGATGGATTAGTAAATTTGCGGATGACACCAAAGTCGGAGGAGTGGTAGATAGTGAAGAGGGGTGTTATAGTTTGCAGAGAGACTTGGACAAGTTGCAGAGCTGGGCCGAGAGGTGGCAAATGGAGTTTAATGTGGAAAAGTGTGAGGTAATTCACTTTGGCAGGAATAACAAATGTGTAGAGTATAGGGCTAATGGTAGGATTCTTAATAGTGTTGATGAACAGAGGGATCTTGGTGTATATGTGCATAGATCCCTGAAAGTTGGCAATCAAGTCGATAAGGTTGTTAAGAAGGCATACGGAGTCTTAGCTTTTATTGGTAGGAGGATTGAATTTTGGAGCCGCAACGTCATGTTGCAACTGTACAAAACTCTAGTGTGGCTGCACTTGGAGTATTGTGTATAGTTATGGTCACCGCATTATAAGAAAGATGTGGAGGCATTGGAGAGGATACAGAGGAGGTTTACTAGGATGTTGCCTGGTATGGAGGGCGCAGGTCTTATGAAGAGAGGCTGAGGGATTTGAGGTTGTTTTCGTTAGAAAGAATGTGGCTAAGAGGAGACCTTATTGAAACATAAGATGATTAGAGGTTTAGATAGGGTGGGCAGTGATAGCCTTTTTCCTAGGATGGAGAAAGCTAGCACGAGGGGACATAGCTTTAAATTAAGGGGTGGTAGTTATAGGACGGATGTCAGAGGTAGGTTCTTTACCCAGAGGGTGGTAAGGGTATGGAATGCCCTGCCTGCTGCAGTTGTAGATGTGCCACGTTTGGTGGCGTTTAAGAGGTTAATAGATAAGTTTATGGATGAAAAGGGAATGGTTTAGGTTAGAGGGTCATTGCTTTTTCTTAATTGGTCGGCGCAACATCGAAGGCCGAAGGGCCTGTTCTGCGCTGTAATGTTCTATGCTTCAATAAGGTCTCCTCTTAGCCGCATTCTTTCTAACGAAAACAACCTCAAATCCCTCAGCCTCTCTTCATAAGACCTGCCCTCCATACCAGGCAACATCCTGGTAAACCTCCTTTGTACCCTCTCCAGTGCCTCCACATCTTTCTTATAATGCGGGGACCAGAACTGTACACAATACTCCAAGTGCGGCTGCACTAGTTTTGTACAGTTGCAACATGACGTTGTGGCTCCGAAATTCAATCCCCCTACCAATAAAAGCTAAGACTCCGTATGCCTTCTTAACAACCTTATCGACTTGATTGCCACCTTTCAGGGATCTATGCACATATACACCAAGATCCCTCTGTTCTCCAACACTAATTTGAGAATTTTCCACACTACTGATGTTAAGCTGATGGGTGTATAATTCCCTGTTTTCTCTCTACCTCCCTTTTTGAATATTGAAGTGACATTCGTTACCCTCCAATCTGCAGGGACTGTTCCAGAGTTTATAGAATCCTGGAAGATGCATCCACTATTTCTAAAGCTATTTCCTTAAGTACTCTGGGATGTAGATTATCAGGTCCTGGGGATTTATCCGCCTTCAATCCCATCTATTTTCCCAGCACTGTTTCTTTACTAATATTGATCTCCCTCAATTCTTCCTTTTCAGTAAATCTTGAATTCTCCAACATTTCTGGTATCTGATTTGTGTCCTCTTTTGTGAAGACAGAATCAAAGTATATATCCAGTTTCTCGGACCATTTCTTTGTCCCCTATTATACATTCCCTGTTTCTGTGTGTAGGAGACGTGCATTTGCCTTCACCAACCTCTGTCTCTTCACATATCTGTAGAAACTCTTAGTGTCAGTCTTTATGTTCCCTGCAAGCTTACTTTCGCACTGGATTTTCCCCTTCTTCATCAATCCCTTGGTGGTACTTTGCTGAATTCTAAACTGTCCCTGATCCTCAGACCTATTATTTTTCTTGGCCAATCTGCATCTTCTTTTTTGGATTGGATTCTCTCTCTAATTCCCTTTGTAAGCCATGGATTGGCCCTCTTACCCATTCTGCTTTTGTGCCAGACAGGGACAAACAGTTGCTGTAGTTTCCCCCATGTGTTCATAGAACGTTTGCCATTGCCTGTCCACTGTCATCCCTTTAAGTAACTCTCCCCAGTTTGTCGAGGCCAACCCGTAGCTCATATCCACACAGTCTGTGAGGAGCTGTAGCTGGACCAGAAAGCTCCCTGATCCCCCACGTTTGGCAGGAGGAGCCCTAACTGCCATCTCTGCCTTGGTCTACTTAAGAAAGATATAAAAATAAGAATCTTACCTTGTTTTTACTTCACTTGTCCTCCTCACTGTTTTTTTTGGTTAAAAGAGGAGGGAGGAAAACACCAATGTAGTGTTTCTGGTTTTTTATTTTGATTTGATTTATTATTGTCACATGTATTACAGTGAAAAGTATTGTTTCTTGCATGCTAAGCAAATAAAGCCTATCATTCATAGGGAAGGGAGAGGATGCAGAATGTAGTATTACAGTCACAGATGGGTGTAGGGAAAAATCAGCTTAATGCAAGGTAGGTCCATTCAAAAGTCTGATGGCAGCAGGGAAGAAGCTGTACTTGAATCAGTTGGAACGTGACCTTAGACTTTTCTATCTTTTTCTCTTACATCATCTTCTGTTAAGAGAATGTCCAAGATGTGTGCAGTCCTTAGTTATGTTGGCTACTTTGCTGAGGCAGCAGGAAGTGTAGGCAGAGTCAATGAATGGGAGGCTGTGTGATGGATTGGGGCTACATTTGTGACTTTGTAGTTCCTTGAGGCCTTGGGCAGAGCAGGAGCCCAGACCAAGCTGTGATACAACCAGAAAGAATAATTTTTATGGTGCATCTGTAAAAGTTGGTGAAAGTCATAGCTGATATGCCGAATTTCCTTAGTTTTCTGAGAAAGTAGAAGTATTGGTGGGCTTTCTTAATTATAGCATCGACATGGGGGGACCAGGACAGGTTGTTGCTATGATTTTTTTTATATTAGGACTTGACTTCTCCCAGAATCCTCTGCTGCCTGTGCAGGGTCAGGTGTCTCTGGGAAAATTAAGCTGTGCTCAATGGGTAAATGCTGATGGTCCACAAGCGGTCGGAAGAATGACATGTTGCTTTTCAGCTGCCACTTTGTTATTAATCCTAAAAAAAAACACATGCGTTACACACTTTGGGCCACATCCTCCACAACAGGGTCAAAAGAGTCCACTTTCCTGAGCAGAGGCAAGATGCCTGAGAATGGCTTTACTATCAAGCAAAGCCAGCTGTTAGCAAGCAAGCTCCTGAGAGGTGTTCTTTATCCTTCTCACCACTTGTCCTCAAAGGTCGGTGTCCCTTCACCAGATTCCCTTTATATACAAATGCTATTCCACACTGTTACACAATCAGAGGCTCGCCAATTGGGCAGGCAGTCAATACCTCAATCAGGGGGCTTGTACTCCGAGGACAACCTCATGGGTCCCATTCAGGTCATTACAATGTAGTTAGCCAGGAAAACACGTTCCCATTCGCTGATACTAGGACTAGCAGACATGTCGTAAAAAGAAATTGCTGCAGAGAGAGAAACTCAAATATGTTGAGCTGTAAATCAATCTTCTTCAGAACTGAGAGACTACTGAACTTGGTGGTGCAGAGTGATTCAGGTTTCCTGGTACATGGTAAATAGTTAGTATGTAGGTACAGCAAGAGATTGTTGGCCTTTATTGCAAGAGGAAACAGAGTTAGATGTTTTGCTGCAATTGTACAGGGATTGGGAAGAACAATTGCTCTGTTTGGGAAAGGACATATTAAGGTTCAAAGCAATTTGGAAACCATTCGCTCAATACTTCCATGGGATATAAGGAAAGGTTGTGCAGTTAGAACTGAGAAACATTTTGAAACATCTAAGATCCTGAGGGGACCAGATGAGCTAGATATTTAGTTGGGGATGGGGATAATGGGTTGAGACTCCGTTAGGGGACACAGTTTAAAAACAGGAGGCCCTCAAGATGAAGATGAGAGATTTTTTTTTTCCTGAGGGGAGTAAGCTTGTGAAATTCTGTGGCAGTGGGACAGTGGAAACTGAACACTGGGGACTGAGGTGGTACGTCTAAGGGTGACGAGATCAGAGGAGGGATGGGATCCTGAGCAACTCAAATGTACAGGAGAATGGGAATATCGAGGTCATGGATAAGGTTTTTGGGTCTCAGCAGGGTACTGGTAGGTGGGAGGGTGGTTTGAAGTGTGTATACTTCAATGCGAGGAGCACACGCAAAAAGATGGGCGAACTTGCAGAATGGATAGGTACCTGGGACTTTGATAGTGTGGCCATTTCAGAGACATGGATAGAGCAGGGACAAGAATGGATGCTGCAGGTTCCGGGGTTCAGATGTTTCAGTCGGAGCAGAGTAGATGGTAGAAGAGGGGGAGGTGTGGCATTGTTAGCCAAAGACTGTATTACAGTGGCAGAAAGGACATTTGATGTGGACCTGTCTTTTGAGGTAGTTCGGCCTGAGATTAGAAACAGAAGAGAGGTCACCCTGTTGGGAGTTTTTTATAGGCCTCCAAAAAGTTCCGGGGATGTGAAGGAAAGGATTGCAAGGATGATTCTGGACAAAAGTGAAAGTCAGTAAGAATCTGGCAACAGCAATTTTAAATCCAACCGATTTATTTGATAGTAAATCTGCTAGCTTTCAACGTTTGCCTGACGAAGGCACAAATGAGGTGTTCTGGTCTCCAAAAGCGCACATATCAGCACAGACAGTTTACAGATGCTGATTAGAATGTGAATCCTTACACCTAACCTGCTATTCAAATCTTAAAGTGGCTAACAATGTGGGTGGAAGAAACATTGAGTACAGGTTAGAGAGATATGTATTGTCTCCAGACAGCACTGTAAGGGAGGTTTTTTGCTAACCCAGGCAAGTCATGGGGGTTACAGATAGTGTGTCATGAAGCCAAGATCCCTATTAAGACCGTCCTCATGTGCGGAACTTGGCTATCAGTCTCTGCTCGGCGACTCTGTGCTGTCGTGTGTCGTGAAGGCCCCCTTGAAGAACGTTTACCCGAAGGTCGGAAACCGAATGCCCATAACTGCTGAAGTGTTCGCCCACAGGAAGGGAACTGTTTTGCCTGGTGATTGTTGAACACTTCAGCAGTCACAGGCATTCGGCCTCCGACCTTTGGGTAAACGTTCTTCAAGGGGGCCTTCACGACACACGACAGCGCAGAGTCGCTGAGCAGAGACTGATAGCCAAGTTCCGCATACATGAGGACGGTCTTAACAGGGATCTTGGCTTCATGTCACACTATCTGTAACCCCCATGACTTGCCTGGGTTAGCAAAAAACCTCACTTACTGTGCTGTCTGGAGAAACTACACATCTCTCTAACCTGTGCTCAATGTTTCTTCCACTCACATTGTTAGCCACTTTAAGACTTGAATAGCAGGTTAGATGTAAGAATTTGCATTCTAATCAGCATCTGTAAACTGTCTGTGCTGATATGTGTGCTATTGCAGACCAGAACACCTCATTCGCCTGACGAAGGCACAAACGTCGAAAGCCAGCAGATTTATTATCAAATAAATCGGTTGGATTTAAAATGGCTGTCGCCAGATTCGTTACCCCAGTCCAACGCCGGCATCTCCACATCAGAAGTGAAAGTAACAGGGTAGTTGTTATGGAGGACTTTAACTTTGCAAATATTGATTGGAAAAGTTAATAGCTCAAGACATTAAAAGGGTCAGTTTTTGTCCAATGTGTGCAGGAGGGTTTTATGACTCTATGTAGATAGGCCAACAAGAGGTGAGGCTACATTGGATTTGGTTCTGGGTAATGAACCAGTCCAGGTGTTAGACTTGGAGGTAGGTGAGCACTTTGGTGATAGTGACCACAATTCGGTTACGTTTACCTTAGTGATGGAAAGGGATAGACATATACCAAAGGGAAAAAGTTACAGCTGGGGGAAAGGAAATTATGAGGCTATTAGGTGAGATTTAGGATACATAGAGTGGAGTAGGAAACTGCAGGGGCTGAGAACATCTGAAATGTGGAACTTATTCAAGGAACAGCTACTGCAAGTCCTTGATAAATATGTACCTGTCAGGCAGGGAGGAAGTGGTAGAGCCAGGGAACCGTGATGTACTAAGGAAGTTAGTTCACTAGTGAAGAGGGAAAAGGAGGCTTATATAAAGATGAGACATGAAGGTTAGGGCACTGGACAGTTATAAATTAGCCAGGAGGGAGCTAAAGAGTGAGATGAGAAGAGCTAGAAGAGGACATGAAAAGACTTTGGCGGATAGGATAAAGGAGAACCCTAAAGCTTTTTATAGATATGTTAAGCATAAAAGATTGGTTAGGTCAAGATTAGGGCCGGTCAGAGACAGTAATGGGAAGTTGTGCGTGGAGCCTGTAGAGATTGGTGAGGTACTCAATGAGTATTTTTCGTCAATCTTCACGCGGGAAAATGTCAGTGGAGTTGGGGAGAATACTGGGATACAGGGTTGTAGGCTAGACGGGATAGAGGTACGTAAGGAGGAGGTGTTAGCTATTCTTGAGAGCAGGAAAATAGATAAATCCCCTGGGCCAGATGGGATTTATTCCAGGTTACTCTGGGAGGCTAGAGAGGAGATTGCAGAGCCTTTGGCTTTGATCTTCATGTTGTCGTTGGCTACAGGTGTAGTTCCCGAAGACTGGAAGATGGCAAATGTCTCCTTGTTTAAGAAGGGGAGCAGAGACCATCCTGTGAATTATAGACCGGTGAGCTTTACATCTGTTGTGGGGAAAGTTTTGGAAAGAATTATAAGGGATAGTATTTATAGTCATTTCGAAAGAAATGAATTGATTAGGGATAGTCAGCATGGATTTGTGAAGGGAAGGTCGTGCCTCACAAACCTTATTGAGTTTTTTGAAAAGGCGACTAAAGAGGTGGATAAGGGTAAGGCAGTCGATGTGCTGTATATGGATTTTAGCAAAGGGTTTGATAAGGTTCCCCATGGAAGACTACTGCAGAAAATGCAGATGCATGGGACTGAGGGAGATTTAGCAATTTGGATTAGGAATTGGCTCGCTGATAGAAGACAGAGGGTGGTGGTTGATGGGATATATTCAACCTGGAGTTTAGTTACAAGTGGTGTACCTCAGGGATCTGTTTTGGGGCCACTGTTGTTTGTTGTTTTTATAGATGACCTGGATGAGGGTGTAGAGGGATGGGTTAGTAAATTTTCTGACGAGTCGGAGGAGTTGTAGACAGTGAGGATGGATGTTACAGTTTGCAGAGAGACATAAATAAGCGGCAGAGCCGGGCCGAGAAGTGGCAAATGGAGTTTAATGTAGAAAAGTGTGAGGTGATTCACTTTGGTAAGAATATGTGTGCAGAATATAGAGCGAATGGTAGGACTCTTAGTAGTGTAGATGAGCAGAGAAATCTCAGTGTACAGGTGCATAGATCCCTAAAAGTTGGTAGTCAAGCTGATAAGGTTGTTAAGAAGGCATATAGTGTGTTAGAATTTATTAGTAGAGGGATTGAATTTCGGAGCCGAGAGGTCATGTTGCAACTGTACAAAACTCTGGTGCAGCCGCACTTGGAGTATTGTGTACAATTCTGGTCCCTGCGTTATAAGAAAGATATAGAGACAGTGGAAAGGGTGCAGAGGAGGTTTACCAGGATGTTGCCTGGTATGATGGGTAGGTCTTATGAGGAAAGGCTAAGGGACTTGAAGTTATTTTCATTAGAGAGAACATGGAACATTACAGCGCAGAACAGGCCCTTCATCCCTCGATGTTGTGCCGACCAATTAAGAAAAAGCAATGACCCTCTAACCTAAACCATTCCCTTTTCATCCATAAACTTATCTACTAACCTCTTAAACGCCACCAAACTTGGCGCATCTCCAACTGCAGCAGGCAGGGCATTCCATACCCTTACCACCCTCTGGGTAAAGAACCTACCTCTGACATCCGTCCTATAACTACCACCCCTTAATTTAAAGCTATGTCCCCTCGTGCTAGCTTTCTCCATCCTAGGAAAAAGGCTATCACTGTCCACCCTATCTAAACTCTAATCATCTTATGTTTCGATTAGGTCCCCTCTTAGCCGCCTCCTTTCTAACGAAAACAACCTCAAATCCCTCAGCCTCTCTTCATAAGACCTGCCCTCCATACCAGGCACATCCTGGTAAACCTCCTCTGTACCCTCTCCAATGCCTCCACATCTTTCTTATAATGCAGGGACCAGAACTGTACACGATACTCCAAGTGCGGCCGCACTAGAGTTTTGTACAGTTGCAACATGACGTTGCGGCTCCGAAATTCAATCCCCCTACCAATAAAAGCTAAGACTCCATATGCCTTCTTAACAACCTTATCGACTTGATTGCCAACTTTCAGGGATCTATGCACATATACACCAAGGTCCCTCTGTTCATCAACACTATTAAGAGTTCTACCATTAGCCCTATACTCTACACATTTGTTATTCCTACCAAAGTGAATTACCTCACACTTTTCCACATTAAACTCCATTTGCCACTTCTCGGCCCAGCTCTGCAACTTGTCTGAGTCTCTCTGCAAAATATAACACTCCTCTTCACTATCTACCACTCCTCCGACTTTGGTGTCATCCGCAAATTTACTAATCCATCCTTCAATACCCTCATCCAGATCATTTATAAAAATTACAAACAGCAGGGGCCCCAAAACAGATCCCTGAGGTCCACCACTTGTAACCGAACTCCATGATGAATAATTTCCATCAACCACCACCCTCTGTCTTCTATCAGCTAGTCAATTCCTAATCCAATTAGCTAAATCACCCTCAATCCCATACATCTGCATTTTCTGCAGAAGCCTTCCATGGGCCACCTTATCAAACGCCTTACTAAAGTCCATATATACCATATCAACTGCCTTACCCCCATCCACCTCTTTGGTCACTTTTTCAAAAAACTCAATGAGGTTAGTAAGGCATGACCTACCCTTCACAAAACCATGCTGACTATCCTCAATCAATTCATTTCTCTCTAAATAACTATAAATCCTATCCCTAATAATTCTCTCCAATACTTTGCCCACAACAGAAGTAAGACTCACTGGCCTATAATTCCCTGGAAGGTCTCTCTTCCCCTTCTTGAACAATGGGACCACATTCGCTATCCTCCAGTCCTCCGGAACCACACCCGTAACCAACGACGACCTGAAGATCAGAGCCAGAGGCTCTGCAATCGCCTCTCTTGCCTCCCAGAGAATCCTAGGGTAAATCCCGTCCGGCCCAGGGGACTTATCTAACTTCAAACCCTCAAGAATATCTAGCACATCCTCCTTATCTACTTCAATACTTTCCAGTTTGCAACCCTGTATCCCAGTGTTCTCCACAACTACATTTACATCTCCCTGCGTGAATACCGAAGAGAAATATTTGTTCAGTGCCTCTCCAATCTCTTCAGGCTCCACGCACAACTTCCCACTGCTGTCTATGACTGGCCCTAATCTTGCCCTAAACAATCTTCTATTCTTAACATATCTAAAGAAAGCTTTAGGATTCTCCTTGATCCTATCAGCCAAAGTCGTCTTGTGTCCCCTTTTAGCTCTCCTCAACTCACTCTTTAGCTCACTCCTGGCTAATCTATAGCTATCCATTGCACTAACTGAGCCTTCAAGCCTCATCCTGACATAAGCCTCTTTTTTTCTTTTAACCAGCGAATTAACTTTTTTAGTACACCATGGTTCCCTTACTCGACCATTTCCTCCTTGCCTGACAGGGACATACTTATTAAGGACTCGCAGTAGCTGCTCCTTGAATAAGCTCCACATTTCAGATGTTCCCAGTCCCTGTAGTTTCCTAGTCCAACCTATGCACCCTAATTCCCTCCTTATGGCCTCATAATTACCATTTCCCCAGCTATAACTACTGCCCCCAGCTTCATGCCTATCCCTATCCATCACTAAGGTGAACGTAACCGAATTGTGGTCGCTATCACCAAAATGTTCACCAACTTCCAAGCCTAACACCTGGTCTGGCTCATTGCCCAGCACCAAATCCAATGTAGCCTCACCTCTAGTTGGCCTATCTACATACTGAGTCAAAAAACCTTCCTGCACACTTTGTATAAAAACTGACCCCTCTAACGAGCTAGAGCTATAGCTATTCCAATCAATATTAGTAAAGTGAAAGTCCCCCATAACAATTACCCTATTACTTTCACTCCTGTCCAGGATCGACTTTGCAATCCTTTCCTCTACCTCTCTAGAACTTTTAGGAGGTCTATAAAAGACTCCCAACAGGGTGACCTCTCCTCTCCTGTTTCTAATCTCAGCCCATACTACCTCAACAGACAAGTCCTCATCAAACTTCTTTTCTGTCACTGTGATACAGTCTTTGACTAATAATGCCACTCCTCCCCCCCTTCTACCTCCTTCTCTACTCTGACTGAAGCATTTGAACCCCGGAACCTGCAACAACCATTCCTGTCCCTGCTCTATCCATGTCTCTGAAATGGCCACAACATCGAAGTTCCAGGTACTGATCCAAGCTGCAAGTTCCTCCACAGAAGAAGGCTATGAGGTGACTTAATTGAGACATTTAAGATGATCAGCAGGTTAGATAGGGTGGATAGTGAGAGCCTTCTTCCTCGGATGGAGATGGATAACACGAGGGGACATAGCTTTAAATTAAGGGGTGGTAGCTACGGGACAGATGTTAGAGGTGGGTTCTTTACTCAGAGGGTAGTAAGGGCATGGAATGCCCTGCCTGCAGCAGTTGTGGACTTGTCAAGTTTAAGGGCGTCCATATGGTTAGTGGATAGGCATATGGATAACACTGGAATAGTTTAGGTTAGAGGGTCATAAAATTAGTTCCATTGGTAGGCGCAACATCGAGGGCCGAAGGGTCTGTACTGTGCTGTAATGTTCTATGTTCTGTGATAATCTGGGGAACGATGGCCTGAATTTCAGTGATGGGGTTATGGTATGGAGGGGACATAGAACACTACAGCACAAACAGGCCCTTTGGCCCACAAGTTGTGCCGATCATATCCGTACCTACCAGGCCATAGAAATATCTGTAACTCCCAATCCCATTTAATCCCATATACTCATCCAGAAGTCTCTTAAAAGACCCCAGCAAGTTCGCCTCCACCACCACTGACGGCAGCCGATTCCATTCACTCACCACCCTCTGAGTGAAAAACTTACCCTTAACATCTTCTCTGTATTTGCTTCCCTGCACCTTAAACCTGTGTCCTCTCGTAGCGATCATTTCAGCCCTGGGAAATGAGAAGAAATGTATGAATTTGTACTCGGCTGCTGCATTATGGTACACCTTTGTCAAAAGGCTTGTAAACAAGGTCAAAATTCAACTTCAGAGAATCAAGTGCCACAAACTGTTCTCGATGAAAAGATTCACGATTTTATGGAAAAAATTGAAGTGCCGAATGAGCAAGAAAACTGACGACTCACAATCGCTTAATGCAAAAAAATGAGCCAGGATGTGAATCTTGCCAATAGGAAGGCAAAGCCTAAGCTTGTTGGTAAAACCAGCTGCAAAGCACTTGGTGCTTTTGCACAGGCCTCCTGATCTCCCAGTGAGCTGAGATCTACTGCTGCATACTAAAATCCTACCCCATCGCCACCTATCACTCCCTGTGCTGGTTCCATTCCTCCTGCACCTCACTGATCCCATCTAAATTCCACCCCCCCCAATATCCCACCACCATCTGCAGAGTTACCCTCCTATCAGCTGATCACCATCCCTTGCAGAGCTTCCCCTCTCATTGCTCTACCCTTAACTCAGGCTCCACTCCCTTGGCACTGCTGTTTGCACTGTTATGATGCCAGTGTGCCCTGTAGGCACTGCCACCAAACCTGGAGGCTTCAATAATCTCCAATGCACACAGTGAGATCATCACATTTGGTCTACACTGCTATGATTGCATTTATTGTTATCACATGTGCTGAGATACAGTGAAAAGTGTTGTTTCTTGCGAGCTACAGAGAGAAAACCTGCTTTTCCTAGAGTACACAGGTGAAAAAGGAAAAGGTAGCATGCAGAATATGGTAGGGTGATGGAGACCAGCTGTGAGTGTCAGTAATGTGAAACTCAAACACTGAGGGAGTAAGTGGGACTGAGCCCAGGTGATGTCTTAAATCAGCTTCACATCACTTTCTATGTAACACATTTCATTTTTACCCTGGCCAATCCATCTAATCTACATATCTTTGGACTGTGGGAGGTAACAGGAGCACCCAGAGGAAGCCCCACACAAACACAGGAAGAATGTGCAAAATCCACACAGTCATCCAAGGCTGGAATCAATTATACATCTCAAAGTACCTGATTTGCCAAGGATTCCTTCCTCAATCCTTTCAGCTGCAGTGTGACCACCTTGCTATTGCTATTTCAGTGTCCCCTGCTGACTTCACAGCTCTGAAACCCAAGCTTCAGGAGCTGCAGTTTCCTGATTTCCCACATCAAGCAACAGGCTGTTCTGCCTTGATGAAATCCAGGACCGTATTTTCAAATTCAATTACTTCACTCTCCATTTCAATGAAAATTCTTCATATTATGATCACTCTTGCCTAAGTTTGTTTATTAATTCTTACTCTTTTCCCAGTACGCAGTCGTGAAAAGCCTGCTCTCCAGGTTGATTCTTCAATATATTGGTCTAAAAACACCATCGTGTACACGGTCCAGAAGCCCCTCTATGTTGATTTGTCCAATCTGTGTTTAAATTAACATCATTACGGTTGTATCTTGTTGCAAGCATCTCTGTTATAGCCGACTGATTTTCTGTTTTATGAGAAGGAAACCGATTTGGTTAAGGAATTGGATTGCATTTATAATTCACAGGATGCAAGTTTGAGTCATAGAACATAGAACATAGAACATTACAGCACAGAACAGGCCCTTCGGCCTTCGATGTTGCGCCGACCAATATAAAAAGCAATGCCCCTCCAAACTAAACCATTCCCTTCTCTTCCATATACTTATTAACTAACCTCTTAAATGCCACCAAACTTGGCGCATCTACAACTGCTGCAGGCAGGGCATTCCACTCCCGAACCACCCTTTGGGTAAAGAACCTGCCTCTGATATCCGTCCTATAACTATCACCCCTTAATTTAAAGCTGTGTCCCCTCGTGCTAGCTTTTTCCATCCTAGGAAAAAGGCTATCACTGTCCACCCTATCTAAACCTCTAATCATCTTATATGTTTCGATTAGGTCCCCTCTTAGCCTCCTCCTTTCTAACGAAAACAACCTCAAATCCCTCAGCCTCTCTTCATAAGACCTGCCCTCCATACCAGGCAACATCCTGGTAAACCTCCTCTGTACCCTCTCCAATGCCTCCACATCTTTCTTATAATGTGGGGACCAGAACTGCACACAATACTCCAAGTGCGGCCGCACTAGAGTTTTGTACAGTTGCAACATGACGTTGCGGCTCCGAAATTCAATCCCTCTACCAATAAAAGCCAAGACTCCATATGCCTTCCTAACAACCTTCTCGACTTGACTGCCTACTTTCAGGGATCTATGCACATACACACCAAGATCCCTCTGTTCATCTAGACTACTAAGAATCCTACCGTTTGCCCTATACTCTACACATTTATTATTTCTGCCATAGTGCATTACCTCACACTTTTCCACATTAAACTCCATTTGCCACCTCTCGGCCCAGCTCTGCAACTTGTCCAAGTCTCTCTGCAAACTATAACACCCCTCTTCACTATCTACCACTCCACCGACTTTAGTGTCATCTGCAAATTTACTAATCCATCCTTCAATACCCTCATCCAGATCATTTATAAAAATTACAAACAGCAGGGGCCCCAAAACAGACCCCTGAGGTACACCACTTGTCACCGAACTCCAAGATGAATATCTCCCATCAACCATCACCCTCTGTCTTCTATCTGCTAGCCAATTCCTAACCCAATTAGCTAAATCACCCTCTATCCCATACATCTGCATTTTCTGCAGAAGTCTTCCATGGGCCACCTTATCAAACGCCTTACTAAAGTCCATATATACCACATCAACAGCCTTACCCCCATCCACCTCCTTAGTCACTTTTTCAAAAAACTCAATGAGGTTAGTAAGGCACGACCTACCCTTCACAAAACCATGCTGACTATCTCCAATCAATTCATTACTCTCTAAATAACTATAAATCCTATCCCTAATTATTCTCTCCAATACTTTGCCCACAACAGAAGTAAGACTCACTGGCCTATAATTCCCTGGAAGGTCTCTCTTCCCCTTCTTGAACAACGGGACCACATTCGTTATCCTCCAGTCTTCCAGAACACACCCGTAACCAATGACGACCTGAAGATCAGAGCCAGAGGCTCTGCAATCTCCTCTCTTGCCTCCCAGAGAATCCTAGGGTAAATCCCGTCCGGCCCAGGGGACTTATCCAACTTCAAACCCTCGAGAATATCTAGCACATCCTCCCTATCTACTTCGATACCTTCCAGAGTCCTTCGTCTTCTGTTCAAAGTTAAATAAGTTGGGAATAAAAAGATGTTTTCAGTAAAAGTAACTGTGAAGTTTTTGGATTTTTATAAAACTCCAGTGCCCTAAGGTGAGGGAATCCTGCCACGTATAATCGAACCATTCTGGGCTTCTACGTGACTTAATGTTGAATCTTAATTTCTTTATATTGTTGGAGTGAAATCAAAGTTAAAGGACACAAAGTGGTTACCTGGCACAAAATTGGCTCTGGGAAAAGACATTAAGAGACGCTGACTTTGGGCACAGTACGCAAAGAGTTAAAGTCTATAATGTTTAAATTACTGCAAAAAAAAAAATAGATCCGGTCTTGAGGCATCTTAAATTTGAGATAAAAGCAGACCCAGAACAATGAGTTCAGCCGCTGATGGGGGGAATAAATGCATAAATGTATCTACTCTATGTACAACAATGTGATAACTGTCAATATCCATACTTGTCTCCTCAACGTGTAACGATGTGCTAATGGCTAAATGTCTGTACTGTCTAAAAGTACTTATAAGATAAGACTTATAAGAAATATTGTAAGATAATATATAGATAAGTCCGTACTTATCTAAAAGTATAAAAGATGCTCAGCTACCATTGTGTAGTTGAGAAGGTGACTGCCTATATTGCAGAGTGCTAGCGCTTCTCCCAAAGCTTTGTCCGAATAAAACTATTTGTTGAACCTTCAAGTCTGACTCCAAAATGCTGACTTTCCCACAACAGTATGATAATGCAAAAGGCTCCACAGTCCCAAATGACCATGGGCTGCTCTTTCCTTTGAGGAGAAGAACTGACTGATGATGATTTAACCTGAGGATTAGCTCATCTCAGGCAAGGGGCAATGTTGAGAAAGTAAAGTCTCTGTCAATAACCTCCACCAGTACAGGAATTGAACCTACATGTTATTGGCATCTCTCTGCATCACAAACCAACCACTCAGCCCATTGAGCTAGACAGACTCACTGGAATGAGATTAACTCCAAGCCATCTAGTACATAAAGGAAACAACTGCATTGTTATAGTCTGGCTGAATTCATGTTTGTGTATTTGGTTCTTTAGCTGTTAGGACATGTTTTGCTTTCAGTGTAATGATTGTTCATTCTGATTTCCAGAGAATACAGACAGAAAAACAACATAACTTTTCACAGTAATTACACTGTCTCGTACCGCGAGTATAGGCGCTACTATTTCTGTCCTGACCGGTCAGCTGGCAATGAGAGTGATGAGATTGTCTTGCCAAACATGCTTGCTCTGGTAAGTGCTTTACTCAATTTCTCTGATGCTAATAAGAGTTAATTTGGATGAATAACGAGGCTAAATATCAGTGGCTTAAGTTTTTACTAAACCACAGTGCAGAAGAGGCTCATCAGCTCTGCACCAATGAAATGCCCAGACTTGCCCTCTAATCCCACTTGCCAGCACTTGGCACATCATTACATTCAGAACCAAGTGCTGATCCAGGTACTTTTTTAACAGATATGAGGGATCCCGTCTCCTCCACCCTCCCAGGCAGTGCATTCCCGACTCTCACCACCCTCTGAGTAATAAAAGCATTTCTTCACATTTGCCCCCCCCCCTCCAATCCTCCCACCTCTCACTCTTAACTTGTTCTGCAGAGGTGTACGATGGATTAGGGTTTACAGAACTCTGGTTTATCAGCTAACTATCTTTTCTCATTGATTTCTCCCTCGTGTTTACGCTCTGCTTGCTGCTAACGCAAACACATCAATAGTCGATGATGCTGTGTGGCTGCCAATCCCACATTCTCTCAACTCTAGAAACACCAGTATCCCAATTCCTTTGTTTCTATATTAATGGGCTACCTTGTATCGACTCCTCTTATTCAGGATTCATCGAACAAGTGAAAACCACCTTCGCATTAAAAAATTAAAAAGTTCTTTCATAGAATCTGGGTATGGCACCCAGACCAAAATTTATTGCCCATCTCCAATTGCCCTAGAGAATATGGGAGTGAATCTCCGCCTTAAACCATGGGTGCGTCCACAGTGCCAGAGAGATATATGGTTTTACAGCATAGAAAGAGGCCTTTCGGCCCATCCTAGCCATCAATTATCTGTCTATTCTAATCTCGTTTTCCAGCACTTGGTCCGTAGCTATGCCTGCTATGGTGTTTAAGAACTCATCTAAAAGCTTCTTAAATGGTGTAAGGGTTCCTGTCTTTACCATCTTTTCGGTCAGTGAGTTCCAGATTCCCACCACGCTTTGGATGAAAATTTACCCTAAATTACCGATCCCTTACTTTACCCCCTAGTTATTGACCCCTCTAAGGGGAGAAGTTTATTCCAACCACCTTATCTATGCCCTCAGTCAGGTCCTCGCTCAGCCTCCTGCTGTAAGGAAAACAACCCCAATCTATCCAGCCTCTCTTCCCAGCTAAAAGTTTATCTCTACAATTCATTTAAATGACTAGGCCTTCTCATTGTCCTAACTCTGTTAGCTGACTGGACAGTAGGAGGTTCAGTTTATCAACAGTGTAAATCACCTTCTGCTTCATAGAACATAGAACATAGAACAATACAGCACAGAACAGGCCCTTCGGCCTTCGATGTTGTGCCGACCAAAATAAAAGCAATGCCCCTCCAAACTAAACCATTCCCTTCTCTTCCATATACTTATCAATAACCTCTTAAACGCCACCAAACTTGGCGCATCTACAACGCTGCAGGCAGGGCATTTGCTCTTACTGCCTTCCTCAACCGCCACTGCCCTTAGCACTTCATATTAGCTGCTCCTCCTCACAATGGGATTATTTTAACACATTGATATGCCACAGTTGATCATTTTTTTTCTGGAGTGTTTGTCAATTTACTTTACCAGCTCTTCATTACCTTGTAGACAGCACCTTGCTTTCAGAGCTTCCTGTGGATAGGCAGCAGCAACAGGTGGAAATGTTCAAACCTCAACATGCTTATTCACCCTTTCCTCCACCTTTTGCTTGTGAAACATTTAAATTTAGAGGATCAAGAGAAACCAGAGTGTGATGTTGTTGATCTTCAGTGTGATTTGGACAGGCTGTGTGTGTGGGTATCTGCATGGCAGATGCAGTATAATGTGATTAAATGAGAGGTTATTCACTTTGGTAGCAATAATGGGAAGGCAGATTATTACTGGAATGGGGGTAGATTGAGGGAGGGAGATAATCATCGAGATAGAACATAGAACACTACAGCACAAACAGGCCCTTCGGCCCACGAGTTGTGCCCAACACATCTATACCTACCAAGCCACAGACCTATCTATAACCCCCCAATCCCATTAGATCCCATATACTCATCCAGAAGTCTCTTAAAAGACCCCAGCGAGTTCGCCTCTACCACCACCGACGGCAGCCGATTCCATTCACTCACCACCCTCTGAGTGAAAAACTTTCCCCTAACATCCCCTCTGTATTTGCTTCCCTGCACCTTAAGACTCCTACTCTTGATATTGTACTCCTTCATCCCATTATTCCTGCCAAAATCTTGGTGTCATTGTGCACTAGTCACTGAAAGTAAGCACGCAGGTACAGCAGACAATGAAGGGAACTCCGGGAAAAGGGGAGCAGTTGGGGATGGGGAAAGAAATGCTGGCCCAATCATCGATGCCCATAATGAATTTTTTATAAAATATAGGAGTCTGCTAGAGACATTGCCATGGGGAATGTACCATCGATAGTAACTGACAGTTAACTGTCAAATACTGTTTGAAATTTAAACCAGACAACATGATTCTGGTTAAAGCATTGCCCTCAGAATGAACCAGTAAATGGTTGTCACTTATTTTGTTCAGCTGAAACAGGCACAATGTACTTGGAAGTTAACTGTCAGTCACCATTAACTGGTGCACTCTGTACCAGAATCCAGTTTCCCAACATTCAGCACTTTCTTCCCACACAGTATAACATCATTTCCTCTGACATTGGATTCTTGTGACTGATTTTGAAACATGGAGATACTATTTCCTCCAATCTGTCTGAATCTACAGTCTGGAAAGATTCAGCCCCAGAGTTTTTGGCTCCTCATTCACTGAGGAGGCTAGTTCCTCTCAATTCCTAAGTCTTGCCACTTTTTATTGTTCCTCTTGCTCTCTGATCTTAACTCCTGTTGCGATTTTTCAATGATTTATTCATATTCTCAGATAGACTTTGATTTTGAAATCAGAAAATGGAGGCTCTTTGACCCATTGTGCCTGTGCAGGCTCTCTGACAGCGCCATTCACCTTGTCCCCCTCCCTTGCCTTTTTCACATAACCTTGTAAATTTCCCTTTCCAGATAATGACTCAATCTCCTTTTGAAAACTTCAATTAAATCTGCTTTGACTGAGGCAACTCATCTAATGTTCTGGAGACTTGGGTTCAAATCTCGCCATAACAGATGGTGGAATTTGAATTCCATTTTAAAAATTTGGAATTAAAAATCTACTGATGGCCATGAAATCATTGTCAGTTGTTGGAAAAATCCATCTGGCTTGCTAATGCCCTTTAGGAGAGGGAAATCTGCCATCCTTACCTGGTCTGGCCTACACGTCACTTCAGAGTCACAGCAATGTGATTGATTCTTAACTATCTGTGGGCGTCTAGGGATGGGCAATAAATGTTGGCCAGCCAATGATGTTTATGTCCCATGAACGAATGTATGGCACTTTATCAAATATCTTTTGAGAATCTATATGCACCACAGCAATAGCACATTCTGGAAAGCGTGCTTTTCGTTTTGTCTGATTAGCTCATTACTGCGTTTCCATTGAGGGAGTCAGGTATTTCTTATTGAAAAGTTCCATTTGTATTGCTGACTTCAGGGGTAAGGGTTTAGTTGGCGAGAAGAATTATTTGGAAATTGCACAAATAAATCTCACCAGAAATTGAAAATGGTTTTTGCGGGATGCTTGACTAGTGAGTGGATGGGGAATTTGAATTTGTGTGAAAAATCTGAGGAGTCAGTGCACTTTGTTCCGCTGGCCAGAGTTTTTAATGATGTCATTACAATGGACATAAAGTGTGGGAGAAAGATTGAGATACTGTTTTATTACATTAGTTTAAAGCTTGTTGCTATATTCAATCTGTGATAATCAGTAGTAAAGACAAACATACTGTTGTTGACAAGGTGATGGGCAAATGGATAGGTATTGGGTTAGGAAAGTAATGAAATTTTTGATGGGTAATGGGGGGAGAATTTGCAAATGATTCATTCTGGGGTGTGTGTGATTTGGAATATTTTAATCGTGAACACTGAGAGTTTGTTGAGTGACTGTTCCTGAGGAGGAACTCTCAGTAATTGATGTCATGTTGCACAAGGTCCTGGCCAATCAACTGGATCACAACATTGGCATGGGCAGCACATTCTAGAAATTCTTTACAAATGGCTGGGCACTGTAGCCTGTACCAGTTGGTATGATTGGCTGTCAGATGCTTTCCCTGCTCCTGAAATAGTGATCAGTCACTTGGTCTGCTTTGTCCATGTGAATGCCTTGCCCACTGACAGGAAAGCTTTCAACAAGGCTGGTATTTTGCAGAGTTAGAGGAGCATTGCCGCATTTCATTAGCCCATCTGACATTAACTTGATCTGGGTTTGTTATAAGAGAGAGGGGCAAAGGGATTGGCAAGGCCCGGGGAAGGTTGTAAGACAGCAGAGGAAAACTGTGATTATTCAACATGTCAATAAAAACCCATTCCTCACACACCGGTCGGTAATTCCCCGGGCTTTCCCTGTTCCCTCTCTTGAAAGGGTTGAATAATTTTCGAGTACTGACAGTGAGATAGAAGATGACAAAGCACTAAGTGTGTTGCGTCCTGATGTATTTTGTGATGCAAAGTCAGAAGAAAGGAATGCAAAAGATAAGAGTTAGACATTAAGAAGTTGATTGTGGTGAAGAGGAGGGGACTATTTTATTCAGAGGTCAACTTCCAAAGTGCTTTCCTGGGCATCCTGTCAACCTGATTTTCCAACTAACTGGAGGCAATATAACAAGAGTGGAATGTCAGGAGAATCTGTTGGGAAATGCAAGAATTGGATGCAGGTCCAGGACAGGGAAGGCAGCAGTTTTGGATAATGCAGTCCGAGAGTAGAAACTGATGCTGGGTTCAGGTGACAAATCCTGCACTGCTCCCTCATCAGGTGAGTGCAAAAGTTTGTGTTACTGAATAACACAAATTGGGATGTACCCCAGATAAGTAAGAGATGAGGGAAGTGATTACAGAGCCCCTGATGATGATCTTCGCGTCGTCGATGGAGATGGGAGAGGTTCTGGAAGATTGGAGGGTTGCGGATGTGGTGCCTATTTTCAAGAAAGGGAACAGGGATAGTCCTGGAAATTACTACCGACCGGTGAGTCTGACCTCAGTGGTTGGTAAGATGATGGAGAGGATTCTGAGGGACAGGATTTATGAGCATTTAGGGAAGTTCAATATGATCAGAAATAGTCAACACAGCTTTAAGGGGAGATTGTGCCTTACAAGCCTAGTTGAGTTCTTTGAAAATGTAACATAGAACATTACAGCGCAGAACAGGCCCTTCGGCCTTCGATGTTGCACCAACCAATTAACAAAAAGCAATGACCCTCTAACCTAAACCCTTTCATCCATAAACTTATCTACTAATTTCTTAAATGCCACCAAACTTGGCGCATCTACAACTGCAGCAGGCAGGGCATTCCATACCCTTACCACCCTCTGGGTAAAGAACCTACCTCTGACATCTGTCCTAAAACCACCACCCCTTAATTTAAAGCTATGTCCCCTCGTGCTAGCTTTCTCCATCCTAGGAAAAAGGCTATCACTGTCCACCCTATCTAAACCTCTAATCATCTTATGTGTCAATAAGGTCTCCTCTTAGCCGCCGCCTTTTTAACGAAAACAACCTCAAATATCTCAGTCTCTCTTCATAAGACCTGCCATCCATACCAGGCAACATCCTGGTAAACCTCCTCTGTACCCTCTCCAATGCCTCCACATCTTTTTTATAATGTGGGGACCAGAACTGTACACAATTGGACAGTGATAGCCTTTTTCCTAGGATGGAGAAAGCTAGCACGAGGGGGCACAGCTTTAAATTAAGGGGTGATAGTTATAGGACGGATATCAGAGGTAGGTTCTTTACCCAGAGGGTGGTTAGGGAGTGGAGTGGCCCTGCCTGCAGCCAGTTGTAGATGCGCCAAGTTTGGTGGGCGTTTAAGAAGTTAGTTGATAAGTATATGGAAGAGAAGGGAATGGTTTTAGTTTGGAGGGTCATTGCTTTTTATATTGTCGTGCGGCGCAACATCGAAGGCGAAGGCCTGTTCTATGTACAATACTCCAAGTGCGGCCGCACTAGAGTTTTGTACAGTTGCAACATGACGTTGCGGCTCCGAAATTCAATCCCCCTGCCAATAAAAGCTAAGACTCCGTATGTCTTCTTAACAACCTTATCGACTTGATTCCCAACTTTCAGGGATCTCTGCACACATACACCTAGACCCCTCTGTTCATCAACACTATTAAGAGTCCTACCATTAGCCCTATACTCTACACATTTGTTATTCCTACCAAAGTGAATTACCTCACACTTTTCCACATTAAACTCCATTTGCCACCTCTCGGCCCAGCTCTGCAACTTGTCCAAGTCTCTCTGCAAACTATAACACCCCTCTTCACTATCTACCACTCCTCCGACTTTGGTGTCATCCGCAAATTTACTAATCCATCCTTCAATACCCTCATCCAGATCATTTATAAAAATTACAAACAGCAGGGGCCCCAAAACAGACCTGAGGTACACCACTTGTAACCGAACTCCACGATGAATATCTCCCATCAACCACCACCCTCTGTCTTCTATCTGCTAGCCAATTCCTAATCCAATTAACTAAATCACCCTCAATCCCATACATCTGCATTTTCTGCAGAAGCCTTCCATGGGGCACCTTATCGAACGCCTTACTAAAGTCCATATATACCACATCAACTGCCTTACCCCCATCCACCTCTTTGGTCACTTTTTCAAAAAATTACTTCAAAAAATAATGCTCCCTTTGGCCATCTCCATTTGATTCCTCCTCAACTGTAGCGTCCAGGACAGAAAACTTGTTTTGGAGAGGAACAGACCCGGGGGATTGTCTCCCTGATTGCTTCTTACCCCTCTTCCTAATATTTACCCACAAATCTCTTTTAGGAGTGACTATCTCTTTGTAACTCCTGTCAATATCCGCCTCAACCTTCCGAATTATCCTGAGTTCCTCTAATTCCAGCTCCAGCTCCTTAACACGATCCTCAAGGAGCTGCAAATGGGCACACTTCCTGCAGGTATAATCAGCAGGAACACTACTGGTGTCCCTCACCTTGTACATACCGCAGGAGGTGCAACGTACTGCCTGCACTGCCATCTCTGATACTTTAATTTCTAGGAGAAAAAAAAACTTCCCCCACACTTTTATTATTAGGTTACAGGAGGGGGGAGGGTGGGATACTCTACCTGTGTAGAGTATCGGGTTTCCTCTCTGTACCAATTTATAGAGTCAGAGAGAAAAACTACAACTACCGGCAAGCCTCCGAATCACGACTTCTGGTTTCCAGTTCGTTTAAAAAAAACGGCAAAAAACTACCACCGCTCGCTACTTTAACTGAAAAGAAAGTGTTAAAAATTACTTAACACTTGAACTTTACACTCGCCCAAATCGCTGCCTCTCCATGCTGAACACATTGACGAAGGAAGAGCAGTGGATGTGGTTTACATGGATTTCAGCAAGGCATTTGGTAAGGTCCTCCATGCAAGACTTCTTGAAAAGGTGAGGGGGCATGGGATCCAAGCGGCTTTGGCCTTGTGGATCCAGAACTGGCTTGCCTGCAGAAGGCAGAAAGTGGTTGTGGATGGGTCTTTTTCTGCATGGAGGTCGGTCACCAGTGGAATGCCCAGGAATCTGTTCTGGGACCCTTGCTATTTGTCATTTTCATAAATTACTTGGATGAGGAAGTAGAAGGATGGGTTAGTAAGTTCGCTGACGATACGAAGGTCGGTGGTGTTGTGGATGGTCTGGAGGGATGTCAGAAGTTGCAGCATGACATTGACAGGATGCAAGACTGGGCGGAGAAGTGGCAGATGGACTTCAACGCTGATAAATGTGTTGTGGTCCATTTTGGCAGATCCAATGGGATGAATGAGTACTCTGTCAAAGGTATGAGTCTTAGCTGTGTGGAAGAGCAGAGGGATCTTGGGGTCCGGGTCCCCAAGATCCTCAAATCGGCCTCCCAGGTGGAGGATGTGGTTAAGAAAGCTTATGGTGTACTGGCCTTCATTCATCGAGGGATTGAGTTCAGGAGTCAGGAGGTAATGCTGCAGCTTTATAGGACCCTTGTCAGACCACACTTGGAGTACTGTGCGCAGTTCTGGTCGCCTCACTATAGGAAGGACGTGGAAGCTATTGAAAGGGTGCAGAGGAGATTTACAAGGATGTTGCCTGGATTGGGAGGCATGCCTTATGAAGACAGGTTGAGGGAGCTGGGACTGTTCTCGCTGGAGAGACGAAGGTTGAGAGGCGACCTGATAAAGGTTTACAAGATGTTGAGAGGAATAGATAGGGTGGACTCTCAGAGACTATTTCCCAGGGCTGAAATGGTCGCGACGAGAGGGCACAGATTTAAGGTGCAGGGAAGCAAGTACAGAGGGGATGCTAGGGGAAAGTTTTTCACTCAGAGGGTGGTGAGTGAATGGAATCGGCTGCCGTCGGTGGTGGTCGAGGCGAACTCGCTGGGGTCTTTTAAAAGACTTCTGGATGAGTATATGGGATCCAATGGGATTGGGGGTTATAGATAGGTCTATGGCTGGGTAGGTTTTGATGTGTTCGGCACAACTTGTGGGCCGAAGGGCCTGTTTGTGCTGTAGTGTTCTATGTTCTATCTTATAGGCCTCAATTAGGTCACCGCGTAACCACCTTCTCTCTAATGAAAATAACCTCAGGTCCCTCAGCCTTTCCTCATAAGGCCTTCCCACCATACCAGGCAACATCCTGATAAACCACCTCTGCACCCTTTCCAATGCTTCCACATCTTTCTTATAATGCAGCGACCAGAACTATACGCAATACTCCATGTGCGGCTGCACTAGAGTTTTGTACAGCTGTAACATAACCTCACGGCTCCTAAATTCAATCCCTCTACCAATAAAAGCTAACACACCGTACGCCTTCTTAACAACTTTATCAACTTGGGTACCAACTTTCAAAGAGCTATGTACTTGTACCCCAAGATCCCTCTGCTCAACAACACTATTAAGGGTCCTTCCATTAGCCCTATATTTCATATGCCTGTTATTCTTACCAAAGTGAATCACCTCACACTTATCCTTATTGAATTCCATTTGCCACCTCACGGCCCAGCTCTGCAACCTATCTATGTCCCTCTGCAAACTGTAACATCCATCCTCTCTATCTACAACTCCCCCCACTTTGGTATCGTCAGCAAATTTACTAATCCAACCCTCTACACCCTCATCTAGGTCATTTATAAAAATGACAAACAGCAGTGGCCCCAAAACAGATCCTTGAGGTACACCACTTGTAACTGCACTCCAGGTTGAATATTTCCCATCAACCACCACCCTCTGTCTTCTATCAGCTAGCCAATTCCTAATCCAAACTGCTAAATCACCTTCAATCCCATGCATCTGCACTTTCTGCAGTAGCCTACCATGGGGAGCCTTATCAAACGCTTTGCTAAAATCCATATACACTACATCAACTGCCTTACCCTTATCTACCTCTTTGGTCACCTCCTCAAAAAACTCAATAAGGTTTGTGAGGCACGACCTACCCTTCACAAAACCGTGCTGACTATCCCTAATCAATTTATTTCTCTCTAGATGCTTATAAATCCTATCCCTTAATTCTTTCCAAGACCTTCCCCACAACAGAAGTCAGGCTCACCGGTCTATAATTTCCAGGATGGTCCCTACTCCCCTTTTTGAACAAAGGAACAACATTTGCCATCCTCCAGTCTTCCGGCACTATACCTGTAGCCAACGACGACATGAAGATCAAAGCCAAAGGCTCTGCAATCTCCTCTCTAGCCTCCCAGAGAATCCTAGGGTAAATCCCATCTGGCTCAGGGGACTTATCAATTTTCATACCCTCAAGATTCGCTAACACCTCTCCTTATGAACCTCAATCCTGCCCAGTCTACAACCTGGTATCGCAGTATTCTCCCCGACAACATTGTCTTTCTCCTGCGTGAATACTGACGAAAAATACTCATTCAGTGTCTCTCCTATCTCCTCAGGCTCCACGCACAACTTCCCACTGCTATCTCTGTGGCCCTAATCTTGCCCTAACCAATCTTTTATTATTTATATACCTGTAAAAAGCTTTAGGATTCTCCTTAATCCTATCCGCCAAAGTCTTCTCGTGTCCTCTTCTAGCTCTTCTCAACTCCCTCTTTAGCTCCTTCCTGGCTAATTTATAGCTCTCCAGTGCCCTAACTGAGCCTTCACGTCTCATCATTATATAAGCCTCCTTCTTCCTCTTCACCAGAGATTCAACTTCCCTAGTACACCATGGTTCCCTCACTCGACCACTTCCTCCCTGTCTGGCAGGTACATATTCATTACGGACATGCAGAAGCTGTTCCTTAAATATGCTCCACATTTCAGATGTCCCCAGCCCCTGCAATTTCCTGCTCCACCCTATGCATCCTAAATCTCTCCTAATAGCCTCATAATTACCTTTCCCCCAGCTATAACTACTGTTATTCGGTATGTGCCCATCCCTTTCCATCACTAAGGTAAACATAACCGAATTGTGGTCACTATCACCAAAGTGCTCACCCACCTCCAAGTCTAACACCTGCTCTGGTTCATTACCCAGTACCAAATCCAGTACAATCCGTAGGACTCTTAAATCGGCCCTGCAGGTGGAGGATATGGTCAAGAAGGCATATGGTGTACTGGCCTTCATTAATAGAGTGATTGAATTTAGAAGTCAGGAGGTAATGCTGCAATTTTATAAGACCCTTGTCAGACCCTACTTGGAGTATTGTGTGCAGTTCTGGTCGCCTCACTATAGGAAGGATGTGGAAGCTATTGAGAGGGTGCAGAGGAGATTTACAAGGATGTTGCCTGTATTGGGGGGGCATGCCTTATGAAGATAGGTTGAGAGAGCTAGGTCTCCTCTCACTGGAGAGACTAAGGTTGAGAGGCGACCTGATAGAAGTTTATAAGATGTTGAGAGGAATAGAACATTATAGCGCAGAACAGGCCCTTCGGCCTTCGATGTTGTGCCGACCAATTATGAAAAAAAAGCCATGACCCTCCAAACTAAACCATTCCCTTCTCTTCCATAAACTTATCAACTAACCTCTTAAACGCCACCAAACTTGGCGCATCTACAACTGCCGCAGGCAGGGCATTCCACTCCCTAACCACCCTCTGGGTAAAGAATAGATAGCCTCCGAGAATCCACTCTATTTCGCAGGGCTGAAATGGTCGCTATGAGAGGACATGGGCTTAAGGTGCTGGGGAGGGAAAGTACAGAGGAGATGTTAGAGGTAGGTTTTTCACTCACAGGGTGGTGAGTGAATAGAATTGGTTGCCGTCGGTGGTGGTAGAGGCAAACTCGCTGGGGTCTTCTAAGAGACTTCTGGATGAGTACATGGGATTTAATAGGATTGCGAGTTACAGAGAGTTCTATAGCCTGGTAGGTACCGATATGATCGGCACAACCTGTGGGCCAAAGGGCCTGTTTGTGCTGTAGTGTTCTATATTCTATGTTACAAGGGCCCTGGCAGACATGCTTAAAATGTCAGTATGCACAGGGGAGTGCCGGATGATTGGAAGGTGGCTCGTGTTGCTCCGTTCGTTAAAAAATGTTCCAAAAGAAATCTGGGAAATTATAGGCCAAAATCTGTTGGACTTTAACCTGGACTTTGAGAGACTTCTTACTGTGCGACTCCAGTCCAACGCTGGCATCTCCACATCATGACATACCTTCTGTGAGGGGTTTAAAGTGCAACACATTTTTTAATATTTCTTGTGGGGGAAAAAGAAAAATATTACCCTTTGGCTTGGGCAGCCAAGAAAATACGGGAGACTTTTGGCCCATCAAGTCCACACTGATACATTAGAAACACCTGAAGTCGCACCTAATCCCATCTGCCTGCACTTGGCCCATAGCCCTGAATGTAATGATGTGCCGAGTGATCCTCCAAATGTTTTTTAAAGGATGTGAGGCATCCTGTCTCCACCACCCTCCCAGACAGCACATTCCAAACCCTCACCACCCTCTGGCTAAAAAAGGTTTTCCTCACAAACAGAGTGGTTATCTCTGGACTCTTGCCTGTGCCACGGGATAGTTTAGAGAAGAACAGAGAGACGGAATGTTTGAACTCGTGGCTGCGGGGATGGTGCAGGAGGGAGGGGTTCAAGTTCTTGAACAATTGGGGCTCATTCTGGGGTAGGTGGGACCTCTACAAGAGAGATGGTCTACACCTGAACCAGAGGGGAACCAATATCTTGGGAGAAAAATTTGCAAAGGCTATGCAGGGGGGTTTAAACTGATTCAGAGGGGGGGGTTGGGATCCTGAGTAGCTTGGATGTTAAGTGGGACAAGAATAGGGGGGGTCATAGACGAGGACTGTAAAGCACAGCAGTGTATGGGTGGAGTAGAGCATGGTTTGAAATGCGTATACTTTAATGCAAGAAGTATTCACAATAAGGTGGAGGAACTTGCAGCTTGGATCAGTACCTGGAACGTTGATGTTGTGGCCATTTCAGAGACATGGATAGAGCAGGGACAGGAATGGTTGTTGCAGGTTCCAGTGTTATCCATATGCCTATCCACTGACCATTTCAACACCCTTAAACTTGACGAGTCCACAACTGCTGCAGGCAGGGCATTCCACACCCTAACTACCCTCTGAGTAAAGAACCCACCTCTAACATCCGTCCCATAACTACCACCCCTTAATTTAAAGCTATGTCCCCTCGTGTTATCCATCTCCATCCGAGGAAGAAGGCTCTCACTATCCACCCTATCTAACCCGCTGATCATCTTAAATGTCTCAATTAAGTCACCTGTTAGCCGCCTTTTGTGGAGGAACTTGCAGCTTGGATCCGTACCTGGAACTTCGATGTTGTGGCCATTTCAGGGGACAGGAATGGTTGTTGCAGGTTCCGGGGTTCAAATGCTTCAGTCAGAGTAGAGTAGGAGGTAGAAGGGGGGGAGGAGTGGCATTATTAGTCAAAGACTGTATCACAGTGACAGAAAGGAAGTTTGATGAGGACTTGTCTGTTGAGGTAGTATGGGCTGAGATTAGAAACAGGAAAGGAGAGGTCACCCTGTTGGGAGTCTTTTATAGACCTCCTAAAAGTTCTAGAGAGGTAGAGGAAAGGATTGCAAAGTCGATCCTGGACAGGAGTGAAAGTAATAGGGTAATTGTTATGGGAGACTTTAACTTTACTAATATTGATTGGAATAGCTATAGCTCTAGCTCGTTAGAGGAGTCAGTTTTTATTACAAACTGTGCAGGAAGGTTTTTTGACTCAGTACGTAGATAGGCCAACTAGAGGTGAGGCTACATTGGATTTGGTGCTGGGCAATGAGCCAGACCAGGTGTTAGGCTTGGAAGTTGGTGAACATTTTGGTGATAGTGACCACAATTCGGTTACGTTCACCTTAGTGATGGATAGGGATAGGCATGAAGCTGGGGGCAGTAGTTATAGCTGGGGGAATGGTAATTATGAGGCCATAAGGAGGGAATTAGGGTGCATAGGTTGGACTAGGAAACTACAGGGACTGGGAACATCTGAAATGTGGAGCTTATTCAAGGAGCAGCTACTGCGAGTCCTTGATAAGTATGTCCCTGTCAGGCAAGGAGGAAATGGTCAAGTAAGGGAACCATGGTGTACTAAAAAAGTTAATTCGCTGGTTAAAAGGAAAAAAGAGGCTTATGTCAGGATGAGGCTTGAAGGCTCTGTTAGTGCACTGGAAAGTTATAGATTAGCCAGGAGGGAGCTAAAGAGTGAGTTGAGAAGAGCTAAAAGAGGACACGAGAAGATTTTGGCTGATAGGATCAAGGAGAATCCTAAAGCTTGCTTTAGATATGTTAAGAATAGAAGATTGGTTAGGGCAAGATTAGGGCCAGTCAGAGACAGCAGTAGGAAGTTGTGCGTGGAGCCTGAAGAGATTGGAGAGGCACTGAACAAATATTTCTCTTCGGTATTCACGCAGGGAGATGTAAATGTAGTTGTGGAGAACACTGGGATACAGGGTTGCAAACTGGAAAGTATTGAAGTAGATAAGGAGGATGTGCTAGATATTCTTGAGGGTTTGAAGTTAGATAAGTCCCCTGGGCCGGACGGGATTTACCCTAGGATTCTCTGGGAGGCGAGAGAGGCGATTGCAGAGCCTCTGGCTCTGATCTTCAGGTCGTCGTTGGTTACGGGTATAGTGCCGGAAGACTGGAGGATAGCGAATGTGGTCCCATTGTTCAAGAAGGGGAAAGAGACTTTCCAGGGAATTATAGCCAGTGAGTCTTACTTCTGTTGTGGGCAAAGTATTGGAGAGAATTATTAGGGATAGGATTTATAGTTATTTAGAGAGAAATGAATTGATTGGGGATAGTCAGCATGGTTTTGTGAAGGGTAGGTCGTGCCTTACTAACCTTATTGAGTTTTTTGAAAAAGTGACCAAAGAGGTGGATGGGGGTAAGGCAGTTGATGTGGTATATATGGACTTTAGTAAGGCGTTCGATAAGGTGCCCATGGAAGGCTTCTGCAGAAAATGCAGATGTATGGGATTGAGGGTGATTTAGCTAATTGGATTAGGAATTGGCTAGCAGATAGAAGACAGAGGGTGGTGGTTGATGGAGATATTCATCGTGGAGTTCGGTTACAAGTGGTGTACCTCAGGGGTCTGTTTTGGGGCCCCTGCTGTTTGTAATTTTTATAAATGATCTGGATGAGGGTATTGAAGGATGGATTAGTAAATTTGCAGATGACACCAAAGTCGGTGGAGTGGTAGATAGTGAAGAGGGGTGTTATAGTTTGCAGAGAGACTTGGACAAGTTGCAGAGCTGGGCCGAGAGGTGGCAAATGGAGTTTAATGTGGAAAAGTGTGAGGTAATTCACTTTGGCAGGAATAACAAATGTGTAGAGTATAGGGCTAATGGTAGGATTCTTAATAGTGTTGATGAACAGAGGGATCTTGGTGTATATGTGCATAGATCCCTGAAAGTTGGCAATCAAGTCGATAAGGTTGTTAAGAAGGCATACGGAGTCTTAGCTTTTATTGGTAGGGGGATTGAATTTCGGAGCCGCAACGTCATGTTGCAACTGTACAAAACTCTAGTGCGGCTGCACTTGGAGTATTGTGTACAGTTCTGGTCCCCACATTATAAGAAAGATATGGAGGCATTGGAGAGGGTACGTAGAACATAGGACGTTACAGCACGGTACAGGCCCTTCGGCCCTCAATGTTGTGCCGAGCTATGTCCCATCCCAAAATCAAGGTAATTTATGAAGATGACAAACAGCAGTGGCCCCAAAACAGATCCCTGCGGTACGCCACTAGTAACTGAACTCCAGGTTGAATATTTCCCATCAACCAGCACCCTCTGTCTTCTATCAGCTAGCCAATTCCTGATCCAAACCGCTAAATCCCCCTCAATCCCATTTATCCGTATTTTCTACAGTATCTTACCATCGGAACCTTATCAAACACTCTCTCTCCATATCTCTCTCTCCCCTCTCTCTGTATCTGTCTTTCTCTAAATTACTCTATATTTCTGTCTCTGTCTCTCTCTGTCTGTCTCTGTATTTCTCACTCTATCCATCTCCCTCTCTCTGTCTGCATCTGTCTCTCTTTGTGTCTGTCTCTCTCTTTCTGTATCTCTCTGTCCCTGTTTGTGTGTGTCTCTCTCTCACTCTCTTTCTACATGTGTGTATCTTTCTCTCTCTCACTATTAGTATCGCTGTCCCTGTATCTGTCTCTTTCTCTCTCTCTTGTGTTTTTTTCTCTCTCTGTATGTGTGTGTCTCTCTCTGTTTTTCTCGATCTGTATCTATATCTCTGTCTCTCTTTATTGTGTTTCTTGTTCTGTTTATCTGTCTCTCTCCCTGTATCTGTCTCTCTCTCTCTAACAGTGTGTGTCTCTCTGAGAACATTACAGCGCAGAACAGGCCCTTCGGCCTTCGATGTTGCGCCGACTAATTAGGAAAAAGCAATGACCCTCTAACCTAAACCATTCCCTTTCGTCCATAAACTTATCTACTAACCTCTTAAACGCCACCAAACTTGGCGCATCTACAACTGACGCAGGCAGGACATTCCATACCCTTACCACCCTCTGGTACAGAGGAGGTTTACCAGGATGTTGCCTGGTATGGAGGGCAGGTCTTATGAAGAGAGGCTGAGGGATTTGAGGTTGTTTTCGTTAGAAAGAGGTGGCTAAGAGGAGACCTTGTTGAAACATATAAGACGATTAGAGGTTTAGATAGGGTGGACAGTGATAGCCTTTTTCCTAGGATGGGAGAAAGCTAGCACGAGGGGACAGAGCTTTAAATTAAGGGGTGGTAGTTATAGGACGGATGTCGAGGTAGGTTCTTTACCCAGAGGGTGGTAAGGGTATGGAATGCCCTGCCTGCTGCAGTTGGAATGCGCCAAGTTTGGTGGCGTTTAAGAGGTTAGTAGATAAGTTTATGGATGAAAAGGGAATGGTTTAGGTTAGAGGGTCATTGCTTTTTCTTAATTGGTCGGCACAGCATCGAAGGCCGAAGGGCCTGTTCTATGTTCTATGTTCACCTCCCACTAAACCTCCTACCCTCCACTTTGAACCTATGTCCCCTTGTGACTGACCCTTCAATTAAAGGGAAACAGCTACTCCTTATTCATTCTGTTCGTGTCTCTTATAATACGGTGTACCTCGATCTGATCACCCCTCACTCTTCTCTGCTCTCATCATAAATATTCCATCCCAGGCAGTATCCTGGTGAACCTCCCCTGCACTCCTTCCAGTGTAATCACACCCTTCTGATAATGTGGCAACCAGAACTGTACACACTACTCTAGTTGTGGTCCCACCAAAGTTCCACGCAACTCCAACATGACTTCCCTGCTTTTATAATCTATGCCTCGATTGATAAAGACAATGTCCCATATGCCTTTTTCACCACCCGACTCGCATGCCCTTCTGCTCTGAGATCTGTGGACATACATACCAAGGTCTCTTTGTTCCACAGAATTTCCTTGTGTCCTACCATTCATTGGGTTTCTTGTCAAATTATTCTTTCCAAAGTGACCTACTCACACTTTTCAGGGTTAAATTCCATCTGTCACTTATCTGCTCATTTGATCATTCAATCTGTATCTTCTTGTAGCCCAAGACACTTCATCTCACTGTTAACCATTCATCCAATCTTTGTGTCATCAGCTAATTTACTAATCCTATCTCCCACATATCATCAATGTCATTTATATAACTGATGAATAATAAGGGGTCCAACACAGATCCCAGTGGTATGCCACAGGAAACTGGCTTCCTGTCAGTGAAGCAGCCTCTGTCATCACACTCTGTCTCCTATAACTGATCCAACTTTGAATCCACTTTATCAAATTATACTGTATCCTGTGTGAATTTAACTTCTTCACAAGGCTCTTTGACCTTGTCAAAGGCTTTGCTGAAATCCAAGAAAACTACAATGAGTGCACCACGCCCTTCTACACACCTGGTCACTTTAAAGAATTCAATCAAATTTGTTGGATGTGATCTCTCTCTGAAGGCGTGCTGACTATCCCTGCTCAAGCTTTGCCCCTCCAGCTGGAAATAAATGCTCTCCTGTAGAATCAAAAACATGAGAAATCCAATAGGAGGAAATGTGATGAAAACATTCAGCAGAATGTTATATTGACAGCCTTTCTCATTAGAACAATAACAATAGAACATAGAACAATACAGCATAAACAGGCCCTTCGGCCCACGAGTTGCGCCAATCACATCTACCAATCCACAGACCTATCTATAACCCCCTATCCTATTCTTTTCCATATACTCATCCAGAAGTCTTTTAAAAGACCCAGCGAGTTTGCCTCAACAACCTCCGACGGCAGTCAGTTCCATTCACTCACCACCCTCTGAGTGAAAAACCTACCCCTGACATCTCCTTTGTATTTGCTTCCCTGCACCTTAAATCTGTGTCCTCTCGTAGTGACCATTTCAGCTCGGGGAAAATAGTCTCTGAGAGTCCACCCTATCTATTCCTCTCAACATTTTATAAACCTCTATCAGGTCGCCTCTCAACCTACGTCTCTCCAGTGAGAAGAGTCCCAGCTCTCTCAACCTATCTTCATAAGGCCTGCCTCCCAATCCAGGCAGCATCCTTGTAAATCTCCTCTGAACCCTCTCAATCGTCTCTACATCCTTCCTATAGTGAGGCGACCAGAACTGCGCACAATACTCCAATTGGGGCCTGACAAGAGTCTTATAGAGCTGCATCATTACCTCCTGACTCCTGAACTCTATTCCTCGATTAATGAAGGCCAGTACACCGTTAGGGTAACATACATTCCATAGAGTGCGAGTGAAGAGAAATTGCAAATTGATGCAGCAACTCTGAAAGCAATGATGGAGAGAAAGGAAATCTCTAAGCTCAGCTGGGTAGAAATAACACTTCAATTCTCAGATTCTTCCATCAAAGGAGTGTTTGTATTGAGGGATTCATTATTTTTCTAAAATTCCTATTACTCAGATTGTGTTGAAAATGTGAAATTTACTTTTCTTAGTTTACTTATTTAATATAAAAGCACTTTTTAAAATTTTTCTCAAAGAGCATCTGTTAATGTTGGAATCATGTTTAAATAGACTGAATGATTTAGTTTGTAAAAGTCATTAATTTTGATGTTTAAGGGGTAAACGTTAATCAGGACCATTGGGAAAAACATTCTCTCTGCAGCTTTAAATATAATATTATGCCTTGTGCCTATTCAACACGGCAGATGGGACCTGTGTTTAACGACTGATTTGAAAAATGGCAGCCCCCGTACCACAGTGCTTCCTCCATCCTGCCTTCCAACAGCACCAAGCTCCCACTGTGAAGCAGGAGTGGGGCTTGAACCTGTGACCTCTTTCAACTCTTCCTAAAAGGCTTGACAATGATGATGAGCCTTTGGAGAGTCAGGATGTGGGCCATTTATCCAGAGAATTTGAGCTCTGACTAGCTCTTCACAAAATCACAGAATTGTTACAGCTCAGGAGGAGGCCCATGGCATTAATGCTGTTGGATCACTTTCTTATCCAGGTTACATTCAACATGTTGATGGTCATTGACAGATGCTTGATGAATGGTGTCACTTGGAGATGGACTAATGTTACCTGCCATTAGCTAACCTATTATTGGATATTATCCAGGTCATGTTCTAAACCTGATAGAGGTTTATAAAATGTTGAGAGGAATAGATAGGGTGGATTCTCGGAGACTATTTCCTCGAGCTGAAATGGTCACTACGAGAGGACACAGATTTAAGGTGCAGGGAAGCAAATACAAAGGAGACGTCAGGGGTAGGTTTTTCACTCAGAGGGTGGTGAATGAATGGAACCGACTGCCGTCGGAGGTTGTTGAGGCAAACTCACTGGGGTCTTTTAAGAGACTTCTGGATGAATATATGGAAAAGAATAGGATAGGGGGTTATAGATAGGTCTGTGGATTGGTAGATGTGATCGGCGCAACTCATGGGCCGAAGGGCCTGTTTGTGCTGTATTGTTCTATGTAAATATTTACTTTATTATCAGAATGAATAGATATTAACATTGGAAGCCTCATGCTCCTGGATAATGACAGAAGGAATATCCATCAGCAGTATAAGATCTTCTGGTTAAGAACACTAGCCTGAGGAGTGATATGTTCAGTGGCCAATGATTCTCTCCCTCCCTCTGATAACTGCACCTAAAGTAGGGTTTTCTCCAAACACCCCACAACAACCATTGACAGTTTTATGAAAGTTACTTGGTGCCATACTCAGAAAATTAAGATAATATGTTTGTCAGAGCAGCAACTTTTACCACTTCTCTGACATTGTAACTCTTATGATGGGTAAAAGTTGCAATAAGGTCTGCAATGTTTAACCCTGCCAAACCCCATGCTGTGCTGTTGTCATTTGATAAGAGAAACAGGATATCCTTACACTGACCTGATCAACTAGCCTAGTGTTAAAAACGGAGACTGGTAAAGAAAGCGTCTATTAGAAAGGGCTATTAATCCAGGAACACTGGTTACATCTTAGTTTGATGCTTTTTTTGATTTAATTGCAGGGTGCAGCTTTAATGGTGGAAGATTTACCCTACGCTTTGAAACTTATCTTCAGCACTGCCTTGAAGACTTTCAATGAGATGCCATTCATTACAAAGTCTGTGAAGGAGATAATGTGGGGATATAATGATCCACTTGTTGACTTCCTCAACAGGATATTTCCCGGCATTATTCCATTTAAAGGAAAATTTGGTTTGTTTGTTGAGGTAAGTAGTTTGTAATCGGAGAATATAAATCTAAAATAAGCAATTGTTTGTGTTCCGGACAAATCCTATCCAATGCGTAACTTAATTTGGATTTAAAGCTTTCTTTGTGCATTCTAGAAAAGATTAAAATTAATCCTGTAACCAGCTTAGGATTGGTCAAAGATTGTTCTTATTCCTCAGTAAAGCCTATCGAGTTAATTTTTGTGGTTGACTGCCTGGAACAGTACGGTTCAGTCTATTTACGATCTCCTACCCCTTTCGTTTCAGCTCCCCACTCCCATCCCTTCACTCAGGGCCTTATCAAAAGTCACTTGAAAATCCCAGTGGATTGCTTTTTATTTTGGTCGGCACAACATCGAAGGCCGAAGGGCCTGTTCTGTGCTGTATTGTTCTATGTTCTATGTTCTAATCCCTGACCATGGGCTTCATCGCAGTGTTAACGTAACCCTACTTGTGACACTAATAAAGAGAGGGCACAATAACTGAGCGTGTTGACAGAGTGTTTATTTATTTACATGGGTGATTATTACCTGTGTAAATGCCCAACTAGACCTTAACCTTTCTGACCCTGCCATGCCTTGGTGTATCTCCAGGATCCACAGCAGGATGGAATCAGACTGCTCTCTGTCACGCCCTGTTCTCTGTGATGATCTTGGCAGTTCTCCTCCAAATGGCCGGAACCTTCCAGGTTTCAGCCTTGTTTCAGGTTTCTTTTATATGGCAGTTTCTGTGGGGCTGGAGCAGAATCTGACACTGGAGTTCAGTTGGACTGGACACTGAGTCACCAGGATGGAAGGCCCCAGGCTGTACACCACCGCCTCCCCTCATTATGGATGGCACAGTGGTTAGCACTGCTGCCTCAGTGCCAAGGACTCGGGTTCATTTCTGGCCTTGGGTCACTGGCTTGTGGAGTTTGCATGTTCTCCCTGTGTCTGCATGCGTTTCCTCCAGGTACACTGGCTTCCTCTCACAATCCATAAATATGTGGGTTAGGTAGATTGGCCATGTTGAATTTGGGGTTACAGAGAAAGGATAAAGGGGACAAACAGCTGGAGAGAGAGTGCAGACTCAATGTCTTTCTTTTGCACTGTCAGGATTTTATGGTTTTATTCTATCAGTGCCTAAAGCTTCTGGCTTTCTCCTTGGAGGAGAGGGATAGGTGGACTGAGATTGAGAATCCCTGTCATCCTCCGGAATCACGGAATCTCTACAGTGCAGAAGGAGGCCGTTTGGCTCATTGAACCTGCACTGACAACAATTTCACTCAGGCTCTATCTTTGTAACCCCACACATTTACCTTGCTAATCCCCCAGATATTAAGAGGCAATTTATCATGGTCAATTCACCTAACTTGCATCTAGGAAACCATAGAAATTTACAGCTCAAAAACAGGCCTTTTGGCCCTTCTTGTCTGTGCTGAACCATTTTTTTTGCCTAGTCCCACTGACCTGTACCTGAACCATATCCCTCCACACCCCTCTCATCCATGAACCTGTCCAAATTTTTCCTAAATGTTAAAAGTGAGCTGGCGTTTACCACTTTATCCGGCAGCTCATTCCACACTCCCACCACTCTCTGAATAAGAAGCTCCCCCTAATATTCCCTTTAAACTTCTCTCCTTTCACCCTTAACCCATGCCCTCTGGTTTTTTTTCTCCTCTAGCCTCAGTGGAAAAAGCCTGTTTGCATTCACTCCATCAATACCCATCAAAATCTTATACATCTCTATCAAATCTCCCCTCATTCTTCTACACTCCAGGGAATAAAGTCCTAACCTATTCAATCTCTCTCTGTAACTCAGCTTCTCAAGTCCCGGCAACATCCTTGTGAACCTTCTCTGCACTCTTTCAACCTTATTTACATCCTTCCTGTAACTAGGTGACCAAAACTCTGCACAATACTCTAAATTCAGCCTCATCAATGTCTTATATAACCTTACCATAACACTCCAACTTTTATACTCAATAATTCTGATTTATAAAGGCCAATGCACCAAAAGTACTCTTTACAAGCCTATCCACCTGTGATGTCACTTTTAGGGAATTCTGTACCTGTATTCCCAGATCCCTCTGTTCAACTGCACTCTCTAGAGCCCTACCATTTACCCTGTACATTCTACTTTGGTTTGTCCTTCCAAAGTGCAATACCTCACACTTGTCTGCATTAAATTCCATTTGCCATTTTTCAGCCCATTTTTCTAGTTGGTCCAAATCCCTCTGCAAGCTTTGAAAACCTTCCTCACTGACCACTACACCTCCAATCTTTGTATCATCAGCAAATTTGCTGATCCAATTTACCACATTATCACCCAGATCATTGATATAGATGACAAACAATAACGGATCAACACCGATCCCTGTGGCACTCCACTAGTCACAGGCCTCCACTAGAGAAGCAATCCTCCACAACACTTTCTAGATTCTTCCATTGAGTAAGAATCTAGCAACACCAATTTTAAATCCAACCGATTTATTTGATAGTAAATCTGCGAGCTTTCGACCTTTTCGTCTTTGTCAGGCAAATGCAGTGTTCTGGTCTGCAATACCACAGATACTCACAGATTGCCAATTAGAATGTGAGTCCTTATATCTAACCTGCTATTCAAGTCTTAAAGTGGCTAACAATGTGAGTGGAAGGAGCACTGAGCACAGGTTAGAGAGATGTATATTGTCTCCAGACAGCACAGTAAGTGAGGTTTTTTGCTAACCCAGGCAAGTTACAGATAGTGTGACATGAAGCCAAGATCCCTATTAAGACCGTCCTCGTCTGCGGAACTTAGCTATCAGTCTCCGCTCAGCGACTCTGCGCTGTCGTGTGTCATGAAGGCCCCCTTGAAGAACATTTACCCGAAGGTCGGAGGCTGAATGCCCATGACTGCTGAAGTGTTCGCCCACAGGAAGGGAACTGTTTTGCCTGGTGATTGTTGAGCGATGCTCATTCATCCGCTGTCGTAGTGTCTGCATGGTCTCCCCAATGTACCATGCTTCGTGACATCCTTTCTTGCAACGTATTAGGTAGACAACGTTGGCCGAGTTGCAAGAGTATGTACTGTGTACCTGGTGAATGGTATCCTCACGTTTGATGATGTCGTCCATGTCTATGATCTGGCATGTCTTGCAGGGGTTGCTGTGGCAGGGTTGTGTGGTATTGTGGTCACTGTTCTCCTGAAGGTTGGGTAGTTTGCTGCGAACAATGATCTGTTTGAGGTTGTGCGGTTGTCTGAAAGCAAGTGGGCGTGTGGGGATGGCCCTAATGAGATGTTCATCATCATCAATGACATGTTGAAGACTCCGGAGAAGATGTCGTAGCTTCTCCGCTCCGGGGAAGTACTGGACAACAAAGGGTACTCTGTTCACCATGTCCCGTGTTCGTCTTCTGAGGAGGTCAGTGCGGTTTATCGCTGTGGCACGTCGGAACTGTCAATCGATGAGTCGAGCGCCATATCCTGTTCTCACGAGGGCATCTTTCAGCGTCTGGAGGTGTCTGTCACGATCCTCCTCATCTGAGCAAATTCTGTGTATACAGAGGGCTTGTCCATAGGGAATGGCTTCTTTAACGTGTCTAGGGTGGAAGCTGGAGAAGTGGAGCATTGTGAGGTTGTCTGTCGGTTTTCGGTACAGTGAGGTTCTGAGGTGACCGTCCTTGATGGAGATGCGTGTGTCCAAGAATGCAACTGATTCTGGAGAATAGTCCATGGTGAGTCTGATGGTGGGATGGAACTTGTTGATATCATCATACAGTTGTTTCAATGATTGTTCACCATGAGTCCAAAGGAAAAAGATGTCATCAGTGTATCTGGTATATAGCTTTGGTTGAAGATCCCAAATAAATCGGTTCCTATCAAATAAATCAGTTGGATTTAAAATTGGTGTTGCTAGATTCTTACTGAGTTCTTACTACCCCAGCCCAACGCCGGCATCTCTACATCACTTCTTCCATTGAACATTGAACATAGAACATAGAACAATACAGCACAGAACAGGCCCTTCGGCCTTCGATGTTGTGCCGACCAAAATAAAAAGCAATGCCCCTCCAAACTAAACCATTCCCTTCTCTTCCATATACTTATCAACTAAACTCTTAAACGCCACCAAACTTGGCGCATCTACAACAGCTGCAGGCAGGGCATTCCACTCCCTAATCACTCTTTGAGTAAAGAACCTACCTCTGATATCCGTCCTATAACTCATACCCTTAATTTAAAGCTGTGTCCCCTCGTGCTAGCTTTCTCCATCCTAGGAAAAAGGCTATCACTGTCCACCCTATCTAAACCTCTAATCATCTTATATGCTTCAATAAGATCCGCTCTTAGCCGCCTCCTTTCTAACGAAAACAACCTCAAATCCTTCAACCTCTCTTCATAGGACCTGCCCTCCATACCAGTCAACATCCTAGTAAACCTCCTCTGTACCCTCTCCAATGCCTCCACATCTTTCTTATAATGTGGCGACCATAACTGCACACAATACTCCAAGTGCGGCCGCACTAGAGTTTTGTACAGCTGCAACATGATGCTGCGGCTCCTAAATTCAATCCCCCTACCAATAAAAGCTAAGACTCCATAAGCCTTCTTAACAACTTTATCCACTTGACTGCCTACTTCAGGGATCTATTGACACATACACCAAGATCCTTCTGTTCCTCAACACTATTAAGAGCCCTACCATTAGCCCTATACTCTACACATTTATTGTTCCTGCAAAGTGCATTACCTCACACTTTTCCACATTAAACTCCATTTGCCACCTCTCGGCCCAGCTCTGCAACTTGTCCAAGTCACTCTGTAAACTAAAACACCCCTCTTCACTATCTATCACTCCACCAACTTTAGTATCATCTGCAAATTTACTGATCCATCCCTCAATACCCTCATCCAGATCATTTATAAAAATTACAAACAGCAGGGGCCCCAAAACAGACCCCTGAGGCACACCACTTGTCACCGAACTCCACGATGAATATCTCCCATCAACACCACCCTCTGTCTTCTATCTGCCAGCCAATTCCTAATCCAATTAGCTAAATCACCCTCTATTCCACACATCTGCATTTTCTGTAGAAGTCTTCCATGGGCCACCTTATCAAACGCCTTACTAAAGTCCATTGAGTCAGTGTCTAATCCAATTCACTACCTCCCCAATGTATACGTAGCAACTGAACCTTCCTAACTAACCTCCCATGAGGGATCTTATCAAAAACCTTACTGAAATCCAGGCAGACAACATCCACTTCCCTTCATTCACTTTCCTGGTAATCTCAAAGAACAAAACAGCACAAGAAACAGGCCCTTCGGCCCAACGAGCTCACGCTGCCACCCCGCTGCTCCCACCTCTACCCGTGATCCCTGTCCATGTTTATAGATCTATGGATTAAAAACCAAATTTGAGACAATTTAGAGAGAATTTGTTTTGTCAATTAGCCTACGAGCACATCTTTGGGATGTGGGAGGAAACCGGAGCTCCTGGAGAAAACCCACACAAGCACGGGGAGAATGCGCAAACTCCCATAGACACAGGCCCAAATCCATGTATCTGCACAGCACAGCGATAGTCACTGCGCTGTCGTGTTGCCCATCAAATGGTCCAGGTCAAGCGTACACTAACGACGTGAAGCACTAGGATACTCTCGAAAAAGATCCAAGAGCAGCCCTCTCACGACCCATCGCGTGTATGCCCCTCGTTAGACAACAAGGTGGACCAAAGCACCTGTGGGATAAAAACAAGTACATCAATATCATCATCTATTTACACACTTCCCAGGGACTCCCAAGACTCATGATCCCTATTTTAAATCAGTTTTCTATACCCCTCCATTCCCATTCTGTTCATGTGCCCATCTAAGTATTTCTTAAATAACTCCAGAGTACCTGCCTCCACCACTTTATTAAATTGTATTAAGGACTTCATCTCCTGCCATCCCTCTATCTTTAATATTCGGTAAGCTATTTGTGTCCTCCTCCGTGAAGACCCTTGAAAAATTCCTGGTCAAACATGACCTACCATGCACAAAGCCATGTTGACTCTCCTTAGTAAGTTCCTGACTATCAAATATTTGTAGATCCTATCCCTTATCACACCTTCCAATAACTTGCCCACCACCGACAACAAACTTAGTGGCTTATAATTTCCCAGATTTCTTTTGGAACGTTTTTTAAACAACGGAGCAACACGAGCCACCTTCCAATCATCCGGCACCTTCCCTGTGCATATTGACATTTTAAGCATGTCTGCCAGGGCCCCTGTGACATAGAATATATAACACTACAGCACAAACAGGCTCTTTGGCCCACAGGTTGTGCTGATCATATCACTATCTACCCGGCAATAGAACTGTCTGTAACTCCCAATCCCATTAAATCCCATGTACTCATCCAGAAGTCTGTTAAAAGACCCCAGCGAGTTCGCTTCTGCCACCACTGACGGCAACCGATTCCATTCACTCACCACCCTCTGAGTGAAAAACTTACCTCTAACATCTCCTCTGTACTTGCCCCCCAGCACCTTAAACCTGTGTCCTCCCGTAGCGACCATTTCAGTCCTGGGAAATAGCCTCTGAAAGTCCACCCTATCTATTCCTCTCAACATCTTATAAACCTCTATCAAGTCACCTCTCAACCTTCATCTCTCCAGGGAGAAGAGTCCCAGCTCCTTCACCTTATCTTCATAAGGCATGCCTCCCAATCCAGGCAACATCCTGGTAAATCTCCTCTGCACCCTCTCAATAGCCTCCACATCCTTCCTATAGTGAGGCGACCAGAACTGCACACAAGTGGGGTCTGACAAGGGTCTTATAAAATTGCAGCATTACCTCTCGACTCCTAAATTCAATCCCTCTATTAATGAAGGCCAGTACACCATATGCCTTCTTGACCACATCCTCCACTTGCGGGGCAAATTTAAGAGTCCTATGGACCCGGATCCCAAGATCCCTCTGCTTCTCAACGCTGCCAAGACTCCTACCCTTGATATTATACTGCTTCATCCCATTGGTCCTGCCAAAATGGACCACGACACATTTATCCGCATTGAAGTCCATCTGCCACTTCTCCGCCCAGTCTTGCATCCTATCTATGTCTTGCTGCAACTTCAGACATCCCTCCAGACCATCCACAACACCACCAACCTTCACATCGTCGGCGAACTTACTAACCCATCCCCCTACTTCCACATCCAGGTCATTTATGAAAATGACAAACAGCAGGGGTCCTTGAACAGATCCCTGGGGCACTTCACTGGTTACCGACTTCCATGCAGAAAAAGACCCATCCACAACTACTCTCTGCCTTCTGCCGGCAAGCCAGTTCTGGATCCACAAGACCAAAGCCCCGTGGATCCTATGCCCTCTCACCTTCTCAAGAAGTCTTGCATGGGGGACCTTATCAAACATCTTGCTGAAATCCATGTAAACCACATCCACTGCTCTTCCTTCGTCAATGTGTTCAGTCACATCCTATCACATTTTCAAAGAACTCAAGTAGGCTCATAAGGCACGACCTGCCCTTGACAAAGCCGTGTTGACTATTCCTGATCATATTAAACTTCTCTAAATGTTCATAAATCTTGTCCCTCAGAGTCTTCTCCATCAACTTACTGACCACTGAGGTAAGTTCACTATTAGCCTCTCTCAAGGTCCGTGGGAATACCCTGTCTGGTCTTGGGGATTTATCCACTCTGATTTGCCTCAAGGCAGCCACTGCCTCCTCCTCTTTAATCTGTAAAGGTTCCATGACCTCCCTACCTGTTTGCCCTATTTCCGTAGACTCCATGCCCGCTTCCTCAGTAAACACGGTTGCAACAAACCCACTTAGTATCTTCCTCATCTCTTTTGGTTCCATACACAGTCTACCATCCTGGTCTTCAAGAGGACCAATTTTATCCCTCACAATTTTGCACCTACCATACCTATAGAAGCTGTTTGGATTTCCTTCACTCTGTCTGCCAAAGCAACCTCATGTCTTCTTTTAGCCCTCCTGATTTCTTCTTAAGCAGCTTCTTGCATTTTTATATTCCTCGAGCATCTGATCTGTTCCTTGCTGCCTGTACATTTCATACAACTCTCTCTTCCTCCTTATCCAGCGTTACAATCGCCCTCGAGAACCAAGGTTCCTTATTCCTATTTACATCTCTGGAGTTGGCACTTGTGAATGCTCACGTGTTTGCCATCCAGTGCATGTCCTGTACCAGTACGGGACAGAATTCTTGCACCAAGTTCTCCATCCTGGCTGTTGGTGTTGGGGTACTATCCCCTTGGACAGAGACTCCTCCATGCTGTCTTTCAATCGGAGCAGTGTCACTGAGTCCTTTCCTTATGTTTCCAACTTTGCTTTTGAGCAGATTCCTGTCCTCCAGCAATGTGTACCAGCTCCCTGGATTATCCTGCCCGACTGGTTACCGTGGATCAGAGAAAATCAGGTGTTCACAGATTTTGACCCAGAGGTCTCTCTAATACTAAGGTGTGTGTCTCTGCGCTGGCTGGAGGGTGCGGGTAAAATCTGTGATGTCCCTTCAATCTTCGCTTCCCAGAAACTCCCTCAGCTTGTCTCAGGGGTGGAATCGTGTGTGACTGGTCAATGCCAGCTCCCCAGATGAGCATTCAGCTTAGTTTGCTGTGGTAGAAGGTTTATTGGTGCAGGAGCGGCCAATTTCCTCTCCAGCCAGTAGGAGTGCTCTCTTCTCAAATTCTGAGAGGACTTCCAATGTTGGCATCCTCTAGAATCTCTTCCCCTTGTTGTATCTCAGTTTTCCGTGTGTGAATACAGCTGGAGAGAATATAAGCAGGATGTGTGCTAGGGCAGATGCTGAGGATGCCTGGCACGTGTGGATGGTGAGTGGGCACAGTGAGGTGATGAGGACATGGCCTGCAGGGAAGATGAAGCTGTATGTGGGAGAGAGTGCTGGAGTCTCTTAAACCAGCTGTGAGTGAGATCCTGGTGGATGTATAATGGGTGAGTGTGAGAGTTGAGTGATGGGAAGAGTGGTTTTCGGGCAAAATAGGAAAGACCATTCATCTTTTGGATGTCTGTCCTCCTCTACAGGGAGTTGGCACTGAATACACCTGCCACTGCCTCCCATCTGGGTTTGCCTCCTTACTTACTGGTATCCTCTGTGTTTGTGGGTAGAGGACCTCACAATATTGCTCCATGGCATCCAACAGCCTGGTGAGGGGGCAGACTGCTTATCAGCTGTCCTCTGCTTTGGACCTTGAAGTATCTGAGCAGTGCTGCCAATGCACACGCTGCTGGCAAGAGGATGGAGGAATCAGAGGCCACCTATGGAAGCAAGATAAAAGCCCTGGCCTGGTGGAGAACCTGCTTCTTAGCAAACCTAAAACTACAGCGTGAAAACCCTGCCAGCTGGTTAAATGGCAATTTTCACACCTGCTTTTACAGTCTGTCAAATTGCAAGAAAATTCAGCTGTATTTTTTGCAAACATTTATATTTTACACCAGAAAATCCCAACAGCACAATATCTGGTCTGCTTTTAATTCCACTAAAGAATTCTTTTACACTTCAGAATCTTGAGTGTTTTTTTTTCACTTTGGAACCAGGTCAGGGTGTCGCATAGCTGTCCTATTCTCTGACATTTTTTTGGGTCCTTCCACTATAATTTGGTTGGTGAACCCTCTAACTCTTCAATATCTGGTGATTGTGGACACTTTAGCTCAAGCATGGACCTCACTGCTTTCTTGCTTCATGACTTCAAATCAGGAAACCTCCTTGGTTTCTGATAGCTCACTGTTCATCTACCTCTGATAAATCACATAACTAAACCCAAAACCAAAAAACATGTCCTTGGAGTGCCATTGTCTGCTCCTTTTGATAGTACTTTAAATAATTCAACAAGCTGGGTCGAATGAGACTTTTGGAAGAAGATTACTGTTGGGATTGAAGATGAGACCTCAACATCAACTGACTGAACTGAACAGGCTTTTTATGTTGCACTTTGTAAGTTCCACCATGAAGCTCAGAACAACATAATTGTAGATTTTTGTATTGTAAGAAAGTTATAGTTGGTGCTGACTTTCCTATTTCTTTTCAGATGAACAACTCAAATACTGGATTATTCACAGTTTATACAGGAGTCGATAATATTGCTAAAGTTCATCTTGTAGACAACTGGAACGGTATTAAAGAGGTATGTGAATTAGGAATCATTATTTACTCAGGCTAAGTTTTTATATCACTTTTGAATAAAGACATTGGTTTTTTCAATGGGCTTTCTATTTAGTCACGTTAACCTTAAAATGTTTTCCAATATCAAAAGTGCCTTTAAAGATGTTCCTCAAAGTCTTTTACTTCAGAGGAAGAGTTATTTTTCAGATTGAGATGATTCCAGTTGTATTTTTACTCAGAGTGGTTTCTGTCCATTTGACTTGTTTTAACTCCCTTCCAGGACATACATTGCAAATGTCAAGTTGCAGAAATTGTTGTGCTTTGGGAAAAGTGTTTTCAAGCGTTGAATCTGGGTTTTAAAAAATTCATGGACCGAGGCTAGGGTCATTGGATGTCAACGATACAATTCCTATCTTATAAACATTCGAAGCTTGTTTCTCGCTGGTTACTCTGGGACTGAGACTGATCTCTTAGGAGGAAACGGTGTCACTTTGGAAGTCTATTTGCCGAATCCTGGGGTTGGGAAAGTGACAAAAATGCATTTCCCTCCCATCTCTGGGAGGCGAGAGGCGATTGCAGAGCCTCTGGCTCTGATCTTCAGGACGTCGTTGGTTACGGGTATAGTGCCGGAAGACTGGAGGATAGCGAATGTGGTCCCATTGTTCAAGAAGGGGAATAGAGACTTTCCGGGGAATTATAGGCCGGTGAGTCTTACTTCTGTTGTGGGCAAAGTATTGGAGAGAATTATTATGGATAGGATTTATAGTTATTTAGAGAGAAATGAATTGATTGGGGATAGTCAGCATGGTTTTGTGAAGGGTAGGTCGTGCCTTACTAACCTTATTGAGTTTTTTGAAAAAGTGACCAAAGAGGTGGATGGGGTTAAGGCAGTTGATGTGGTATATATGGACTTTAGTAAGGCGTTTGATAAGGTGGCCCATGGAAGACTTCTGCAGAAAATGCAGATGTATGGGATAGAGGGTGATTTAGCGAATTGGGTTAGGAATTGGCTAGCAGATAGAAGACAGAGGGTGGTGGTTGATGGGAGATATTCATCGTGGAGTTCGGTTACTAGTGGTGTACCTCAGGGATCTGTTTTTGGGGCCCCTGCTGTTTGTAATTTTTATAAATGATCTGGATGAGGGTATTGAAGGATAGATTAGTAAATTTGCAGATGACACTAAAGTCGGTGGAGTGGTAGATAGTGAAGAGGGGTGTTATAGTTTGCAGAGGGACTTGGACAAGTTGCAGAGCTTGGCCGAGAGGTGGCAAATGGAGTTTAACGTGGAAAAGTGTGAGGTAATGCACTATGGCAGAAATAATAAATGTGTAGAGTATAGGGCTAATGGTAGGACTCTTAATAGTGTTGATGAACAGAGTGATCTTGGTGTATATGTGCATAGATCCCTGAAAGTTGGCAATCAAGTCGATAAGGTTGTTAAGAAGGCATATGGAGTCTTAGCTTTTATTGTAGGGGGATTGAATTTCGGAGCCGCAACGTCATGTTGCAACTGTACAAAACTCTAGTGCGGCCGCACTTGGAGTATTGTGTGCAGTTCTAGTCCCCGCATTATAAGAAAGATGTGGAGGCATTGGAGAGGGTACAGAGGAGGTTTACCAGGATGTTGCCTGGTATGGAGGGCAGGTCTTATGAAGAGAGGCGGAGGGATTTGAGGTTGTTTTTGTTAGAAAGAAGGCAGCTAAGAGGAGACCTTATTGAAACATATAAGATGATTAGAGGTTTAGATAGGGTTGACAGTGATAGCCTTTTTCCTAGGATGGAGAAAGCTAGCACGAGGGGACATAGCTTTAAATTAAGGGGTGGTAGTTATAGGACGGATATCAGAGGTAGGTTCTTTAACCAGAGGGTGGTTAGGGTATGGAATGCCCTGCCTGCGGCAGTTGTAGATGCGCCAAGTTTGGTGGCGTTTAAGAGGTTAGTAGATAAGTTTATGGACGAAAAGGGAATGGTTTAGGTTAGAGGGTCATTGCTTTTTCCTAATTGGTCGGCGCAACATCGAAGGCCGAAGTTCTATGTTCTATGTTCTATGTTCTACTTTCTGGGAACATGCAAAATGAAAAGTGAGACACTTGAATAATTGGTTGCATTTCAACCAGGAGAATGCACAGTGCAAACTTGGAGTTGAATCACAGAGTCCTATGGTGCAGAAGAGGCCCTTCGGCCCAACGAATTTCCATCACTGCAGGCCCTTGCAGAAGGCATCTGGGACAGCTGCATTTATCAATCGAGGCACAGATTACAAAAGAAGAGAAGCCATGTGGGAGTTTACAGAACTTTGGTGAGGCCACAGCTAAAGTAACGTGCAGCTCTTGTTGCCACATCATTGGATAGATGTGAACGCACTGAAAGAGGTTGTAGAGGAGATTCACCAGGATATTCCCTGGGATTTAAATTATAGAGAGAGGTTGGATAGGTTGGGTTGTTTTCTCTGGAGCAGAGAAGACTGAGGGATGACCTGATCACGGTCACAGAGTCATAAAGTTGTAGAAGTTTACAGCAAGGAAGTGGACCCTGCGATCTCGATTGATAAAGGTCCCAGATGCTGTTTTCACCACCCTATTAAACAAGCCCTTCTGCAAACTGGGAGCTAAGGTGAAATGTTGACTTTTGCCATTAGAAGTTGCCTAGAAATGTTCAAAACAAATTAGCTCAGAGAAAGCACACATGTTTCTCTCTGCATGAGATAGAATGGAAGAATTTGCTTTAAAATGTTTACTTGGTAAAATAACAATTATTAAAGAAATGGACTCTCTATCTGCTCATTAAGATTAGCAAGTTTATTGTCAGTGATTTTATTTAAAATGGACTGCCCCAGAATTGAATATCTCAGATTAATTGTGTTTCTATTGATGGTCAGAGTGTAGGAGTTATTGGCAAGACCAGTATTTACTGTCCATTGCTAATTACCTTTGAGAAAGTGATCATTAGCTGCCATCTTGAACTGCTGCAGTCTGTGTGGTGTAGGTAGACCTGTGTGCTGTTAGGGAGGGCGTTCTAGGATTTTGACTCGAAGGAGCACTGCTATGTTTCCATTCAGAACATTGGGTAACTTGGAGGGGAACTTGCAGCAGTTGATGTTCCCATGTATCTGCTGCTGTTGTTATTCTGGACGTAGAGGTTGCAGGAGTTTTGCAGGGAGTACATAGTGCACTCAGTGATGAAGGGATGAACGTTTGTGATGTTGGCAGCAGAATTAAGTAATGGAAATTATGGCTGCTTCAGAACATAGATAAATCCACTGCTTCAGAACTTGCACTGATCTTGGATTATTTCATCACAGGATGAGGCCATTTGGCCCTATTTAATTCATGTTTACTCTTTCTAAATCGATCCATTCCTTCAAGTTTATTTCCTTCCCACATTCATCCAATTTCCTTTGAAATATTTCATCAACCTGGCAGGGCATTTCAAGCCGCTGGCACTTAACAAATAAAACGTTTTTCCTTAAATCTCTCACATCTCTGGCCCAAAACACTAAATTTGTTTGGGAACAAAGCTGGTTCCAATAAAAATAATCATCACTCTGTTAAATTGTGATGAGACTTGAGAATTTCGCTAAAGTCAAGAACTATAAATAATAGTCGGTCTTTTCAGTGAAGTCCACGATCAGTTAACAGTCATGACTATTTCAATGTTTCCCTGGCACATTCTAGCTCAAATAAAACTCTGCTATTTGTCTGTTAAGTTGCACCAAATCCTATTAATTAATCACTACTGTCTTCCCAGTTCTAAGTTAAGTAGCATTTTGATTGAAAGAATTCTCCTTGGGTTTTCAAAACCCTCCCTGGTCTCACATGAACAGAATGGGAATGGAGGGGTATAGAAAACTGATTTAAAATAGGGATCATGAGCCTTGGGAGTCACTGGGAAATGTGTAAATAGATGATGATATTGATGTACTTGTTTTTATCCTACAGGTGCTTTGTTGTCTAATGAGGGGCATACACATGATGGGTCGTGAGAGGGCTGCTCTTGGACCTTTTTCGAGAGTATCCTACTGCTTCACGTTGTTAGTGTACGCTTGACCTGGACCATTTGATGGGCAACACGACAGCTCAGTGACTATCGCTGTGCTGTGCAGATACATGGATTTGGGGCCTGTGTCTGTGGGAGTTTGCACATTCTCCCCATGCTTGTGTGGGTTTTCTCCGGGTGCTCCGGTTTCCTCCCGCATCCCAAAGATGTGCTCTTAGGCTAATTGGCAAAACAAATTCTCCCTAAATTGTCTCAAATTTGGTTTTTAATCTATAGATCTATAAACACGGACAGGGATCGCGGGTAGAGGTGGGAACATCGGGGTGGCAGTGCGGGCTTGTTGGGCCGAAGGGCCTATTTCCCGTGCTTTTTTTTTTGTTCTTTGTTCTTCTTTGCTCATCCTTTCCCTCCACTGTCATGATGTGGAGATGTCGGCATTGGACTGGGGTAAACACGGTAAGAAGTCTCACAACACCAGGTTAAAGTCCAACAGATTTATTTAGTAACAAAAGCCACTAGTCGGAGGAGTTGTAGACAGTGAAGATAGATGTTACAGTTTGCAGAGGGATATAGATAAATTGCAGAGTTGGGCTGAGAAGTGGCAAATGGAGTTTAATGCAGAAAAGTGTGAGGTGATTGTCTTTGGTAAGAATAATATGTGTGCAGAATATAGAGCTAATGGTAGGACTCTTAGTAGTGTAGAAGAGCAGAGAGATCTCGGTGTACAGGTGCATAGATCCCTGAAAGTTGGTACTCAAGTTGATAAGGTTGTTAAGGTGTACAGTATGTTAGCATTTATTGGAAGAGGGATTGAATTTCGGAGCTGAGACGTCATGTTGCAATTGTACAAAACTCTGGTGCGGCCGCACTTGGAGTATTGTGTACAGTTTTGGTCACCACATTATAAGAAAGATGTGGAGGCATTGGAAAGCGTGCAGAGGAGGTTTACCAGGATGTTGCCTGGTATGGAGGGCAGGTCTTATGAGGAAAGACTAAGGGACTTGAAGTTATTTTCATTAGAGAGAAGGCAGCTAAGAGGTGACTTAATTGAGGCAAATAAGATGATCAGAGGGTTAGATAGGGTAGATAGTGAGAGCCTTTTTCCTCGGGTGGAGAGGGATAACACGAGGGGACAAAGCTTTAAATTAAGGGATGGTAGTTATAGGACAGATGTCAGAGGTAGGCTCTTTACTCAGAGGGTAGTAAGGGCGTGGAATGCCCTGCCTGCAGCAGTTGTGGACTTGCCAAGTTTAAGGGCGTTCAAATAGTCAGTGGATAGGCATATGGATAGCATTGGAATAGTTTAGGATAGAGAGTCATAAAATTTGTTCCATTGGTCGGCGCAACATCGAGGGCCGAAGGGCCTGTACTGCGCTGTTGTGTTCTATGTTCTACAAGCTTTCGGAGCACTGGCTGCGCCTTCGTCAGGTGAGTGGGAGTTCTAATCACAAACAGGGTTTATAAAAACACAATTTACAGAATAATGATTGGAATGCAGATCTTGGGTTCATGGCACACTATCTGTAATTTGCCTGGATTTGTAAAATCTCACTAACTCAGCCTTTTACACTCAGTCTTCTACACTCCAGCAGTACAATCCTAACTGATTCAGTCTCCCATCTTACATCAGTCCTGCCATCCCAGGAATCAGCATTGTAAATCTTCTCTGCAGTCTCCCCATAGCAAGGGCATTCTTCCTCGGATTAGGAGAGCAAAACTGTGCACATTACTCCAAAAAGCTGTAAATATAACTGCAAGACATCCCTGCTTCTGTATTTGAACCCTCTCACTATGAAGGTCAATGTACCATTTGAGTTTTTTACTGCCTGCTGCACCTGCTCTCTCACTTTCAGCAACTCAATCTTTACCCATTCAGATAATCTACTTATCCACTTTGGTAGCAATAATAGATAACCTCCCATTTATCCGTATTATACTCCACCTGCCATGCTGATGCTGACACACACAGCCTGTTCAAATCACACTGAAGCATCTCTGTATCCTCCTCCCAGCTCACTCTCCCCCCAACTTTATATCAACTGTAAATTTGGAGATAATACTTTTAGGTAACTTTTTAAGTTATGTTCCCCAATCCATCATAGCTGATTCATGCCTCTTATTATCGTAGTTTCCTTTATTTAGATCCCGGTCCCTTGCCTGAGAATTAACTCTGTCACACTCTATGTTGATGATATAATATCCATACTATTCTGGTCATTTATCCCCAAGGAGCCTTGTACAACTCGATTGATAATTATGGCTTGATTATGCTTCTGAAAGTGCAATGAAATAAAATATTATTGTTCAATACAAAAATGGAATACTGTGGGAATAGAAAATAAAAACAGAAAAATATTCAAATCCATCAGATTAGGTAGTATCTGTGAAGAGAACAACTGTGTTAAAGTTAAGGTCAATGACCTTTTAACCAGAGCATTCAGCGTTTAATAATTTGACTGTTGGGCCAACAATTTGTCAGTTGGCCTTTGAATTTTGGTTATCTCTGAGGTCAGGTCAGTTCTTTTCAGGTGGGGGATCTGTGTTAATGAGGGAATGAGGGAAGCATCGGCCAGACCGTGTTTCCACATGAAGCTCATGGACGTGTCATGTTTATTGAACTGGAGTGAATCTTTGACTGGGATAATGTAGGAGGTAAGACACTTTACACAGATACAGCGATGCTTAATGCCAATTTGTTATCCTTTTTGTAAATCCAGGTGAACTACTGGCATTCTGAACAGTGCAATATGATCAAAGGGACAGCAGGTGAAATGTGGCCACCATTCATGAATCCATCTGACTCACTAACGTTTTACAGTCCTGACACCTGCAGGTAGTAACCAATTACTGATCCAAAGCACAAGTTCATGTTTCTTATCGCAAGATTTGGCCAATTTAAAACCAATACAACTACAGGCTGGATAGAATGCTTGTGTTTGGAGATGTGTGGGGTGAAGTACAGCACTGGGTTAATTATCCACTTGGATTCACTCCTGCTGCTGTACTGCAATTCATCCAAGAAGCAAAGTTGCCACATTTCAACATCTGGATGTGCAATACACTGACCTCCCATTCGGTCATGATGTAGAGATGCCGGCGTTGGACTGGGGTAAACTCAGTAAAGTTTCACAACACCGATTTTAAATCCAACCAATTCCAACCAAAGGCACATAGTGTTGAAAGCTCGCAAATTTACTCCCATTCGGTAACAGCTGTCATCTCTCTCAACCCAAATCATGCAGAGAATTCACAGAGAATAAATGTAACAGAAACCAAGGGAAGCCAAGGAGAGAATAAAGAGAACAAAGGAAATTCCAGCACAGGAACAGGCTCTTCGACCTTCCAAGCCTGCATCGACCATGCTGCCTGACTTTACTAAAACCCCCAACGCTTCTGGGTACCATATCCCTTTATTCCTATCTCACTCATGTATTTGTCAAGACACCCCTTAAAAGTCATTACCATATCCGCTTCCACTATCTCCCCCGGCAATGGGTTCCAGGCACCCATCACTCTGTGTAAAATATCTGCCTCTCTTTTAAACCTCACACCTTAAACCTGTGCCCGCTAAGTAATTGACTCTGCCACCCTGGGAAAAAGCTTCTGACTATCCACTCTGTCCTTGCCTTTCATAATCTTGTAGACTTGTATTAGGTCTCTCCTCAACCTCTCTCACTCCAGTGAGAACAAACCAAGTTTCTCCAATCTCTCTTCCTCTCTAATGCAGTCCATACCAGGCAACATCCTGGGAAATCTTTTCTGTAACCCTCTCCAAAGCCTCCACATCCTTCTGGTAGTGTAGCGACCAGAATTGAACACTATATTCCAAGTGCGGCCTCACTAAAGTTGTATAAAGCTGCAACTTGACTTGCCAATCTTTAAACTCAATTCCGCGGCCGATGAAGGGAAGCATTCCGTATGCCGCCTTGATTACCTTCTCCACCTGCATTGACCTGTATATCTGTACACCCTGATCCCTCTGCCTATGAATACTCTTAAGGGTTCTGCCATTTCCTGTATATTTCCGATCTGTATTAGACCTTCCAAATTGCATTACCTCACATTTATCCGGATTAAACTCCATCTGCCATCTCTCCGACCAAGTCTCCAACTGATCTATATCCTGCTGTATCCTCTGATGGTCCTCATCGCTATCCACAAATTTGCCAAGCTTAGTGTCATCCGCAAACTTACTAATCAAACCAATTACCTTTTCCTCCAAATCATTTATATATATATTACAAACAGCAAAGGTCCCAGCACTGATCCCTGAGGAATACCACTTGTCACAGGCCTCCATTCAGAAACACATCCTTCCACTGCTACCTTCTGTCTTCTTTGACTGAGCCAGTTTTGTATCCACCTTGGCAGCTCACCTCTGATCCCATGTGAGGGGCAAGATTTAAAACAGAGGCAGACATTTTACACAAAGTGATGGGTGCCTGGAACCCTTTGCCGGGGGAGGTAGTGGAAGCAGATATGGTAATAACTTTTAAGGGGTGTCTTGACAAATACATGAATACTGAGAGAGGCAAGGGAGGAAATTGCTGGGAAGAGTGCAGAGGAGAAAAAGGAAGCAGTTGTCAAAGCTAGGAGGCTGGGAACAAATATAGAATACAAGGAAAATAGAAAGGAACTTAAGCAAGGAGTAAGAAGAGCTAAAAGGGCTCATGAAAAAGCATTGGCCAGCAGGATTAAGGAAAATCCCAAGGCTTTTTATACATACATAAAGAGCAAGAGAATAGCCAGGGTTGGCCCATTCAAGAACAAGGGGAGCCAGGGGAAATGAGCAAGTATTAAATGAACACATTGCGTCAATATTCACCAAAGAGAAGGATTTGGTGGATGATGAAGAATGTGTAGATAGTTTGAGTCATGTTGAGATCAAAAATGAGAAGGTATTGGGGTTCTTGAGAAACATCAAAGTAAACAAGTCTCCAGGGCCTGATGGGAGGAAATTGCTGGGGCCTTGAGAGAAATCTTTGTATCCTCACTGGCCACAGGGAGGTCCCAGAGGATTGGAAGATAGCCAATGTTGTTCCTTTGTTTAAGAAGAGTAGCAAGAATAATCCAGGTAATTACAGGCTGGTGAGCCTTCCATCAGTGGTAGGGAAATTATTGAAGAGGATTCTACCAGACAGGATTTACTCTCACTTGGAAATAAGTGGACTTATTAGTGAGAGGCAACATGGTTTTGTGAGGGGAGGTCGTGTCTCATGAACTTGATTTTTTTTGAGAAAGTGATGAAGATGATTGATGAGGGTAGGGCAGTGGATGTTGTCTACATGGACTTCAGTAAGGCCTTTGACAAGGTCCCTCATGAGAGACTGGTGCAGAAGGTGAAGTCTTGGAAAGAGTCCTCTGCACTCTTTCTAGTGCTTCCACATCCTTCTTACAGTGAGGTAACCAGAATGGCACACAATCTTCCAAACGTGGTCTCACCAACATCTAGTACAGTTGCAGCATAACCCCACGGCTCTTAAACTCAAACACTCTGTTAATAAAGGCTAACACACCATAAACCTTCTTCACTTGAGTGATAACTACCCTGTGATCTCCACACCTATCCATAATCTGCTTTGCCATTTCCTCCTCCACATCTCTATTACTATTTGGGGGCCTATAGAAAACTCCTAACAATGTGACTGATCCTTTCTTATTTTTAACTTCAAGCCATATTACTCAACAGGCAGATCACCCTCAAGATGCCTTTAGCAGCCGTTAAACTATTGTTGATTAATGATGCTACTCCTCCACCTCTTTTACCACTTTCCCTACTCTTACTGAAGTACCTATACTCCGGATCTGCCAACAACCAATCCTGTCCCTCTTCTAACCATGTCTCTGTAATGGCCACAACATCATAGCCCCAAGTACCAATCCATGCTCCAAGTTCACCTACCTTATTCTGGATGCTCCTTGCATTGAAATAGATACACTTCAACCCACCATTTCGTCTGCCTGTACACTCCTGCGACTTTGATATCATCCTCACAACCCTCAACACTGGCTTTTGGACTACAGCTCATTTTCCCATCCCCCTGACAAATTAGTTTAAACCCCCCTGAAGAGCCATAGCAAATTTCCTTCCCAAAGTATCGGTGCCCCTCTGGTTAGGTACAAACCGTCCTGTTTGTACAGGTCCCATCTTCCCTAGAATGTGCTCCAATTATCCATGTAATTGAAACCCTCTCTCCTACACCATCCCTGCAGCCACATGTTAATCTGCACTCTCTCCCTGTTGCTCAACTCACTAGCACGTGGCACTGGCAACGAACCAGAGATGACAATATGCTTTGTCCTGGAACTCAGCTTCCATCCTAGTTCCCTAAATTCCTGTTTTAGATCTTCATCCCTTCTCCTACCTACGTCACTGGTACCGATGTGCAAGATGACCTGCGACTGATCCCTCTCCCCCTTAAGGATCTTGAAAACATGGTCCAAGATGTCATGGACCCTTGCGCTCAGGAGGCTATATAACATCTGTGAGTCTCTTTTGCTTCCGCAGGACCTCCTATCTGTCCCTCTAACCATCGTGTCCCCAATTATTATTGCTCTCCTACTCTCCTCCTTCCCTTCTGAGGCACAGGGACGGACTTAGTGCTGGAGATCTGGTCACCCTGGTTTACCACTGATAGGTCGCCCTCTCAACAATATCCAACACGGTTATTTGTTGCTGAGGGGAACAACCACAGGGGATCCCGCACTGGCTGCTTCCTCCCAGCCCTCTCACCGTCACCCATTTATTCATTCTTCGGAGTACCCAATTCCCTGAAATTTTTCTTTATGATCACTTCTGCTTCCCGAATGATCCGAAGTTCATCCAGCCCCAGCTCCAGTTCCCTAATGTGATTTTTGAGGAGCTGGAGATAGGTGCAGTTCCCAGAGGTGAAATCAGCTGGGACACTGATGGCATCTTTCACCTCAAACACTCTGCAGGAGGAACTTTGCACTGCTTTCACTGCCATTCCCTCTCGTTAAAAAGAAAGATCTTGTCTGATATTCTCTCACCTGCTCCCCCCCCCCGCGCCCACACTTAGGTTAGAAAAATAAGCTTAAAAAAAAGAGGAAAGCTTACTTGCTCTCACTCCAAATCTTTTTTTAGATTAGAGGAGGGGGAAGGGTGGGAGACTCGGTTTCTGCCCCGTTCAAATTTATTGGGTGAAACAGAAACTTCCCAGGTCTCACTGGGACCTCCCTCCAGTTTTACATTCCCAGCTGCCTTAGAAAAAACTCTGGAAAAGAAAAGTAAAAAATCCCTCTTACCTCCCAGCTCTGTTCACTGAATCACCACTTCAACTGCTCCCCTAGAACAAGGAGGAGTTAAATAGGTGGGAAAGCAAGCTGTGATAGGAAATAAAAACTGGATATTGTCAGGCTAGGGGAATGGGCCAGAATCTGGCAAATGGAGTTTAATGTGAATAAATGTGAGGTTATCCATTTTGGCCACAAAAACAAAAGGGCAAATTACTCTTTTAAATGGGAAACAGATTCAAAAGGTGTCTGTGCAGAAGGATCCAGAAGTGTCCTTGTGCATACATCTCAAAGTGGGTATACAGGTGCAGAATGTGATAAGAAAGGCTCATGGAATCTTGGCATTTATTGCAAAGGGTCTGGAATATAAAAGCAGAAGAGTGTTGTTACAACTGTATAAGGTGTTGATGAGACCACACTTGGAGTATTGTGTTCAGTTTTGGGTCACCTTCTTTAAGGAAGGATGTGGTGGCACTGGAGGCAGTTTAGAAGTACTTCACTAGATTGATTCCAGGGGTGAAGAGACTAGGATATAAGGAGTGGTTTAATAGCTTGGGCTTATACTCACTGGCATGTAGAAGAATGAGGGGGGGGATTTGATTGAGGTACAAAAAAATGCTCAATTGGATTGATAAATTAAATGTTAAACAAATGTTCTCCCTTCTAGAACAGTCTAGGACAAGAGGTCATAGTTGTAGCATAAAAGGGGAGAGGTTCAAGACAGAGATAAGGAGAAGCTACTTCTCGTAGAGAATCTATGTGAATTTATAGAACTCACTGCCCCAGAGTGCAGTGGATGCAAAATCAATCAATGGATTCAAGAAAGAAATAAGTAAATATTTGATTAAAGTGGGATAAAGGGCTTTGGGGAAAAAAAGCAGGAAATTGAAGTTAGGATGAGATGGAGATCAGTCATGATCATATAGGGTGGACTAGAAGGGCTGAATGGCCCCTTCTCGTTCCAAATTCCTCTGTTCCTGTGAAAAGCTGAGAAAATTGGGTTTATTTCTCTGGAAGTTAGAAGAATGAGAAGTGATCACATTTCAAATATGTGAGATTGTGAAGGAACTCTCAGTAGACATTGAGAGGCAGACTGTGTGTCTGGGGAATCTACAACAAAGGGTCACATTCTCAACTCAATCACCTAGGACTGAAATGAGGAGAAATTTATTTATTCACAGGGTTGTGAATCTTTGAAATTCTCTACCCTGGAAGGGTAGTGGATGGCCCATCACTAAATATATTTAAGGTGAAAAAAACAGATTTTTAATCTCAAGGTATCAAAAAATATGGATGAGGAAGTAGAAAGAGGTAAAGAAGAGTTACATTTTTATTGAATATTGGAGCAGACTTGAGGGGCTAGGATTTTGGTTAGGATAATGGTTCAGGGTTAGGGTCATGGGCTCAGGTTAATTTTAGGGTTAGGGTCCTCCTACTATGCCTTTATATCCTACAGTTTTATAAGTTGAACAGTGCTGGGCATGCGTAGAACTAAATGGTGTGTGAGAAAGATGGGATTTTCCTTTGCAGATCAATTGGATAAAATCACTGATGAAGATCTGATGGAGTGAAGGTTTATGTTGGGTTTTTCTATTCACTTTGCTTTGAGTTGAGAGTTTGCAAAGGGTCATTTCCTGAGTATAAAAGGAAATTTAGTCACAAAATTATTGAATTTGTTTTAATAAACAGAACTTTGGAACTAGTTTATCAGAAATCTGGTTGGACTTTTGACATACCTTCTTACCGATACATTGCTCCAAAGACGATGTTTGCGAATGGGACGGTGTATCCCCCCAATGAAGGTTTCTGTCCGTGCAGACAGTCCGGAGTGCTGAATGTCAGCACGTGCAGATACAGTGAGTATACAAGCCTCTTTACACATGACACAATAATAAAGGTTTGGATTTATTTGTCTTCCTGAGTCCTCAAAGTGCTTTATTTTCAATGATTCACATTTTTGAAGTGAGATTTTTTTTTTATTGTCCATTTGTGGGATGTTATTGGGCAGAACAGCATTTCCCTAATTGCCTTTGAGAAGGTGATAGTGAACTGTCTTCTTGAATCACTGCTGTTCTGTGATGTAGGTAAATCCACAGTGCTGTTAGGGAGAGAATGCCAGGATTTTGATCCAGTGACAATGAAGGAACGGTGATATTTTTCAAAGTCAGGATGATGAGTTACTTGGAGGAGAACCTCAGGTAGTAGCGTTTTCAGCTGCTCTTATTCTTCGAGGTGATAGAAATCATGCGCTTAGTAGTTGCTGCCCAAGAGACCCTGGTGAGTTGTTGCAGTGCGTCTTGTAGATCATACACATGGCTTTGTTGGTGGTGGGGGAATGAATATTTATCAATGGACTGTCACTCAGGTGGGTTGTTTTATCCTGGATGGTGTCGAGCTTTTTGAGTATTGTTGGAGTGCACTCATCCAGGCAAGTGGCAAGTACTCCATCACACTCCTGATTTATGCCTTATAGATGGTGGATAGGCTTTGGCAAGTCAGGAGAGATTTTCAGTCTCTAACCAGTATTTAAGTAACTAGTCCAGTTCAGTTTCCTTATTAATTCCATGACTTCACTGGCTAGACCAGAATTTATTGTCTGTCCCTAATTGCCCTTGAGAGCTAGTGATGAGCCATCTTCTTGTCAGTGAAGGCACCCCTGTTTCTTAGACGTTAATGGTTCAGCACTGGTCACATTCTCTTCTTGCTGATGCTTATTGCCTGGCACTTGCATATCTGAATGTTACTGATCAGAACAATTCTATTTGTTGTTCAGGCCTGATTCACCCATTATCTTTGGTGATCTTTTTAACCAGTTAACACTTGCAATGATCTCTGCTTCAGCCACTAGCTTTTATTCATTGAAAAGCTTCACAAACTCTGTATAACTGGGACTTCTCGTTATTTCATCTGTTTTTCAGATTCTCAAGTTTTTATCTCTCACCCGCATTTTTACAATGCTGACCCAGAACTGTGGGAGGCTGTTGATGGATTAAATCCAAATGAGAAAGAGCATGCACTCTTCATTGACATTCATCCTGTAAGTATTGTAGCTCAGCGATATTTAGTTGTCCTCATTGGGCATTAATTTTCCATCTTTCACTTGCTTCTTATTGCAGATGACAAAAGATTCGCAGTGTTCTGTAAATATGAACCAGGTTTCTGGGTAGTGTTGAGTCAGGTGTTCTGATAACGTATCTCTCCCATCTCAGCTGATGGGAGATGTTTTTGCCTTCTACGTTTGGCATGTTTGCATCTTGGGAGAAGTTATCTTTATTCTTTTGTTCTCTCGCTCAAATTACAAGATCCTGCAAAGACACGATGTTCACTAATGTGCAAACTCCAGCACATTAAGGAAACGTGGAGAACCACTTCCCAATAAACTGAATTCATTGTCAAGTCTGATATCGTAGATTACCGTTGGCTGAGTTTGTGAATTGAAGTCAGTGATGTATCTCTTCATCAATGTCAGCTTTTTGAGATAGACAACTCCCAAGATACAGGAACTGAGGAACATCTTTAACATTTCATTATGAATCTCAATTGAAGGCATGGATTTGATACAGTTCATAGGAGTTGGTGTTCCAGACAAGTCTGAGGCGCTCATTGTAGTTCTTCAGCTGGAACACTAACTTGAACATCATCTTTCTATTCCAAAGTGGCACTTGCCTTGATTTGACGTCCAGCAGGTTGGGGTTGAAGAGTTTGCAATCAGTGTGATTAGTTATTACCACACTTGAGGGAATCTGCCAATAGAAAGTTGCGTTATTGTTGCAAGAAAGATTAAATCATAGAATTTTTACAATGCAGAAGGAGACCCTTTGATCTATTGTTTTTGCACTGGCCCGCAAAGGAGCAACTCGCAAACTTCCACTCCCCCTACTTTACCCCATAACACTGCACATCTTCCTTTTCCAATCAATTTAATTCCATCTTGAATGTTTCCACTGAGCTCTGTCTCCTGCTGTCGAGCAGTGAATTCCACACTCTAACTGCTCACTGGTGGAGAATATTTTTCTTCATATCACTACTGCTTCCTTTACTAATTATTTTAAATCAGTTCCCTCTCAATCTTGACCCTTTCATGAGTGGGACAGTTCTCTCTATCTACTCTGTCCCGATCCCTTGTGATTTTGAATAACTGCCCATACAGACATATGCATCACCATATTTTTTTGTTCATTGTGCTCGAGAAGGTGGTGACCAGCTGTCGCCTTGAACTGCTACAGGCTGTAGGTACACCCACTGTGAGGGAGGGAGTTCCAGGATTTTGACCCAGTGACAATGAAGGAATGGTGATATACTTCTGAGTCGGAATGGTGAGTGGCTTGGAGAGGAACCTGCAGATAGTGGTATTCGCTGGAGGGGAACCTGCAGATAGTGGTATTCGCTGGAGGGGAACCTGCAGATAGTGGTGTTCCCATGGATAATGACATTGAATGTCAAGAGGAGACAACTGGATTGTCTCGTGTCCAGCACGTGTGTGGCACAAATGCTACTTGTCACCTATCAGCCTAAATGTGAATGTTCTCCAGGACTTATTTCATGTAGGCACCCTGGTCTCAACACGTGTGTCCATAGAACATTACAGCGCAGAACAGGCCCTTCGGCCTTCGATGTTGCGCCGACCAATTAGGAAAAAGCAATGACCCTCTAACCTAAACCATTCCCTTTTCACCCATAAACTTATCTACTAACCTCTTAAATGCCACCAAACTTGGCACATCTACAACTGACGCAGGCAAGGCACTCCATACCCTTACCACCCTCTGGGTAAAGAACCTACCTCTGACATCTGTCCTAAAACCACCACCCTTTAATTTAAAGCTATTTCCCCTCATGCTAGCTTTCTCCATCCTAGGAAAAGGGCTATCACAGTCCACCCTATCTAAACCTCTAATCATCTTATATGTTTCAATAAGGTCTCCTCTTAGCCGCCTTCTTTCTAACGAAAACAACCTCAAATCCCTCAGCCTTTCTTCATAAGACCTGCCCTCCATACCAGGCAACATCCTGGTAAACTTCCTCTGTACCCTCTCCAAAGCCTCCACATCTTTCTTATAATGCGGGGACCAGAACTGCACACAATACTCCAAGTGCGGCCGCACTAGAGTTTTGTACAGTTGCAAAATGACGTTGCGGCTCCGAAATTCAATCCCCCTACCAATAAAAGCTAAGACTCCATATGCCTTCTTAACAACCTTATCGACTTGACTGCCTACTTTCAGGGATCTATGCACATATACACCAAGATCCCTCTGTTCATCAACACTATTAAGAATCCTACCATTAGCTCTATACTCTACACATTTATTATTCCTGCCAAAGTGCATTACCTCACACTTTTCCACATTAAACTCCATTTGCCAACTCTCGGCCCAGCTCTGCAACTTGTCCAAGTCTCTTTGCAAACTATAACACCCCTCTTCACTATCTACCACTCCACCGACTTTAGTGTCATCTGCAAATTTACTAATCCATCCTTCAATACCCTCATCCAGATCATTTATAAAAATTACCAACAGCAGGGGCCCCAAAACAGACCCCTGAGGTACACCACTTGTCACCGAACTCCACGATGAATATCTCCCATCAACCACCACCCTCTGTATTCTATCTGCTAGCCAATTCCTAACCCAATTAGCTAAATCACCCTCTATCCCATACATCTGCATTTTCTGCAGAAGCCTTCCATGGGCACCTTATCGAACGCCTTACTAAAGTCCATATATACCACATCAACTGCCTTACCCCCATCCACCTCTTTGGTCACTTTTTCAAAAAAAAAACTCAATAAGGTTAGTAAGGCATGACCTACCCTTCACAAAACCATGCTGACTATCCCCAATCAATTCATTTCTCTCTAAATAACTATAAATCCTATCCCTAATAATTCTCAAAGGTCCAAGTATCTTTGTCTGTGCAGATTCATGATCGGAAACTTCCAGATTCACAGCCCTGATCTGATCCTCCAACGCCATAACACTTGGCAAATGGGACTTTAATGTAGGGGCCTTGTGTTGGCATCATTGATCCATAAGATAGGGAAGGATTTCAGTGAGGTGTCAAAGTACAAATGGCCAGGTGCTTGGTAGCCCTGGAGCCTCTTTCCCATCCTGGGCAATCAGTCAGATTATCATCTGTTTTGTCAGTGAGGGTGTTTGGACCACACTTTGTTCAGTATTTCCACAATTTTGACATCAGTGGGTCTTCCAGGAGCAGGTAGCTCCTGACAGCATTGCCTAAGGATCATCAGAGCGTAGGAATCTTTCAACTACATTAAAGTGACTGGTTACAGAGGAGAAACAGGAGTCTGATTTGAGCCAGTGCCTTGGAACTGGTTACCGAAGCCAAATGATTCATGCTGATTAATTACAAACACGTGAACTTGGAGCAAGAGTAGGCCATTCAGTTCTTCGAGCCTTCTCCACTATTTAGAACATAGAACATTACAGCGCAGAACAGGCCCTTCGGCCTTTGATGTTGTGCCGCCCAATTAGGAAAAAGCAATGACCCTCTAACCTAAACCATTCCCTTTTCATCCATAAACTTATCTACTGATCTCTCCTCATCTCCGCCTTGAATGAGCGACCCCTTATTTTTAAACAGTGACCCCTAATTCCAATTCTCCCACAAGAGGAAACATCCTCTCCACATCCATCCTGTCAATATCCCTCAGCATCTGAAAGTTTCAATCAAATCATCTCTTACTCTTTGAAACTCCAGCGGACACAAGCCTGGCCTGTCAAACCTTTCCTTATAACACAACCTGCACCCTCCTGTTATTAGTGTTGTAAACCTTCTGTAAACTGCTTCCAACAATTAACTTCTTTCCTTAAATGAGACCAATACTGTGCACAATACTCCACCTGTGGTCTCACTGATACCCGATACAAATGAGACATAAGCTCCCTACATTTGTATTCAGTTTCCCTCACAATAAACAGCTATATTCAATTAGATTTCCTAATTATTTGTTGTACCTGTATATTAGTATTTTGTGATTCATACACTACGACACCCAGATCCCTCTGCATCTGAGTTCTACAATCTCTCACCATTTAGATAATGAACTTTTTTATTCTTCCTTCCAAAATGAAAAATTTCACATTTTTCCACATTAGACTCCATTTTCCAGATCTTTGCCCTTGCAGTGAACTTATCTATATCTTTTTGTAGCTTCTTTGTCGTTTTCACAAATTACTTTGCCAGCTTTTTGTCATCACCAAATTTACAAAAATACATCTAATCCCTTCATTTGGTCATCTATATAAATTATAAACAGTTAATGTCCTAGCACAAGAGGTAATGCTGCAGCTTTATAAGACCCTTGTCAGACCCCACTTGGAGTACTGTGTGCAGTTCTGGTCGCCTCACTACAGGAAGGATGTGGAAGCTATTGAAAGGGTGCAGAGGAGATTTACAAGGATGTTGCTTGGATTGAGAGGCATGCCTTATGAAGATAGGTTGAGAGAGCTAGGTCTCTTGTCCCTGGAGAGACGAAGGTTGAGAGGCGACTTGATAGAGGTTTATAAGATGTTGAGAAGAATAGATGGGGTGGATTCTCGGAGGCTATTTCCCAGGACTGAAATGGTCGTTATGAGAGGACACAGGTTTAAGGTGCTGGGGAGTAGGTACAGAGGAGATGTTAGAGATAAGTTTTTCACTCAGAGGGTGGTAAGTGAATGGAATTGGCTGCCGCCAGTGGTGGTGGAGGTGAATTTGTTAGGGTCTTTTAAGAGACTTCTGGATAAGTACATGGGATTTAATAGGATTGAGGGTTATAGGTAAGCCTAGTAGGTAGGGATATGATCGGCGCAACTTGTGGGCAATTGGGGTTCATTCTGGGGAAGGTGGGACCTCTACAAGAGGGATGGTCTGCACCTGAACTGGAGAGGTACCAATATCTTAGGGGTTAAATTTGCCAGTGCTATTCGGGGGGGAGGGGGGGGTTTAAACTGATTTGGGCGGGGGATGAGAACAAGAATTGTTGTGCCAGTATACAGGAGGATGTGAATAGGGAGGTCACGGATAAGGTTTCTAGGTCGCAGCAGTATAGTGGCAAACAGGAGGGTGGTTTGAAGTGTGTATACTTTAATGCGAGGAGCATACGCAATAAGGTGGATGATCTTGCAGCCTGGATTGGTGCTTGGGACTTCGATGTTGTGGCCATTTCAGAGACGCGGATAGAGCAGGGGCAGGAATGGTTGTTGCAGGTTCCGGGGTTCAGATGTTTCAGTCAGAGCAGAGGTGGTGGTAGAAGAGGGGGAGGAGTGGCATTGTTAGTTAAGGACAGCATTACGGTGGCAGAAAAGACATTTGATGTGGACTTGTCTGCTGAGGTAGTGTGGGCTGAGATTAGAAACAAGAAAGGAGAGGTCACACTGTTGGGAGTTTTTTATAGGCCTCCAAAAAGTTCCAGAGAAGTAGAGGAAGGGATTGCAAAGTTGATCCTGGATAGGTGTGAAAGTAACAGGGTAGTTGTAATGGGGGACTTTAACTTTTCTAATATCGATTGGAAAAGCTATAGTTCAAGTACGTTAGAGGGGTCAGTTTTTGTTCAATGTGTGCAGGAAGGTTTCATGACTCAGTATGTAGATAGGCCAACAAGAGGCGAGGCTATATTGGATTTGGTACTGGGTAATGAACCAGACCAGGTGTTAGACTTGGAGGTGGGTGAGCACTTTGGTGATAGTGACCACAATTCGGTTACGTTTACCTTAGTGATGGAAAGGGATGGGCACGTACCGAATAACAGTAGTTATAGCTGGGGGAAAGGTAATTATGAGGCTATTAGGAGAGATTTAGGATGCATAGGGTGGAGCAGGAAATTGCAGGGGCTGGGGACATCTGAAATGTGGAGCATATTTAAGGAACAGCTTCTGCATGTCCTTAATGAATATGTACCTGCCAGGCAGGGAGGAAGTGGTCGAGTGAGGGAACCATGGTGTACTAGGGAAGTTGAATCTCTGGTGAAGAGGAAGAAGGAGGCTTATATAATGATGAGACGTGAAGGCTCAGTTAGGGCACTGGAGAGCTATAAATTAGCCAGGAAGGAGCTAAAGAGGGAGTTGAGAAGAGCTAGAAGAGGACACGAGAAGACTTTGGCGGATAGGATTAAGGAGAATCCTAAAGCTTTTTACAGGTATATAAATAATAAAAGATTGATTAGGGCAAGATTAGGGCCAGTCAGAGATAGCAGTGGGAAGTTGTGCGTGGAGCCTGAGGAGATAGGAGAGACACTGAGTATTTTTCGTCAGTATTCACGCAGGAGAAAGACAATGTTGTCGGGGAGAATACTGCGATACCAGGTTGTAGACTGGGCAGGATTGAGGTTCATAAGAAGGAGGTGTTAGCAAATCTTGAGGGTATGAAAATTGATAACCCCCTGGGCCAGATGGGATTTACCCTTGGATTCTCTGGGAGGCTAGAGAGGAGATTGCAGAGCCTTTGGCTTTGATCTTCATGTCGTCGTTGGCTACAGGTATAGTGCAGGAAGACTGGAGGATTGCAAATGTTGTCCCTTTGTTCAAAAAGAGGAGTAGGGACCATCCTGGAAATTATAGACTGGTGAGCCTGACTTCTGTTGTGGGCAAAGTCTTGGAAAGAATTATAAGGGATAGGATTTATAAGCATCTAGAGAGAAATAAATTGATTAGGGATAGTCAGCACGGTTTTGTGAAGGGTAGGTCGTGCCTCACAAACCTTATTGAGTTTTTTGAGGAGGTGACCAAAGAGGTAGATAAGGGTAAGGCAGTTGATGTAGTGTATGTGGATTTTAGCAAAGCGTTTGATAAGGCTCCCCATGGTAGGCTACTGCAGAAAGTGCAGATGCATGGGATTGAAGGTGATTTAGCAGTTTGGATTAGGAATTGGCTAGCTGATAGAAGACAGAGGGTGGTGGTTGATGGGAAATATTCAACCTGGAGTGCAGTTACAAGTGGTGTACCTCAAGGATCTGTTTTGGGGCCACTGCTGTTTGTCATTTTTATAAATGACCTAGATGAGGGTGTAGAGGGTTGGATTAGTAAATTTGCTGACGATACCAAAGTGGGGGGAGTTGTAGACAGCGAGGATGGATGTTACAGTTTGCAGAGGGACATAGATAGGTTGCAGAGCTGGGCCGTAAGGTGGCAAATGGAATTCAATACGGATAAGTGTGAGGTGATTCACTTTGGTAGGAATAACAGGCATATGAAATATAGGGCTAATGGAAGGACCCTTAATAGTGTTGTCGAGCAGAGAGATCTTGGGGTACAGGTACATAGCTCTTTGAAAGTTGGCACCCAGGTTGATAAAGTTGTTAAGAAGGCATACAGTGTGTTAGCTTTTATTGGTAGAGGGATTGAATTTAGGAGCCGTGAGGTTATGTTACAACTGTACAAAACTCTGGTGCGGCCGCACTTGGAGTATTGCGTACAGTTCTGGTCGCCGCATTATAAGAAAGATGTGGAAGCATTGTAAAGGGTGCAGAGGAGGTTTACCAGGATGTTGCCTGGTATGGTGGGAAGGCCTTATGAAGAAAGGCTGAGGGACCTGAGGTTATTTTCATTAGAGAGAAGAAGGTTACGCGGTGACCTAATTGAGGTGTATAAGATGATCAAGGGATTGGATAGGGTGGATAGTGAGAGCCTTTTTCTTCGGATGGTGATGACCAACACGAGGGGACATAACTTTAAATTAAGAGGTGGTAGTTATAGGATGGATGTCAGAGGCAGGTTCTTTACACAGAGGGTGGTGAGAGCGTGGAATGCCCTGCCTGCAGCAGTTGTGGACTCGCCTACTTTGGGGGCATTCAAATGTTCGGTGGATAGGCATATGGATGATATTGGAATAGTTTAGGTTAGAGGGTCCACTGGCCGGCGCAACATCGAGGGCCGAAGGGCCTGTACTGCGCTGTAATGTTCTATGTTCTATGAGGTTGTTTGTGCTGTAATTTTCTATGTTCTATGTTAAGCCGTAGCAGAGAGGGGGCAGTATTTTAATATAGGATAAACTTTTTGTGACTGTGATGAGGACAAGTTCCTTCAAGCAGAGTGTGATGAAGCTGTGAAATTCTCAAACACAAAATAGTTGAGGCCAAAATATTGAATGCCTTTAAGAAGCAATTAGATCTAGTAGTTAGGGTGAAGGAGATTGAAGGATATGGGGAAGTGCAGGATCAGGCTATTGCGATGGATGATTGGCCATGATCGTAATGAATAGTCGAGCAGGTTTAAAGGGCCTCCTCCTTCATTTTTTCTATGTTTGACCTAATTTTAGGGAATGAAGCTGTGCAGGTAGTAGAGGTGTCAGTGGGGGAATATTTTGGTGATAGCATAACAACCTTTTACCAAGTTATGTACAAGGACATAGACCTGAAATAAAGGTGTGGAGGGGGTGAGGGAGGGGAGCGCGGCAATTGTCCCATCGTGACCCACAGCTTTCCTGGTAGGTGCTGCCGGGAGAGTTGCGTTGTTGGCCTTTTTCCAGGATTTGCATGTGGGATGGGAATGCATGTATAATCCCTGAGGCGGAGAACAGTCAGAGTCCAGAACACGCTGGAAACCAATGGGCAATCAGTAAGTGATACAAGTCTTTTTAATGTAGTTTAAATATCTTCAGTGCAATTATCAGGAACTTTCGAGTCCCAGTGGAATCTCCCACCGCCACAGAAATATTTCATTCCAGCAGAATTCCGAGCAGCTCCCCACTTTTGGGGAACTAACAGGAGAACTCAGTGGAAAGAAGTGAGTGGGGTAGGGGCAATCAGAGGCCCATTAGGCATTGGGCAGTGTCAAGGGGGTGGGGTCTACTGTAGGTAATCATTGGGGTTGGGTGAGTCCTACTGCCACCCTGCATAGTGATTGGTCTGGGCTGGAGGGAGGCCAGCGATTGGGATGGGCTGGCCAAGGCGGTGAGTCTGCCACCCTGGGAGGGGGATCACCTTTGCTGGGGAAGCTGGGCTGGACATCAGGGCACTCCAGCATGGTGGGGAGGGGGTCAGGGCCGGCCTGGGAATTGTTGGGAGGGAGGGGGCTGGAGGGGCTGCACTGCAGGGGTCCTGAGCAGACCAGCAATTGAACTGGCCAACAAACGGGGAGACTGACAGATTGGGGAACTGCACGGGTGTAGAGTTGCAGAGCTATCAAACTCCAGCATGTGTAGGCCCCACCACTCTGGGTTTTTAATAAGATTTACGATTGTGATGCCTGCAATGTAGAGATTCTGGTGAGAAACTGACCTGACAATACAGCCGGGATTTAGAATGGGTTCCTCAGCAATTTAGCGCTTTTTTGGGAGAATCGTTCCCAAGATTTCTGAACTGGCGGAATGCTGTTTGTAATAGGATTAGACAGGATCTTGGCTGGGAGCTGTCCTGTGACCAGTGAAGTGTTCCTCATCGGAAGGGAACAGTCTTGTCTGGTGATTGTCGAGCAATGTTCATTCATCCATTCTCATAGCGTCTGCATGAACCAAGATACTTTACAGCAATGTACAAAATAACAGATTTCCCTTCCGAAGATGTTGGCTGGGGTTTTCCTGGAGATCAGTGGGAAAGCTGCACCTTCGGAAACCAATCGTGCATTTCTCTATATTCTCACACTATCGTGGTTGGGGAGGATTGATTGGCCTCATAATGACATGTTAATGTATTCAAATGAAGCTCCCAATATTCAGCGCATTTCCTCAGGGTTGAGGGAGGGATACTCGCCTTGTTTGTTTGTTGATGCTGGTGTCTAACACCAGTTTACAATTGGTGACGTTTTCTGCTTCTGTTGACGATGTGAGCAGAAATGGAAATCCCCAGACGCTGTTTTTACAAAAATCCACAAACGCTATTCGCAACACTTGCTTTTAATCCCAGATTTTACACCTTCCTATTGCAGTGGAATTGAGCTTGTGTCACTGAACCTTTAGTCTGGCTCTGTGGGTGATATTACCATTTTGTTAGGGTTTGTGTGACCATCGATGGCCTGGTACTGTTGGAGAATGGCCTCTTTGTGGGGTTTTATGCAGTTAGAATGTATTTCTAGCCTGAGCAGTAAAAGAATGGTTCCTATTTGCAAAGTTCATGTGGTCCTGCTGTTGTAATCTTTGGGTAAAATTTGTATTATTTCTTCCTTTCAGTTAACTGGAATCCCTTTAAATGTCTCCATCAAATTACAGCTGAATTTGTTTGTGAAAGCAGTGCGTGGAATAACGTGAGTATTACTCATCACCATTGAATAGTTTTCTGCTGACAGACAGAGTCTCCCTGGGTGACAGGTTCAATTCCTGATCAATCTCACTGTGAAGAAACACTGTCAACATCAAAACCCTTTCCCATTCTTAATGTTAAATCCACACCCATTCCAGCTCCGAACCATGGGCCGTGTTACACTTCAGCTAGGGGTAGCCTAAAAGATGGAAGGTCATCTTCTCTTTGTGACCAGAACTTGCTGGCTGAGCTCAGGATGGTGTTGGGATTGCGAGAGGTACAGTAGGTTTTGTACTAATGATGTTTTTTGTATTTTATGTTGAAAGGGAAACAGGGAATATTCAGCCCGTGTTGCTGCCGTTACTTTGGTTTGATGAGGTGAGATAATAAGACACTTCCACTTATTCAAAGACTAAGTATAGGATGTATAGGAATGTTTCAGGGTTTTATTGGGATCTGTTGGGGGAGGGAGGCACGAGGAATGGATTATATACAGCCTTTCGTATCAAATTCACTCACAATTGCTTCAAATTCTCACCCCGTGCTGATCCTCCTGATGCAGGCTCAGGGAATCACTGTTGCTGTGGGATATTTGCTGCGTTTGAGAGAAAAAAAACAAACTTTAATGAACTGTTTGTAAAACATTTCTTCTGTTAATAAACCTGAAATTGTAAAATTCTACAAGGTTTTGAGCTATGTTGTTAAAAAAAGATACAGGATAGACATTTGGAATGTAGATCAAGGTGGTGGTATTGTCACTGGATTAGTGATCCAGGGACCCAGGTTCAAATCCCACCATGATAGATGGTGAAATCTGAATTCTGGAATTAAGTTGCGTGATGACCATGAAACCATTGTCATAAAAACTCATCTGGCTCACTAATGTCCATTAGGCCTGTACTCCATGTGACTCCAAACTCACTCTAAACTGCCCTCTGACTACTAACTGCTCACACAGTAAATATTGGCCCAGCCAGTAACACCAACCCCCAGACAAATAAAACATAGTCCCCTCCCCTCAGCGGGTGAACCATGCAAATTGAACTTTGCTCGCCTCTTTGCAGATGGGATATATCGATGGTCCAGTTTTACACACTTTCTACAAGTTCCTGGTGTTGATACCGAATGTTTTTGAATATCTGCAGTATGGCCTGATGTCTCTGAGCTGCCTACTCATGTTAATCGCTGCAGTTCTTGGAACTGTCAGCTGGAAGCGGCGGGTAAGATCATTCAATCATTAATGGAAGTATAAAACAACAGCAAAATTATACTCTGTAAACAGAGCAGTGTTTTAAATAAATGGTAAATTAGAAACGACTAGGAAATCTAAAAATAATCCATTCTGTTTTGCCCCATACTAAATGAATAAAATGAGTAACCCACGTTAAATGAATGACCAGAAATTTCTGGAAGCCAAGCAGTGTCTATGGGAGTGAAACAGAGCTCACATTTCAGCTGAATGATCTTACATTAAGACTGGAAAAGTTTGACAGACCTTTCTCTCAGAGGGTGGAAAGTCTTTGTAACTCCCTTCCTCAAAAGGCAATGGGAGCAGAATGTTTGATTAGAACATTACAGAGCAGAACAGGCCCTTCGGCCTTTGATGTTGCGCCGACCAATTAGGATTTATAGTTATTTAGAGAGAAATGAATTGATTGGGGATAGCATGGTTTTGAGAAGGGTAGGTCGTGCCTTACTAACCTCATTGAGTTTTTTGAAAAAGTGACCAAAGAGGTGGATGGGGGTAAGGCAGTTGATGTGGTATATATGGACTTTAGTAAGGTGTTCGATAAGGTGGCCCATGGAAGGCTTCTGCAGAAAATGCAGATGTATGGGATAGAGGGTGATTTAGCTAATTGGATTAGGAATTGGCTAGCAGATAGAAGACAGAGGGTGGTGGTTGATGGAAGATATTCATCGTGGAGTTCGGTTACAAGTGGTGTACCTCAGGGGTCTGTTTTGGGGCCCCTGCTGTTTGTAATTTTTATAAATGATCTGGATGAGGGTATTGAAGGATGGATTAGTAAATTTGCGGATGACACCAAAGTCGGAGGAGTGGTAGATAGTGAAGAGGGGTGTTATAGTTTGCAGAGAGACTTGGACAAGTTGCAGAGCTGGGCCGAGAGGTGGCAAATGGAGTTTAATGTGGAAAAGTGTGAGGTTATTCACTTTGGCAGGAATAACAAATGTGTAGAGTATAGGGCTAATGGTAGGACTCTTAATAGTGTTGATGAACAGAGGGATCTTGATGTATGTGTGCATAGATCCCTGAAAGTTGGCAATCAAGTCGATAAGGTTGTTAAGAAGGCATACGGAGTCTTAGCTTTTATTGGTAGGGGGATTGAATTTCGGAGCCGCAACGTCATGTTGCAACTGTACAAACCTCTAGTGCAACCGCACTTGGAGTATTGTGTGCAGTTCTGGTCCCCACATTATAAGAAAGATATGGAGGCATTAGAGAGGGTACAGAGGAGGTTTACCTCCTCTAACCTAAACCATTCCCTTTTCATCCATAAACTTATCTACTAACCTCTTAAACGCTACCAAACTTGGCGCATCTACAACTGACGCAGGCAGGGCATTCCATACCCTTACCACCCTCTGGGTAAAGAACCTACCTCTGACATCCGTCCTATAACTACCACCCCTTAATTTAAAGCTATGTCCCCTCGTGCTAGCTTTCTCCATCCTAGGAAAAATGCTATCACTGTCCACCATATCTAAACCTCTAATCATCTTATATGTTTCAATGTTTAGATAGGGTGGACAGTGATAGCCTTTTTCCTAGGATGGAGAAAGCTAGCACGAGGGGACATAGCTTTAAATTAAGAGGTGGTGGTTTTAGGACGGATGTCAGAGGTAGGTTCTTTACCCAGAGGGTGGTAAGGGTATGGAATGCCCTGCCTGCGTCAGTTATAGATGCGCCAAGTTTGGTGGCATTTAAGAGGTTAGTAGATATGTTTATGGATGAAAAGGGAATGGTTGAGGTTAGAGGGTCACTGCTTGTTCCTAATTGGTCGGCGCAACATCGAAGGCCGAAGGGCCTGTTCTGCGCTGTAATGTTCTATGTCCATAAGACCTGCCTTCCATACCAGGCAACATCCTGGTAAACCTCCTCTGTACCCTCTCCAATGCCTCCATATCTTTCTTATAATGCTGGGACTAGAACTGTACATGATACTCCAAGTGCGGCCGCACTAGAGTTTTGTACGGTTGCAACATGACGTTGCGGCTCCGAAATTCAATCCCCCTACCAATAAAAGCTAAGACTCCGTATGCCTTCTTAACAACCTTATCGACTTGATTGCCACCTTTCAGGGATCTGTGCACATATACACCAAGATCCCTCTGTTCATCAACACTATTAAGAGTCCTACCATTAGCCCTATACTCTACACATTTATTATTCCTGCCAAAGTGAATTACCTCACACTTTTCCACATTAAACTCCATTTGCCACCTCTCGGCCCAGCTCTGCAACTTGTCCAAGTCTCTCTGCAAACTATAACACCCCTCTTCACTATCTACCACTCCTCCGACTTTGGTGTCATCCGCAAATTTACTAATCCATCCTTCAATACCCTCATCCAGATCATTTATAAAAATTACAAACAGCAGGGGCCCCAAAACAGATCCCTGAGGTACACCACTTGTAACCGAACTCCATGATGAATAATTTCCATCAACCACCACCCTCTGTCTTCTATCAGCTAGCCAATTCCTAATCCAATTAGCTAAATCACCCTCAATCCCATACATCTGCATTTTCTGCAGAAGCCTTCCATGGGGCACCTTATCGAACGCCTTACTAAAGTCCATATATACCACATCAACTGCCTTACCCCCATCCACCTCTTTGGTCACTTTTTCAAAAAACTCAATAAGGTTAGTAAGGCACGACCTACCCTTCACAAAACCATGCTGACTATCCCCAATCAATTCGTTTCTCTCTAAATAACTATAAATCCTATCCCTAATAATTCTCTCCAATACTTTGCCCACAACAGAAGTAAGACTCACCGGCCTATAATTCCCAGGAAAGTCTCTATTCCCCTTCTTGAACAGTGGGACCACATTCGCTATCCTCCAGTCTTCCGGCACTATACCCGTAACCAACGACGACCTGAAGATCAGAGCCAGAGGCTCTGCAATCGCCTCTCTCGCCTCCCAGAGAATCCTAGGGTAAATCCCGTCCGGCCCAGGGGACTTATCTAACTTCAAACTCTCAAGAATATCTAGCACATACTCCTTATCTACTTCAATACTTTCCAGTTTGCAACCCTGTATCCCAGTGTTCTCCACAACTACATTTACATCTCCCTGCGTGAATACCGAAGAGAAATATTTGTTCAGTGCCTGTCCAATCTCCTCAGGCTCCACGCACAACTTCCCACTGCTGTCTCTGACTGGCCCTAATCTTGCCCTAACCAATCTTCTATTCTTAACATATCTAAAGAATGCTTTAGGATTCTCCTTGATCCTATCAGCCAAAGTCTTCTCATGAGGAGAGCCAAGCTCTCCTCAACTCACTCTTTAGCTCCCTCCTGGCTAATCTATAGCTATCCATTTCACTAACTGAGCCTTCAAGCCTCATCCTGACATAAGCCTCTTTTTTCCTTTTAACCAGCGAATTAACTTTTTTAGTACACCATGGTTCCCTTACTCGACCATTTCCTCCTTGCCTGATAGGGACATACTTATCAAGGACTTGCAGTAGCTGCTCCTTGAATAAGCTCCACATTTCAGATGTTCCCAGTCCCTGTAGTTTCCTAGTCCAACCTATGCACCCTAATTCCCTCCTTATGACCTCATAATTACCATTCCCCCAGCTATAACTACTGCCCCCAGCTTCATGCCTATCCCTATCCATCACTAAGGTGAACGTAACCGAATTGTGGTCACTATCACCAAAATGTTCACCAACTTCCAAGTCTAACACCTGGTATGGCTCATTGCCCAGCACCAAATCCAATGTAGCCTCACCTCTAGTTGGCCTATCTACATACTGAGTCAAAAAACCTTCCTGCACACTTTGTACAAAAACTGACCCCTCTAACGAGCTAGAGCTATAGCTATTCCAATCAATATTAGTAAAGTTAAAGTCCCCCATAACAATTACCCTATTACTTTCACTCCTGTCCAGGATCGACTTTGCAATCCTTTCCTCTACCTCTCTAGAACTTTTAGGAGGTCTATAAAAGACTCCCAACAGGGTGACCTCTCCTCTCCTGTTTCTAATCTCAGCCCATACTACCTCAACAGACAAGTCCTCATCAAACTTCCTTTCTGTCACTGTGATACAGTCTTTGACTAATAATGCCACTCCTCCCCCCTTCTACCTCCTTCTCTACTCCGACTGAAGCATTTGAACCCCGGAACCTGCAACAACCATTCCTGTCCCTGCTCTGTCCATGTCTCTGAAATGGCCACAACATCGAAGTTCCAGGTACTGATCCAAGCTGCAAGTTCCTCCACGTTATTGCGAATACTTCTTGCATTGAAGTATACGCATTTCAAACCATGCTCCACTCCACCCGTACGCTGCTGTGTTTTACAGTTCTCGTCTATGACCCCCCCTATTCTCGTCCCTCTTAACATCCAAACTACTCACGATCCCATCCCCCCCCCCCCCCCCCCCGAATCAGTTTAAAGCCCCCTGATTGGTTTTAACGTAGAGCTGGATAGATTCCTGATTAACAAAGGGGTGAAAGGTTATGGGGGGATAGGCAGAAAGCATGGTTTAAACAGATCAGCCATGGTCTTATTGAATGGCAATGCAGCCTCGAGGAGCAAGTGGCTTATTCCTGTTTGTAATTCATTGGGATTGGATGTTTTTAACAGTTTTTAAGCAAGTCCAAAGGCAGGGTAAAGCAGGAGAGGAACAATGAACCAAAGGGAAGGTCTGAGATGGGATTGAGGATGGCTTAATAACAAAAGGGATACAGAAACATAGAAAATAGGAGCAGGAAAAGGCCATTGGCCCTTCGAACCTGCCCCGCCATTCAATAAGATCATGACTGATCTGATAGTGGATCATTTCCACTTACCCACCTGCTCCCCATAACCCTTAATTCCCTTATTGACCAGAAATCTATGTACCTGTGACTTAAACACAGTTAATGAGGGAGCCTCCACTGCTTCAATGGACAGAGAATTCCAAAGATTCACGACCCTCTGAGAGAAGTTGTTCCTCCTCAACTCTGCTCTAAACTGACTCCCCCTCATTTTGAGGCTGTACCCTCTGGTAGTTGTTTCCTTTCTAAGTGGAAATAATCTCTCTGCTTCTACCCTATCTAGCTCCTTCATTATCTTATATGTCTCTCTAAGATTACCCCTCAGCCTTCTAAGCTCTGAATACAGGCCCAGTCGACTCAATCTCTCCTCATAAGCTAATTCCCTCATCTCCGGAATCAACCTGATGAACCTTCTCTATATTTCCTCCAAGGCCAATATATCCTTTTGCAAATAAGGGGGCCAAAACTGCACACAATACTCCAGTTGCAGTCTCACCAGTACCTTGTACAGTTGCAGCAAGACCTCTCTGCTTTTATATTCTATCCCCTTCACTATAAAGGCCAACATTCCATTCGCCTTCTTGATCACCTGCTGCACCTGCAGACTGGGTTTGTGCGATTCATGCAGGTCCCTCCGCACAGTAGCATGTTGTAATTTTTCATCATTTAAATAATAGTCCATTTTATTATTATTCCTTCCAAAGTGGATAACCTCACACTTACCAACGTTATACTCCATTTGCCAGATCCTCGTCCACTCACATGCCCTATCCAAATCCCTCTGCAGACTTTCTGCACCCTCCACGCAATTTGCTTTCCCACTCATCTTTGCATTATCTGCAAACTTTGTTACACTACCCTCGGTCCCCTCCTCCAGATTGTCTATGTAAATGGTAAACAGTTGAGGCCCCAGCACCGATCCCTGCGGCACTCCACTAGTCACCAACTGCCAACCGGAAAAACATCCATTTATTCCAACTCTCTACTTCCTGTTAGATAGCCAATCCTCAATCTATGCTAACACTTCAACAAAGAACAAAACAGCTCGGGAAACAGGCCCTTCGGCCCAACGAGCTCGCACCGCCACCCCAATGTTCCCACCTCGACCCACGATCCCAGTCCATGTTTATAGATCTATGGATTAAAAACCAAATTTGAGACAATTTAGGGAGAATTTGTTTTGCCAGTTAGCCTAAGAGCACATCTTGGGGATGTGGGAGGAAACTGGACCATCCGGAGAAAACCCACGCAAGCACAGGGAGAATGTGCAAACTCCCACAGACACAGGCCCCAAATCCATGTATCTGCACAGCACAACGATAGTCACTGAGCTGTCATGTTGCCCATCATTTGGTCCAGGTCAAGCGTACACTAACAACGTGAAGCACTAGGATACTCTCAAAAATCCTCTCACGACCCATCGCGTGTATGCCCCTCGTTAGACAACAAGGTGGACCAAAGCACCTGTAGGATAAAAACAAGTAGAACATAGAACGATATAGCACAAACAGGCCCTTCGGCCCACGAATTGCACCGATCATATCTACCTATCTATAACCCCCTATCCTATTCATTTCCATATACTCATCCAGAAGTCTTTTAAAAGACCCCAGCGAGTTTGCCTCAACAACCTCCGACAGCAGTCGGTTCCATTCACTCATCACCCTCTGAGTGAAAAACCTACCCCTGACATCTCCTTTGTATTTGCTTCTCTGCACCTTAAATCTGTGTCCTCTCGTATTGACCATTTCAGCTCGGGGAAATAGTCTCTGAGAGTCCACCCTATCTATTCCTCTCAACATCTTGTAAACCTCTATCAGGTCGCCTCTCAACCTTCGTCTCTCCAGGTAGAACAGTCCCAGCTCCCTCAACCTGTCTTCATAAGGCATGCCTCCCCATCCAGGCAACATCCTTGTAAATCTCCTCTGCACCCTTTCAATAGCTTCCACGTCCTTCCTATAGTGAGGCGACCAGAACTGCGCACAGTATTCCAAATGTGGTCTGACAAGGGCCCTATAAAGCTGCAGCATTACCTCCTGACTCCTGAACTCAATCCCTCGATGAATGAAGGCCAGTACACCGTAAGCTTTCTTAACCACATCCTCCACCTGGGAGGCCGATTTGAGAGTCTTATGGACCCGGACCCCAAGATTCCTCTGCTCTTCCACACAGCTAAGACTCCTACCTTTGATAGTGTACTCATTCATCCCGTTGGATCTGCCAAAATGGACCACAACACATTTATCCGCTTTGAAGTCCATCTGCCACTTCTCCGCCCAGTCTTGCATCCTGTCGATGTCATGCTGCAACTTCTGACATCCCTCCAAGACCATCCACAACACCACCGACCTTCGTGCCATCGGCGAACTTACTCACCCATCCCTCCACTTCCTCATCCAGGTCATTTATGAAAATGACAAACAGCAAGGGTCCTAGAACAGATCCCTGGGGCACTCCACTGGTGACCGACCTCCATGCAGAACAAGAGCCATCCACAACCACCCTCTGCCTTCTGCAGGCAAGCCAGTTCTGGATCCACAAGGCCAAAGCCCCTTGGATCCCATGACCTCTCACCTTCTCAAGAAGTCTTGCATGTGGGACCTTGTCAAATGCCTTGCTGAAGTCCATGTACACCACGTCCACTGCTCTTCCTTCGTCAATGTGTTCAGTCACTTTTTCGAAGAACTCAATTAAGCTTGTAAGGCACAACCTGCCTTTTACAAAACCATGCTGACTATTTCTAATCAACCTAAACTTCTCCAAATGCTCATAAATCTTGTCCCTCAGAAGCCTCTCCATCAGCTTACCAACCACTGAGGTCAGACTCACCAGTCAGTAATTTCCAGGACTATCCCTGTTTCCTTTCTTGAAAATAGGGACCATATCCGCAATCCTCCAATCTTCCGGAACCTCTCCCGTCTCCATCGACGACGCAAAGATCATCGCCAGGGGCTCTGCAATGACATCCCTCACCTCCCACAATAACCTGGGGTACATCCCATCTGGTCCCAGAGACTTGTCTATCTTGATAGCATTTAGAAGTTCTAACACATCTGCTTCCTTAATATCTACATACTCAATCTTTTCAGTCTGCCGCAAACTTGTAGTGCATCCTCCCAGATCACTTTCCACCGTGAATACTGAAGCAAAGTACTCATTAAGCACCTCTGCCATTTCTTCCGGTTCCATACAGACTTTCCCCCCTTCACCTTTTATAGGTCCTATCCCTTCTCTTCTCATCCTTTTACTTTTCACATATTTGTAGAAGGCCTTGGGATTCTCCTTAATCCTACCAGCCAAGGCCTTCTCATGACCCCTTCTGGCTTTCCTAATTTCCTTTTTAAGCTCTCTTCTATAAGCCTTATAATTCTCTAGATCCCCAACATCTCCTAGCTCTTTGAACCTTTCATACACCTTTCTTTTCTTCCTGACTATGTTCACCACAGCCTTCGTGCACCACGGTTCCCGCGTCCTACCAAAACCTCCTTGTCTCACCGGAACGTTGTCGTGCAAAGCTCCAGACAAGCATTCCTTGAATACCTGCCACCTTCCTTCTGTGCTTTTCCCCAAGAACACCTCCTTCCAGTTTATTCGCCCCAACATCTGCCTGATGTCTCCATATTTCCCCTTATTCCAGACAAACACCTTCCTAGCCTGCCTGATCCTATCCTTTTCCAACGCAAGGGTGAAGGAGATAGAATTGATCTCCATCCCCAAGATGCTCTCCTACCGAGAGATCCATCACCTGTCCTGGTTCATTAGCTAGTACCAGGTCCAGTACAGCCTCTTCTCTCGTAGGCTTGTCCACGTGCTGTGTCAGGAAACCCTCCTGAACACACCTAACAAACTCCTCCCCATCCAAACCCCTTACCCTTGGGATATTCCAGTTGATGTTTGGGAAATTGAAGTCTCCCATCACGACAACTCTGTTATTTCTACATCTCTCCAGTATCTGTTTCCCTATCTGCACCTCAACTTCCCTGTCACTATTGGGCGGCCTATAGAATACACCCAGCAACGTCACCGGCCCTTTGCTATTCCTAACTTCCACCCACAGAGACTCAGTAGACATTCCCTCCTCGGTATCCACCTTCTCTGCAGCCATGACACTGTCCCTGATCAACAGTGCCACTCCACCACCTCTTTTGCCTCCCTCCCTGTCCTTCCTGAAGATCTGAATCCCGGGACCTGTAGTACCCAGTCCTGTCCCTGAGACATCCAAGTCTCTGTACTGGCCACCACATCACAATCCCAAGCAGCAATCCACGCCCTAAGTTCATCCACCTTATTTACTACACTCCTGGCATTAAAATAGACACAGCTCAGTCCCTCAGACTGGACATTTCCCTTCTCCCCCCCTCGTCTAACCTGCCTCTCATCCTGCCTAGAGTCCTTCCCTACCTGGGAGCTAACTTCCTTGCTCCCAGTCTCCACATCACTATTCCCTCCCCCTAACCTTTCTAACTTTTCTAGAGATCTATCTTTTGTTGTTTTATTTGTCCCATTATCTTGTGCCAGTAATTCTTTAGTCATTTAATTTCTCCTGACTTCCACTGCAGACATTCCCCTTTGTTCTTTCCCTTCCCTACTTTTCCTGTTTCTGTGTTTGCCAACACCCTGTTACAACTTGAACTTTCCCCAGTTCTAATGAATGATCAATCATCAAACTGAAGCTTTGTTCTCTCCACAGATGCCGCATGTCCAGCATTTTCTGTTTTTTAACTTCAGTGCAGACTCGATGGGCCGAATGGCTGTCTTCTGCACTGTCAGGAGTCTATGATTCCGTAAATCTGTGACTTCTGCTCTGGTGTTAAATTAATAAAACTGACTTTATCCATTGTTGTGCATTTCTCAAAAATGCAACATTAAACCAAATGACATAATTCCTTCTGCACTGAGTGATTTGATGACTAGTCAGGCTCTGCTTCATTTCCTGGGGCAATAGAAAGGATTAATGTTGCTGAGTTTCATTGAAGATGGTGATAGGGCTGAATAATTTGGGGAGAAGGTCTAATTGTGGATTAGATGTTAAAGGGTTGTGCTATAGTTCGCATTACGGAGACATGGTTCCAAGGTGACCAAGAATAGGAAATAAATATTGAGGTTATTCAGTGTTTAGGAAAGACAGACAAAGGAAAAGCTGGAGGAGTTGCATTTTTGATCAGAGATGATATTGATGATATTGAGGAAATATATTAGCATAGATGATGTGAATCAAATTAAGAAATAACAAGGGACAAAAAACATTAGTGGGGATAGTATACAGGCCATCAAACTGTAATAATAATGTTGGGAAAAGCTTTAAACAGGAAGTTATGTGTAGAACCACAGAAAGTGGGTGAATTCCTTGATGAATACTATCTATCAGTATTTACCAAGGGGAAGGACATGATAGATGTTGAGGTCAGATAGCTGTGTGAATGCTCCAGAAAATGTCAATATATTAAAGGTGGAAGTGTTTAATATCCTAAATTGCATTAAGCAAACAAGTCTCCAGGGCCAGATGGGATCAATCCCAAGTTACTGGGGGAGGCAAGGAGAGAAATAGCCAGGGCCTTAACGGATATCTTCACATCCTTTTTGACCACAGGCGAAGTTCCAGAGGACTGGAGAATAGCTAAAGTTGTTCCCTTGCTAAGAAAGGAAGCAGGGATAATCCAGCAAATTATAGGCCGGTGAGCTGGACATCAGCAGTGGGAAAGCTTTTGGAGAAGATACTGAGGGACAGGATATTTGAAGGAAAATAGACTAGTTAGTGACAAGCAGCTTGGTTTTGTACAGGGAAGGTGATGTCTCACCAAGTTGGAGGAGGTTTTTGAAGGTGTGATAAAGATAATTGATGAGAGAAGGGCTGTGGATCTAATTTATGTGGACTTTAGTAAGGTACTTGACAAGGTCCCACATTGCAAACTGGTAAAAAAAATAAAATCACAAGGGATTCGGGTGGACTGGCTAGATGGATACAGAATTGGATTGGATACAGAAGATCGAGAGTAATGGTAAAAGGGTGCTTTTCAGAATGGAGATTTGCAGCTAGTGGCATCTCTCAGGAATCAGTGCTGGGATCTCTGTTGTTTGTACTGTATATAAATGATCTGGAGGCAAGTTCTATGAAAGTGTAGTTGATCGGTAAGTTTACGAATGACATGAAGATTTGTGGAGTTGCTGATAGTGCCAGGGATTGTCAGTGGATACAACAGGATAGAGATAGATTGGAGACTCAGGCACAGAAATGGCAGCTGGAGTTTAATCTGGACAAATACGAGATGATGCATTTTGGAGGATCAAATTTAAGTGTGAATTATACTGTAAATGGCAGAACCCTTGGGAACATTAACATCCAGAGGGATTTAAGTGTGCAGGTCCACAGTTCCCTAAAAGTGGCGCACACACGGCCAAGGTGATTAAGAAGGAATATGACATGCTTGCCTTCGTTGGCTGGGGCATTGAGTAAGGAGTTGGGAAATCACATGACAGCTATATAAAACTTTGGTTAGGCCATATTCAGAGCATTGTGTGCAGTTCTGGTCACACTACCAGAAGGATGTGGAAGTTTTGGGGAGAGTGCAAAGAAGGTTCACCAGGATGCTGCCTGGTCTCGAGATCATTGGCAGTGAGGAGAGATTCAATAAACTGGGATTGTTTTTACTGGAAATACAGAGGCTGAGGGGAAACCTGATAGAGATTTACAAAACGATGAGAGGCACAGACAGAGTGGATAGTCAGAGGCTTTTTTCCAGGGCAGATAATTATAAGGGGGTACAAGCTTAAGGTGAAAGGGGAAAGTTCAAGGGAGATGTGCGGGAGTGTGATGGGTGCCTGGAACACACTGCCAGAGGAGATGATGGAAGTAGGCACATCAACAACATTTAAGAGGTTTCTGACTGGGTGCATGGATAGGGAGGGAATAGAGGGATACAGACTGAGTAAGGGCAGAAGGTATTTTAAGCCTAGGGTATTATTGGCAGGGGTTTGGAGGGCCAAAGAGCCTCTTTCTGTGCTGTATTGTTCTTTGTTCTGTGGGGGGGGCCTATAAGTTCACAGTTTGATTAACAGACACAAATGGTTATAAAGTCATTGATGCAGGCTATAAATGCAAATAGTTGTTTATATTGGAAATTAAGTATTGAAGAAATTTAAAATGAATTGAACAGGTTAATCAGAAATGTTATAAGTAGTGAAGTTATCTATAGATATTTAGAACTTTATTTCATCTCAGCACAGACCTTGAGGTTTTCCCCATGTCCGTGTGCGTTTCCTCTGGATGTTCCAGTTTCCTCACTAGTAAGGTGGATTGGTCGTGCTAAATTACCCGAGTGTCACGGAGACTAGCAGGGTGAATACATGGATTTATGAGGATAGGGTTTGGGTGAGATTGTTTTTAGTGCAGGCCTGATGGGCTTGAATGGCCTCTCTGCACTGTAGGTATTCTGGGTGAAAGTGTAAGGGCAAAGTGTGTGTTGGGTCAGGTGTGATTTGGCAAGAACTTGTATGAGGACTATAAAGGGCCATGGATGTTGGTGGAGGAGCATTGGTTGGCATTGAGAGGATGATGGGCTGAGATGTGTGAGGAGCTGAAGGTGGCCTGAGTTGGTGTCGATGGGATGTGTTGGGTCTGGGGGGGCGGTGTACAAAGAACAAAGAAAATTACAGCACAGGAACAGGCTCTTCGGTCCTCCAAGCCTGTACCGACTTAACAAACCACACCCCCCCCACCAACACACACACACACACACACACACACACACACACACACACACACACACACACACACACACACACACCAAATCCTTCTATTCCTATCTCATTCGTGTACTTGTTCAGACGCTCCTTAAAAGTCACTATTGTATCAGCTTCCACTATCTCACTATTGTGAAGGCAGATTCAGTCAAGGCCTTCAATAAGGCTTGAGAGTTTAAGAAGGAATGATGTGTGGAGAGGGCAGGAAGAATGGCACCAAAGGAGTTGCTGATATGGAGAGAAATGATGGGCCGAATGGCCTCCTTGTGTACTGAGAGATTCTGAGGTTTCTCTTTGCTAGGGACATATCACATCTGCATGTTCCCAGCTCAGTCTTTATGTTCAAACATTGAGAGAAGAATCTCACCCTGATTATTTACATTCTGATATTTTCCATTAGGAACTTTCATTTTCTGTCTGAAAACCCATTCTTCTGAACTCTGTTCTCTGCCACCATGTTATAATCTAGAGAGGCAAGTGTTAAAGAATCAAACTAGAGAGAATCGCTACAATGCTCAACAGCATTTATTTACAGAGATGCACAGAACAAACCTGCACTCCGTTCAATAATCACACTCTGTCTGTTTAAAACAGTAGGACACACAATGGAATCTAAAGGCTCATGAAAATTGGGCATTTGATGATGGCTTTCCAGAAAAAATATATATCAAAGATGGATTTAATAGAAGTGTTTGGAATTAAGAGAGGTTTGCTGTATTAGATATGACGTAGAAATGCTGGTGTTGGACTGAGGTGAGCACGGTAAATTAGATTGGGAGAAACAGTTTCTGGAAGGTTTGTAACTGGAAAATGCAGATTTCAGATAATTGGCAAAACAGATACCAAGGATATGAAAAATATTTTAGAGAAAAGTTACCTGCTATTCACAGTTTGATAGTGAGTGAATTAATGTTAGTTTTCAAAGGGGCATTGGATAAATACTGGAAAAAGTCCACTTCTATAAGACAACGCAGAGTGGGCTAATAATTTGCTCGTTAAAAGAGTCAGTACAGCGATGATGGACAGAATGGCTGCATTCTAATAGTGGTTTAAAGAAGCATAACAAGGAATAAAATCATTAAAATATTTGATAGATTTTAAATATGATGAAATAAATGGCAGCTTGATAAAGTAATCCTGTGCATGATTGTTAAATGCTGCACTTTAAACAAACAAAACTAAAACATTACCACAAGCTAACTGTTCATAACTCATATTCTTGATTTTAAAACAATTTAACATGTTACTATAAAGTCTGAGTGATTGCTTTGTAGGACAAAATCATTTTATTTTCGACTAATAAACTATGCACTGAAGACAAATCATTCAGTTCTGAAAAATCAAATTCTGTGACTTCTAACAAGAAGCTGGAGGTTGAAGTCTCTGTGTAGGTGGGTAAAGATTTAAAACTGTTTCCATGCAGACTTGTGTTGTAAATCCTTGCCCATTTAACTCTGTCATGCTCCCAGGTTCAGGAAATACAACTAAATGGGTGTTTGGAAATGGCTGATAAATTCCTGGATCAGAATTCACTTCCCTTAAAGTTTATTTATTAATGTCAGAAGCAGGCTTACGTTAACACTGCAATAAAGTTACTGTGAAAATCCCCTGGTCGCTACACTCTGGCACCTGTTTGGGTACACTGAGGGAGAATTTAGCCAACGCGCCCTAACCAACATGTCTTTCACACCAAAGCACCTGGAGGAAACCCACGCAAACACGGGGAGAATGTGCAGTCTCTACACAGACAGTGACCCAAGCTGGGAATCAAACCCGGGTCCCTGGTGCTATGAGGCAACAGTGCTAAGCTCCTATGCCACTATGACACCCACGTCACATGCTGCCTCAATAAAATGGAAAAATAAAACGGAAAATTGACAAGATTTTCCCAGTTTAAAAAGGGCATTCTTTCTGATTTGAGACCATTTGGAACTGAAAATAGACTTGGGCATAAGAAAGATCCTCGAAAATAAAGACATTTTGTTAACTGGAAGCAGATGAGAATGTTTAAACTATTTATAATCTTTAAATCATTGGCCTGTAAAGTTATTAACAAGAAAGATTGCTGTGCTTTTGTATAATTGAATTCAGGAGATTGAAGGAGTCAATTGGAGACAGGAAAATTACATTCCAAATGGGAATTCTTCTAAAATAATTTCCTTGGATGAATTTGAAGAAATCTCCTTGGAACAAAGTTTACTGTGACAGAGTGAGGGAAGTGTAGCTGAGGATAGTTATTGAACATAGAACATTACAGCGCAGTACAGGTCCTTCGGCCCTCGATGTTGCGCCGGCCAGTGGACCCTCTAACCTAAACTATTCAAATATCATCCATATGCCTATCCACCGAACGTTTGAATGCCCCCAAAGTAGGCAAGTCCACAACTACTGCAGGCAGGGCATTCCACGCCCTCACCACCCTCTGTGTAAAGAATCTGCCTCTGACATCTGTCCTATAACTACCACCTCTTAATTTAAAGTTATGTCCCCTCGTGTTGGTCATCCCCATCCGAGGAAAAAGGCTCTCACTATCCACCCTATCCAGTCCTTTGATCATCTTATACGCCTCAATTAGGTCACCGCGTAACCTTCTTCTCTCTAATGAAAATAACCTCAGGTCCCTCAGCCTTTCCTCATAAGGCCTTCCCACCATACCAGGCAACATCCTGGTAAACCTCCTCTGCACCCTTTCCAATGCTTCCACATCTTTCTTATAATGCGGCGACCAGAACTGTACGCAATACTCCAAGTGCGGCCGCACCAGAGTTTTGTACAGTTGTAACATAACCTCACGGCTCCTAAATTCAATCCCTCTACCAATAAAAGCTAACACACCGTACGCCTTCTTAACAACTTTATCAACCTGGGTGCCAACTTTCAAAGAGCTATGTACTTGTACCCCAAGATCCCTCTGCTCGACAACACTATTAAGGGTCCTTCCATTAGCCCTATATTTCATATGCCTGTTATTCCTACCAAAGTGAATCACCTCACACTTATCCGTATTGAATTCCATTTGCCACCTCACGGCCCAGCTCTGCAACCTATCTATGTCCCTCTGCAAACTGTAACATCCATCCTCGCTGTCTACAACTCCCCCCACTTTGGTATCGTCAGCAAATTTACTAATCCAACCCTCTACACCCTCATCTAGGTCATTTATAAAAATGACAAACAGCAGTGGCCCTAAAACAGATCCTTGAGGTACACCACTTGTAACTGCACTCCAGGTTGAATATTTCCCATCAACCACCACCCTCTGTCTTCTATCAGCTAGCCAATTCCTAATCCAAACTGCTAAATCACCTTCAATCCCATGCATCTGCACTTTCTGCAGTAGCCTACCATGGGGAACCTTATCAAACGCTTTGCTAAAATCCATATACACTACATCAACTGCCTTACCCTTATCTACCTCTTTGGTCACCTCCTCAAAAAACTCAATAAGGTTTGTGAGGCACGACCTACCCTTCACAAAACCGTGCTGACTATCCCTAATCAATTTATTTCTCTCTAGATGCTTATAAATCCTATCCCTTATAATTCTTTCCAAGACTTTGCCCACAACAGAAGTCAGGCTCACCGGTCTATAATTTCCAGGATGGTCCCTACTCCCCTTTTTGAACAAAGGGACAACATTTGCCATCCTCCAGTCTTCCGGCACTATACCTGTAGCTAACGACGACATGAAGATCAAAGCCAAAGGCTCTGCAATCTCCTCTCTAGCCTCCCAGAGAATCCTAGGGTAAATCCCATCTGGCCCAGGGGCTTATCAATTTTCATACCCTCAAGATTCGCTAACACCTCCTCCTTATGAACCTCAATCCTGCCCAGTCTACAACCTGGTTTCGCAGTATTCTCCCCGACAACATTGTCTTTCTCCTGCGTGAATACTGATGAAAAATACTCATTCAGTGTCTCTCCTATCTCCTCAGGCTCCACGCACAACTTCCCACTGCTATCTCTGACTGGCCCTAATCTTGCCCTAACCAATCTTTTATTATTTATATACCTGTAAAAAGCTTTAGGATTCTCCTTAATCCTATCCGCCAAAGTCTTCTCGTGTCCTCTTCTAGCTCTTCTCAACTCCCTCTTTAGCTCCTTCCTGGCTGATTTATAGCTCTCCATTGCCCTAACTGAGCCTTCACGTCTCATCATTATATAAGCCTCCTTCTTCCTCTTCACCAGAGATTCAACTTCCCTAGTACACCATGGTTCCCTCACTCGACCACTTCCTCCCTGCCTGGCAGGTACATATTCATTAAGGACATGCAGAAGCTGTTCCTTAAATATGCTCCACATTTCAGATGTCCCCAGCCCCTGCAATTTCCTGCTCCATCCTATGCATCCTAAATCTCTCCTAATAGCCTCATAATTACCTTTCCCCCAGCTATAACTACTGTTATTCGGTATGTGCCCATCCCTTTCCATCACTAAGGTAAACGTAACCGAATTGTGGTCACTATCACCAAAGTGCTCACCCACCTCCAAGTCTAACACCTGGTCTGGTTCATTACCCAGTACCAAATCCAATATAGCCTCACCTCTTGTTGGCCTATCTACATACTGAGTCATGAAACCTTCCTGCACACATTGAACAAAAACTGACCCCTCTAACGTACTTGAACTATAGCTTTTCCAATCGATATTAGAAAAGTTAAAGTCCCCCATTACAACTACCCTGTTACTTTCACACCTATCCAGGATCAACTTTGCAATCCCTTCCTCTACTTCTCTGGAACTTTTTGGAGGCCTATAAAAAACTCCCAACAGTGTGACCTCTCCTTTCTTGTTTCTAATCTCAGCCCACACTACCTCAGCAGACAAGTCCACATCAAACGTCTTTTCTGCCACCGTAATGCTGTCCTTAACTAACAATGCCACTCCTCCCCCTCTTCTACCACTACCTCTGCTCTGACTGAAACATCTGAACCCCGGAACCTGCAACAACCATTCCTGCCCCTGCTCTATCCGCGTCTCTGAAATGGCCACAACATCGAAGTCCCATGCACCAATCCAGGCTGCAAGTTCGTCCACCTTATTGCATATGCTCCTTGCATTAAAGTATACACACTTCAAACCACCCTCCTGTTTGCCACTATACTGCTGCGACCTAGAAACCTTATCCGTGACCTCCCTATTCACATCCTCCTGTATACTGGCACAACAATTCAGGTTCCCATCCCCCCCCGAATCAGTTTAAACCCCCCCGAATAGCACTGGTAAATTTACCCCCCAAGATATTGGTACCTCTCCGGTTCAGGTGCAGACCATCCCTCTTGTAGAGGTCCCACCTTCCCCAGAATGAGCCCCAATTGTCCAAATACCTGAACCCTTCCCTCTTGCACCATCCCTTTAGCCACGAGTTCAAATGTTCTCTCTCCCTATTCTTTTCTATGTTATCCCTCGCTACAGGTAACAAACCGGAGATAACCACTCTGTTTGTTTTAGCCCTAAGTTGATGGCTCTCTCTATTGGTGTTTCTGTCCTCATCGAGATTAAAGAGCAAAGCATTGCCATCTGCAAACTGTCCGAAACATTGGGCTGGGGCTTGTGAGAAATTCAAATAATTGCAGTCGAGGAGAAATAAATAGAGTAAAAATATTAACGAGAAACACGGACAAAAGGAGCATTTGAGGGCCTTAAACTCGCCATTCCTTGATGATATGATGCATGATGACTTCCTCTGCAATGTAATATTGTTTCACTGTGACTGAGAAAGAGAAATGAAACTTCAAGCAGCGAGAAACACTTGTGAAAATGTCATATTGACCAACAGGCAGCAGTGAGAATGACACAGCGTCTCATTTACTGGACATGGTACTGTCCGCAGTGAGGCTGGGGGTTACGGTGGGGCTGGGGGTTACGGTGCGGCTGCGGTGGGGCTGGGGGTTACGGTGCGGCTGCGGTGGGGCTGGGGGTTCGGAGCGGCTGCGGTGGGGTGGGGGTTACGGAGCGGCTGCGGTGGGGCTGGGGGTACGGAGCGGCTGCGGTGGGGCTGGGGGTACGGAGCGGCTGCGGTGGGGTGGGGTACGGAGCGGCTGGGTGGGCTGGGGTTACGGAGCGGCTGCGGTGGGGCTGGGGTTTACGGAGCGGCTGCGGTGGGGCTGGGGGTTACGGAGCGGCTGCGGTGGGGCTGGGGGTTACGGAGCGGCTGCGTGGGGCTGGGGGTTACGGAGCGCCTGCGGTGGGGCTGGGGGTACGGAGCGGCTGCGGTGGGGCGGGGGGTTACGGAGCGGCTGCGGTGGGCTGGGGTTACGGGCGGCCGGGGGCTGGGGTTCGGAGCGCTGCGGTGGGGCTGGGGGTACGGAGCGGCTGCGGTGGGGCTGGGGGTTACGGAGCGGCTGCGGTGGGGCGGGGTTACGGAGCGGCTGCGGTGGGGCGGGGTTACGGAGCGGTGCGGTGGGGTGGGGGTACGGAGCGGCTGCGGTGGGGCTGGGGGTTACGGAGCGGCTGCGGGGGGCTGGGGGTTACGGACGGCTGCGGTGGGGCTGGGGGTTACGGAGCGGCTGCGGTGGGGCTGGGGGTACGGAGCGGCTGCGTGGGGCTGGGGGTAGAGCGGCTGCGGTGGGGCTGGGGGTTACGGAGCGCTGCGGTGGGGCTGGGGGTTACGGAGGGGTGCGTGGGGCTGGGGGTTACGGAGCGGCTGCGGGGGGGCTGGGGGTTACGGAGCGGCTGCGGTGGGGCTGGGGGTTACGGAGCGGCTGCGGTGGGGCTGGGGGTTACGGAGCGGCTGCGGTGGGGCGGGGTACGGAGCGGCTGCGGTGGGGCTGGGGTTACGGAGCGCTGCGGTGGGGCTGGGGGTTACGGAGCGGCTGCGGTGGGGCTGGGGGTTGCGGAGCGGCTGCGGTGGGGCTGGGGGTTGCGGTGCGGTTGCTGTGGGACTGGGGGTTACGGTGCGGCTGCAGTGGGGCTGGGGGTTGCGGTGGGGCTGGGGGTTACGGTGCGGTTGCGGTGGGGCTGGGGGTTACGGTGAGTCTGTGTCCAGTGACTTTATTCTGATGCTACATTTTAAATGGTTTCAGGGATTTCAGAATCCAGAAGTTGTGTGAAAACTATGCTCCAACACGGACACTTCCTATCCTTTGCCCGCCTGAATAACTGTCGCTAGTTAGAACAAAGAACAAAACAGCACAGGAAACAGGCCCTTTGGCCCAACGAGCCCGCACTGCCACCCCGATGTTCCAACCTTTACCTGTGATCCCTGTCCGTGTCTATAGATCTATGGATTAAAAACCAAATTTGAGACAATTTAGGGAGAATTTGTTTTGCCAATTAGCCTAAGAGCACATCTTTGGGATGTGGGAGGAAACCGGAGCACCTGGAGAAAACCCACGCAAGCACGGGGAGAATGCGCAAACTCCCACAGACACAGGCCCCAATCCATGTATCTGCACAGCACAGCGATAGTCACTGAGCTGTCGTGTTGCCCATCAAATGGTCCTTTTCAAGCATACACTAATGATGTGAAGCACTAGGATACTCTCAAAAAATCCAAGAGCAGAGATCTCACGACCCATCGCGTGTTTGCCCCTCATTAGACAACAAGGTGGACCAAAACACCTGTAGGATAAAAACAAGTACATCAATATCATCATCTATTTACACACTTCCCAGCGACTCCCAAGGCTCATGATCCCTATTTTAAATCAGTTTTCTATACCCCTCCATTCCCATTCTGTTCATGTGCCCATCTAAGTATTTCTTAAATAACTCCAGAGTACCTGCCTCCACCACTTTACTTGGCAGCGCATTCCATACCCCCACCACCCTCTGTGTGAAAAAACTACCTCTAGCATCCAAATTATACCTTACCTCCCTCACCCTAAGCCTGTGACCCCTTGTGCTATTTGAGTCCATCCTAGGAAAAAGCTTAACCCTGTTTACTCTATCTATACCCCTCATAATCTTGTACACCTCTATTAGATCTCCTCTAAGTCTACGTCTTTCTAAGGAAAGCAGCCCCAATTTGCCTAACCTCTCCTCGTAACTCAGACCTTCCATACCAGGCAGCATCCTGGTAAATCTCCTCTGCACTCTCTCCAAAGTCTCCACGTCCTTCCGGTAGTAAGGGGACCAGAACTGGACGCAGTATTCCAAATGAGGTCTAACTAACGTTTTATACAACTGCAACATTAAAGGCCAGCTCTTGTACTCTATACCCCTTCCTATAAAGGCTAGCATACTATATGCTTTCTTCACAACCTTCTCCACCTGCTCTGCCACCTTCAGAGACTTGTTCACCTGCACCCCCTGGTCCCTCTGCGTTTCTATACTCTTAATAGGTCTACCCTTTATCATATACCTCCCCCCTACATTCTTTCTCCCAAAATGCATCACCTCACATTTATCAGGATTGAATTCTATCTGCCATCTATCTGCCCAATCTATCAGCCTATCTACGTCCTGCTGCATTGCCTGACAATGCTCCTCACTATCCGCAAGTCCAGCCATCTTTGTATCGTCTGCAAACTTGCTGATCACTCTACTTACTCCCTCTTCCAAGTCATTTATATATATTACAAATAGAAGAGGTCCCAGTACCGAGCCCTGCAGCACACCACTAGTGACCGACCTCCAACTAGAAAAACACCCTTCCACTATTACTCTCTGTCTCCTATTACCAAGCCAGTTACTTATCCATCTAGCTACCTGTCTTTGTATCACATGAACCTTGACCTTTTCAACTAACCTCCTGTGAGGGACTTTGTCAAACACCTTACTAAAATCCATATAGACGACATCAACATCTCGCCCTTCGTCTGTCGTTTTCGTCACCTCCTCAAAAAATTCTACCAGATTTAACATAGAACATAGAACATTACAGCACAGAACAGGCCCTTCGGCCTTCGATGTTGTGCCGACCAAAATAAAAAGCAATGCCCCTCCAAACTAAACCATTCCCTTCTCTTCCATATACTTATCAACTAACCTCTTAAACGCCACCAAACTTGGCGCATCTACAACAGCTGCAGGCAGGGCATTCACTCCCTAATCACTCTTTGAGTAAAGAACCTACCTCTGATATCCGTCCTATAACTCATACCCCTTAATTTAAAGCTGTGTCCCCTCGTGCTAGCTTTCTCCATCCTAGGAAAAAGGCTATCACTGTCCACCCTATCTGAACCTCTAATCATCTTATATGTTTCGATTAGGTCCCCTCTTAGCCGCCTCCTTTCTAACGAAAAACAACCTCAAATCCCTCAGCCTCTCTTCATAAGACCTGCCCTCCATACCAGGCAACATCCTGGTAAACCTCCTCTGTACCCTCTCCAATGTCTCCACATCTTTCTTATAATGTGGGGACCAGAACTGCACACAATACTCCAAGTGCGGCCGCACTAGCGTTTTGTACAGTTGCAACATGATGCTGCGGCTCCTAAATTCAATCCCCCTACCAATAAAGCTAAGACTCCATATGCCTTCTTAACAACTTTATCCACTTGACTGCCTACTTTCAGGGATCTATTGACACATACACCAAGATCCTTCTGTTCCTCAACACTATTAAGAGCCCTACCATTTAGCCCTATACTCTACACATTTATTGTTCCTGCCAAAGTGCATTACCTCACACTTTTCCACATTAAACTCCATTTGCCACCTCTCTGCCCAGCTCTGCAACTTGTCCAAGTCCCTCTGCAAACTATAACACCCCTCTTCACTATCTACCACTCCACCGACTTTAGTGTCATCTTCAAATTTACTGATCCATCCCTCAATACCCTCATCCAGATCATTTATAAAAATTACAAACAGCAGGGGCCCCAAACAGACCCCTGAGGCACACCACTCGTCACCGAACTCCACGATGAATATCTCCCATCAACCACCACCCTCTGTCTTCTATCTGCCAGCCAATTCCTAATCCAATTAGCTAAATCACCCTCTATTCCACACATCTGCATTTTCTGTAGAAGTCTTCCATGGGCCACCGTATCAAACGCCTTACTAAAGTCCATATATACTACATCAACCGCCTTACCCCCATCCACCTCTCTGGTCACTTTCTCAAAAAACTCAGTGAGGTTAGTAAGGCATGACCTACCCTTCACAAAACCATGCTGACTATCCCCAATCAATTCATTTCTCTCTAAATAACTATAAATCCTATCCTAATAATTCTCTCCAATACTTTGCCCACAACAGAAGTAAGACTCACTGGCCTATAATTCCCTGGAAGGTCTCTCTTCCCCTTCTTGAACAATGGGACCACATTCGCTATCCTCCAGTCCTCCGGAACCACACCCGTAACCAACGACGACCTGAAGATCAGAGCCAGAGGCTCTGCAATCTCCTCTCTTGCCTCCCAGAGACTCCTAGGGTAAATCCCGTCCGGCCCAGGGGACTTATCCAACTTCAAACCCTCGAGAATTTCTAACACATCCTCCCTATCTACTACAATACTTCCCAATTTGCAACCCGGTACCTCAGTGTTCTCCATAGCTACATTTCCAGCACTCTGCGTGAATACCGAAGAGAAATATTTATTCAGTGCCTCACCAATCTCTTCAGGCTCCAAGCACAACTTCCCACTGCTGTCTATGACTGGCCCTAATCTTGCCCTAACCAATCTTCTATTCTTAACATATCGAAAGAAAGGATTAAGGAGAATCCTAAAGCTATCAGCCAACATCTTCTCGTGTCCCCTCTTAGCTCTCCTCAATTCACTTTTTAGCTCCTTCCTGGCTAATCCATAGCTATCCATTGCACTAACTGAGCCTTCAAGCCTCATCCTGACATAAGCCTCCTTTTTCTTCTTAACCAGCAAATCAACTTACAAATCAATTTGTAAGGCATGACCTCCACTTAACAAATCCATGCTGCGTATCCCTAATCAGATCTCAACGCTCTAAGGTTGCCTGTACATCCTATCTCTAAGAATTCCCTCCAACAGCTTGACGTCAAATTCACCAGCCTATAATTTCCAGGGTTATCCCTACTACCCTTTTTAAACAACGGTACAACATTAGCTATTCTCCAGTTCTCTGGGACCATGACAAGGCACTTTAGCCCAAATTTTCACTCACTTTTCCTGTAAAACTATTTTGAAATTGTGAGCTACAAGATAATCTATTAGAGTCATTACAAAGCCCAAGGAGGCCATTCATCCCATCGGGCTTTTGCCAGCTCTTCATTCTATCCCCAAGGCTCTGCAATTTTATTTAGCTCCAGTAAATCAACAATTAAATCTGAAATACTTATTTTACTATTTTAAAACACCAACTCAAAGCATGTAACATCTTTAACTGGCCCCTTGTTCGTTACCCAAGTTTTAATTACATTTGATCAATTCTTGAGGCTTTTACTGCAATAATATCTCAAGGTTGCAAATCCCACCAGTGTTTTACCAACGGGTCCATAACTAATCTAATTGAGCAACTTCCAATAAATCCTCTAGATGTCATGTGTTTGTTTACTCTGATATTTCCATGCAGGTTTAAAGTTTGTGATGAAATAATTGTGCGTCTTGTTTGGCATTCAGTACATTAATTATTGGTCCTTTTTAAAACATGTTTACCATTTGACAGATAACTTTATTTTTACTCAGATTCCTGTCAGTGAGATTTCCGATAGTGAAAGTCGAAGACTTTCTGATGACTCACCGCTGTTGCTTGGTGAATCAAATAATCTATCGCTTCAACAGCCTTGATATCTGCTGGACCGAACCTTTGAATATCTGGATAGAAAATGAACAGTTTTTTAACTGCAAGGACTGTTCCTTTATGTTCCATTAATGTTCCTTCTCAAACTGGCACTGAATACATACTTATGTTAGCTGAAACTTCTTCTCATGTCAGCGTAAATATTTACAGGATCCTTCCAGATAAATACAGATATTAATTTGTGAGGAGAAATGTTACACAAAGCTTATTGCAGCCACTGTTCATTATTGTGTTCTATTTAGTTACAAGCTTCATTTGTGTAATTATCACATATTAACTGATAACATTTAACCCTTTGATTTGTAGAGTATGGTTTTAAATTCCACTCGGAAACTTTGCCCATAGCTTCATTCTGATCAGTGTTCACTATCCCAGCACCCACAACCGCATCTACTCTCCACAAGAGTCATTGATCACACACAGGTAGTTAACACTTTGACGGAGTTAATACAGCTGAAGGATTGCCTGATTTGATGGGTGAAGTGATGATTCTCCAGGTGGGTGTTTTACAGCCACGTCACTCACATTCTTCCCATATTTAATCCTTGTAATAAATCTGTCATTCACCTCACTGTGGTTGTGGGATCTTGCTGTACAATCTTTCATTATAAAACCTACACCAGACATTCCAGTATTCCAAATTACAATTCAAGGTGTAAGCAGTAATTGTCAAGGTGGATTGGGCATTCATATATTTAGTTGAGTGTTTTGGAGATGTTTGAAGCATGAATCATTTGTTAGTATTTGATTAGTGCAGTTACAACCTCTAATGCACACTTTTATAACATTTTATCAAGTTGTATTTTTCTAAACACTGTATTTTCCTTAAATTTGGTACATGGTAATTTAGCAATAGGAAATCTGCTAATATAAACTGCAATAAAAAAACTAGAAGTCAAACCTCAAATTCAAATATTAAGAAAAAGAGCACGTGAAATTCAGATTAATCATTTGCGACTCTTTAGAGAAGAGGAATTTTAATGTGGATTGTTATTGTTTATGATTCTCTGTGTGTTAGGTAATGTAGAAATATTCTCTTGAATTGATGGCTACTGCATTTTTACATCTGTACAAATGGACTGTCAAATGTATGATGAGATTGTGGCTTGAAATGTTTTTATATCATGTTTATTGTAAGAGACGTTTAAAATTCAGCTCTTTTTATATGGTGCCCATTTGTCTGCAGTAGGCAGCTCATGTACTGAAACAGGCTAATGATTAATCCAGTGAGGGATGCATTTGTTTAAAGCTGTGTTAATTTATTTTTGTTTGTGTTTTCTGCAGTGATTTCAGAATAGGGTTTTGTTTAGATTGGTTGGCACAGATGGTTGTGTGTTAATGGGCAGAGCTAAACTTAGTTTTTGTTGAAATGGTTAGTTTCTACTTGGATCTGAAAGAAGCAAGAAGTATCTATCTCGTCTGTTTGTCTCTCTCCCTCTTTGTCTGTCTCTCTCTCTTTCTCTGGAGGCTGCTGTTTGGGGTTGTCAGATGTCTCTCTGTTTCTCTCTGTCTCCAGAGGTGTTCAAAGAGCTCTAGGACTGTTAACAATGACATGCATTAACTGAATTTGAAGAGGAGTTTATCTATCTGATGAGTACTGCTTGAATTAGAACCAGTTGAGGTGATTGTCAGTTAAGCACTCTATCTGGTCATGTTTAAGTATTATTCAGTTGGTAAATGTTAACTAATATAGTTAAATTCTATTGTTAAATAAAGTTTGTTTTAATAAAAGCTTCCCAGTGTGTCAGTAGAATCGCTCCTGGAGTAAAACATCATATCCTCAGACTAATGTCAAAATAGAAAATAATTGGAGTCTAGTCTGGTTTCATAATAAACATTGGGGTTTCTCATCCTGTTCTGTAACAAATGGCACAACTTTCTTTACCAGGACTTTGCAGATCCTGGGTGACTATTTAAAAAAACACAAGCTGCTGGAACGGTGAGCTTTCAATTCTAGTGGAATTTGTTTTGGTGAATCAGTTTAAAAGGTGGAGTTGAGGCAGGGGGAACTGGCCTTACCTGGGGGGTGGGGAGGCGGGGGGCACAGGGGTAGAGGGGAGCATGGGTTGGAGTGTTGCAAGTAAAGCCAGGTGGAGATTATTCCTGGAGGGGGTTGGGGTTATCCCTGGTGGGGTGAGGGGGGTTACTTCAGGGATGCAGTTTCCAAGGGAGGTTTTACCTGAGGCGGTAATTGTTAGTTGGCCTAAGCGACAAGTTAAACAGGGTAATAAAATTTCCCCCGGTTGGAATGGTTTTTAAAATTGCATTCCATCTGATTAACTTGATGCATAAGTAACATTCATCACAACTCATTAATAATACAAACAACTGGAATGTTCCAGAATGTCATCATTTCATCCTTATTATGAGTTACATTTTCAGTAATCATCCTCTTCTGTATTTTGTGTGTTTTATGGCGCTCATAGAGAGTTTAACTGGAATAAAACACTCACCGGATTATATTCCAGCATCCTTTTCTAATAAAGGTTGATATTCCATTCTGTTCTGTTTACATTTTTGCAGCTGCCATCTGAACTTCAAGAATATCTGTAAAATATAGTGAGTAAATCTCTTAACTGATAACAACAAAGCTTCAGATAAATTCAATATTTTGAAACAAAGAAGATTCCAGCACAGGAACAGGCCCTTTGGCCCTCCAAGCCTGCACTGACCCCATGCTGCCTGACTGAGCTAAAACCCCCTACCCTTCTCTCCATTCCCATCCTATTCATGGATTTGTCAAGACAATCCTTAAAATTCACCATCGTATCCGCTTCCACTACTGCCCCCAGCAGCGAGTTCCAGGCACCCACCACCTTCTGTATAAACAATCTGCTTTGTACATCTCCTTTAAACCTGGCCTCTTGCACTTTAAACCTGTTCCCCCTAGAAACTGACTCTTCCACCCTGGGAAAAAGCTTCTGACTATCCACTCTATCTATGCCTCTTATAATCTTGTAGACTTCTATCAGATCACCCCTCAACCTCTGTCATTGCAGTGAGAACAAACCAAGTTTCTCCAACCTCTCCTCATATCTAATGCACTCCATACCAGGCAACATCCTGGTAAATCTTTTCTGTACCCTCTCCAAAGCCTCCACATCCTTCTGGTAGTGTGGCAACCTGAATTGAACACTATATTCCAAGCCCGGCCTAACTGAGGTTCTATAAAGCTGTAACATAACTTGCCAATCTTTAAATTCAACGCCCTGGCTGATGAAGGCAAGCATGCCGTTTGCCTTTTTGACTACCTTCTCCACTCACATTGCCATTTTCAGTGACCTGTGTACCTGGACACCCAGATCCCTCTGCCTATCAATACTCTTAAGGGTTCTGCCATTTACTGTATATTTCCTATCTGTATTAGACCTTCCAAAATGCATTACCTCACATTTGTCTGGATTAAACTCCATCTGCCATCTCTCCACCCAAGTCTCCAACTGATCTACATCCAGATGCCTCTTAACTGTTGGTAATGTGCCTGCTTCCACCACCTCTTCTGGCAAAGTGTTCCAGGCACCCACCACTCTCTGCATGAAAATCTTGCCACACATCTCCCTTAAACTTTCACCTTGAACCTGAGCCCCCTTGTAATTGACACTTGCACCCTGAGGAAAAAGCCTCTGACTATCGATCCTGTCTGTGTCTCTCATTATTTTGTAAATCTCTATCAGGTTTCCCCTCAGCCTCTATCTTTCCAGTATAAACAATCCCAGTTTATTGAACCTCCCCTCATAGCCAACATTCTTGAGACCAGGCAGCATCCTGGTGAAGCTTCTTTGCACTCTCTCCAAAACTTCCACATCCTTCTGGTAGTGTACTGACTAGAACTGCGTGCGATACTCTGAATGCGGCCTAACCAAGGTTTTATATAGCTGATTTCCCTATTCCTGAACTCGTTTCCCTGGCTGATGAAGATAAGCATGCTGTATGTCTCCTTATTCACTTTGGCCACCTTTGTTGCCACTTATAGGAAGCTATGGACCTGCACCCCCAGATCTCTCTCTATGTTAATGTTCCTAAGGATTCTGCCATTTATCATCATCTCATTCCTAAGAAAAGCCAAGCAGCGTGCCTTTAATGACTATCAGCTGGTCTGACATCCATCATTATGAAATGCTTCAAAAGATTAGTCATGGCACAAATCAATTCTGACCTCCCAGACTACCTGAATCCACAACAGTTCACCTGCTACTGCAACAGGTCCACAGCAGATGCTATCCCCTTGGTCCTGCACTCAACCTTGGAACACCTATGTCAGATTCCTATTTATTGCCTACAGTTCAGCCTTCAATACCATTATTCCCACAAAACACATCTCCAAACTCTGTGGCCTGGGGCTCAGTTCCTCCGTCTGTGACTGAATCCTGAACTTCTGAACCCACAGACCACAGTCAGTAAGGATAGGCACCTCCTCCACGATCATCCTCAACATCAGTGCCCCACAAGGCTGTGTTCTAAGCCCGCTACTATACTCCTTATACACCTATGGCTGTGTGGCCAGATTCCCCTCCAATTCAATTTTCAAGTTTGCTTATGACACCACCATAGTGGGTTGGATCTCAAACAATGATGAGACAGAGTACAGGAATGAGATAATCTGGTGAACTGGTGCAATGACAATAATCCCTTCCTCAATGTTAACAAAATGAAGGAGGTTGTCAGCGACTTCAGGAAGCATAAAGGAGAACATGCCCCTGTCTACATCAACAGGGATGAAGTAGAAAGGGTCAAGAGCTACAAGTTTTTATGTGTCCAGATCAGCACCAACCTGTCCTGTTTTCCCCATGCTGACATTATAGTTAAGAAAACTCTACCAACACCTTTACTTTCTCAGAAGACGAAGGAAATTTGGCATGTCCACTACGATTCTCACCAACTTTTACAGACGCCCCAGCGAAAGCATTCTTTCTGGGTGTATCACAGCTTGGTCTGGGCTCCTGCTCTGCCCAAGACAGCAAGGAACTGCAAAAGGAGGTGAATGTAGCCCAGTCCATCATATTCCTTGGGAGCACAGCAGAAATGGAGTGATTTGTGAGAGGAGAACTTGAGGGTAAGCTACAGTGGTTTTTAACAAAATTTTTCTAGTTTTCTTTAATTTTAAACTGGAAACCGGAGGGAGTTTGCAAAGAGACCTGGATAGTTTTTTTCTCCCTCACAATAAATTGTGAGCGGTGAGGAATCCCGATACTCTACACGTGTAGAATATCCCACTCTCCGCCTTCCTCTAATCTAAAAAAGAGAGAGACTCGGAGTGAGAGCAGGTAAGTTTGTTTTTTGTGAGTTGTAAGGGCTTTGGCTCACAGGGCTTAAGTGAAAAGAATGAGGCAGGGTAAGTTTATAAGTTTTTAATTACTTTTTTCTCTCCTGTATTTCTAAAAAAGGTAATTATGACTGTGAGGCCAGTATATTGTAGCCAGTGCAATATGTGGGAGGTCCTGGAGGCTCCCGGTCTCCCAGACATCCATATCTGTGCTCGGTGTGAGGATCCTAAGGGACCGGGTTAAGGAATTGGAACTGCAGCTCGAGGACCTCTGTCTCATTAGAGAGAATGAAGAGGCAATTGACAGGAGCTACCGGCAAATGGTCACACCAGGGCAACGGGAGGAAGGAAGTGGGTAACTGTTAGGAAGGGGAAAGCTTGTGTGATGGAGAGCACACCAATGGATGTCCCCCTTCATAACAAGTATTCCTGTCTGAGTGCTGCAGAAGGGGACAGCTCACCTGGAAGAGGCAGCGGTGTCTGCATCTCTGGAGCTGAGCCCGATCCAGTACTTCAAAAAAAATAAGGAAAAGAGAAAGGCCGTATTAATAGGGGACTCCATAGTGAGGGGGTCAGACAGGTGTTTTTGCGGACACAGATGGGAGTCGTGGATGGTGGTCTGCCTCCCTGGAGCAGAGATCCAGGATGTCTCTGGTTGCGTCCCAGACATCTTGAAAGGAGAGGATGAGGAGCCGGAGGTTGTGGACCATAATATAGGCAGGAAGAGCAAAGGGGTCATGAAAAGGAATTATAGGGAATTAGGTAGACAGCTGAGAAAGAGGAATGCAGAGGTAGTAATCTCAGGATTGCTGCCTGCGCTGCGGGAGAGTGACAGCAGGAATAGAATGAGGTGGAGGTTGAATACGTGACTGAGGGACTGGAGCAGGGGGCAGAGATTCCGGTTCCTGGATCATTGGGACCTCTTTAGGGGCAGGTGTGGCCTGTACAATAAAGACAAGTGGCACTTAAATCCCGGGGGGACCGATATCTTAGCGGGAAAGTTGGCTAAGGCTACTGCGGGGGGGTACTTTAAACTAGAAAGGTTGGGGGGAGGGAATCGAGATGAGGTGTTTGAGAGTGAAGAGGTTAGCTCCCAAGTGGAGAAGGACTGTAGACAGTATGAGAAGGAGTTAGACAGGTGATGGAGAAGGGAAGCACCCAGACCAAGGGTCTGAGGGCTGTCTATTTTAATGCCAGGAGTGTGGTAAATAAAGTGGATGAGCTTAGGGCATGGATTGCTAGTTGGGAATGTGATGTGGTGGCCATTGTGGAGACTTGGATGTCTCAGGGACAGGACTGGGTACTTCAGGTGCTGTGATTTAGATGCTTCAGGAAGCACAAAGAGGGAAGCAAAAGAGGTGGGGAAGTGGCACTGTTGATCAGGTATAGTGTCACGGTTGTAGAGGAGGTGGATGCTGCGGAGGGACTGTCTACAGAGTCTTTGTGGGTGAAGTTAGGAACGGCAAGGGGTCGATAACTTTGCTGGGTGTTTTCTATAAGCCGCTCAATAGTGACAGGGAAGTTGAGGTGCAGATAGGGAAACAGATCCTAGAGTGATGTAGTAATAACAGAGTTGTCGTGATGGGAGACTTTAATTTCCCAAACATCAACTGGAATATCCCTAAGGTAAGGGGTTTGGATGAGGAGGAGTTTGTTAGGTGTGTTCAGGAGGGTTTCCTGACACAGCACGTGGATAAGCCTACGAGAGGAGAGGCTGTACTTGACCTGGTGCTGGCTAATGAAACAGGACAGGTGTAGGATCTCTCGGTAGGAGAGCATCTCGGGAATGGTGATCATAATTCTATCTCCTTCACGATTACATTGGAAAGAGATAGGATCAGGCAGGATAGGAAAGTGTTTATCTGGAGTAGGGGGAAATATGAAATCATTAGGCAGGAAATTGGAAGAGTAAACTGGAAGAAGGTGTTCTTGGGGAAAAGTACTGAAGGAAGGTGGCGGATTTTCAGGGAATGTTTGTCTGGAGCTCTGCACGACAACGTTCCAGTGAGACAAGGAGGTTTTGGCAGGTTGCGGGAACCGTGGTGATGAACCTAGTCAGGAAGAAAAGAAAGGTGTACAAAAAATGCAGGGAGCTAGGGGATGTTAAGGATCTAGAGGAGTATACAGCTTGTAGAAAGGAGCTTAAGGGTATTAGGAGAGCCAGAAGGGGTCATGAGAAGGCCTTAGCGGATAAGATTAAGGAGAATCCCAAAGCGATCTACAAATATGTGAAGAGTAAAAGAATGAGAAGTGATGGGATAGAACGTATAAAAGGTGAAGGGGGAAAAGGTTATGTGGAACCAGAAGAAGTGGCAGAGGTGCTTAATAAGTACTTTGCCTCAGTATTCACAGTGGAGAGTGATCTGGGGGGGGGGTTGTACTACAGGAATGCGGCAAACTGAAAAGATTGAGTATATGGACATTAAGAAAGAGGAGGTGTTGAAACTGTTAAATTCCATCAAGATAGATAAGTCACTGGGACCGGATGGGATGTATCCCAGGTTACTGTAGGAGGTGAGAGAAGTGATTGCAGAGCCCCTGGCGATGATCTTTGCATCGTCAATGGAGATAGGAGAGGTTCCGGAGGATTGAGGGTATTGTTCCTATTGTCAAGCAAGGGAACAGGGATAGCCCAGGCAATTACCAACCAGTGAGTCTGACCTCAGTGGTCGGTAAGTTGATGGAGAGGATTCTGAGAGATAGGATTTATGAGCATTTAGAGAAATTCAATATGATCAGAAATAGTCAACACGGCTTTGTTAAGGGCAGATCGTGCCTTACGAGCCTAGTTGAATTCTTTGAAAATGTGACTGAACACATTGACGAAGGAAGAGCAGTGGATGTGGTTTACATGGATTTCAGCAAGGTGCTTGATAAGGTCCCCCATGCAAGACTTCTTGAGAAGGTGAGAGGGCATGGGATCCAAGGGGCTTTGGCCTTGTGGATCCAGAACTGGCTTGCCAGCAGAAGGCAGAGACTGGTTGTGGATGGGTCTTTTTCTGCATGGAGGTCAGTCACCAGTGGAGTGCCCCAGGGATCTGTTCTAGGACCCTTGCTGTTTGTCATTTTCACAAATGACCTGGATAAGGAAGTGGAAGGATGGGTTAGTAAGTTCGCTGACGATACGAAGGTTGGTGGTGTTGTGGATATTCTGGAGAGATATCTGAAGTTGCAGTGAGACATAGGATGCAAGACTTCACGGAGAAGTGGCAGATGAACTTCAACTCGGATAAATGCATGGTGGTCCATTTTGGTAGGTCCAATGGAAATAATATCAAGGGTAGGAGTCTTGGCAGTGTTGAGGAGCAGAAGGATCTTGGGGTCCGGGTCCATAGGACTCTTAAATCGGCCTCGCAGGTGGAGGATGTGATCAAGAAGGAGTATGGTGTACTGGCCTTCATTAATCGAGGAATTGAGTTTAGGAGTCGGGAGGTAATGCTGCAACTTTATAAGACCCTTGTCAGACCCCACTGAGTACTGTGTGCAGTTCTGGTCGCCTCACTATAGGAAGGATGTGGAAGCTATTGAAAGGGTGCAGAGGAGATTTACAAGGATGTTGCCTGGATTGGGAGGCATGCCTTATGAAGATAGGTTGATGGAGCTGGGACTCTTCTCCCTGGAGAGACAAAGGTTGAGAGGCGACCTGATAGAGGTTTATAAGATGTTGAGAGGAATTGATAGGGTGGATTCTCGGAGGCTATTTCCCAGGGCTGAAACGGTTGCTACGAGAGGACTCAGGTTTAAGGTGCTGGGGGGCAAGTACAGAGGAGATGTTAGGGTAAGTTTTTCACTCAGAGGGTGGTGAGTGAATGGAATTGGTTGCCGTCAGTGGTGGTAGAAGCAAACTCGCTGTTGTCTTTTAAGAGACTTCTGGATGAGTATATGGGATTTAATGGGATTGGGAGTTACAGATAGTTCTATGGTCTGGTAGGTACTGATATGATCTGCACAACTTGTGGGTCGAAGGGCCTGTTTGTGCTGTAGTGTTCTATGTTCTATGTGTAGTGGCTAGGAGGTTTTGCGCCATATCCGAGATGTGATTAATCCCTCAGTGCGATTCTCCAGCTTCACAACGTTCCATGTCAGTGAATTGTGGCTGCATCTTTATTAATGACTTGGAACTTCCCTTCCCAATAATATTCAACACTGAGACATTCACCAATAAAAGAGCCTCAATGTCACTGCAATCCCACCTGTGTAAAACTTCAAGCATTGTCAGAAACCCCGCTAAACAGCCAATTCCACACAATGTGAGTATAACACAGCAGTGTCCGGAAATATCCCAGGAACGATAGTGTCCAAGTCAACTGATGTCTAAACTTAGTAAAATATTGTGGTGATTGCTTGACTTACAGTTAATAATTTAGTTATTTAAAACACATTAAAGATGAGAAGTCAGGTGAGGTGTGAAAGCTGCGGCATGTGGGATCTTGTGGATAACATTGTAATCCGGAGCAAACACATCTGCCGTAAGTGTTTACGAATTGAGGAGTTTCAACTCAGAGTCATTGAGACTGAGCTGCAAACACCACGACACATCAGGATGGGGGAGATTTACCGCACTGTTCACACCAGTTGGAATAGGGCCTTCTGATTTGGAAACTGGTGAGGGACAGTGGGGTGGGACTGCAGCTAAGACAGAGGGAGGGACCTCGAGAGCAGGAGTGTCAGCCTGTGCACTTCTACAACAGGTTTGAGGTTGTCTCACTTAGATTTGGTTGAGGGGGGGGTGGGGGGGGGATGTGGGAGGCTGCAGGATGAATCAGCTAAAGGCATCATGGGTACAGGAAGCCATTCCAAGTGAGGATGGGACATGGATGAATGTAGTGATAGTGGACAATATAGTGATGTGGATTGACAGTGTTCCTGCAGCAAGAGTCCAGAAGGCTGTGTTGTTTGCTCGATGCCAGAATTTGGAATATCTGCATTGGGCTGGAGAGGAACCTCAAAATGACTAATAGTGTCGAGGTCCTCATCGAACAACATATAGACCATCATAATGGGACCCTCACCTTTCCCAAATTGGCAAAGAGTATGTAAAATTAAAGAGGTGAGGATTGGCTGACTGGCAGAGGGAGGGAAATTATAGGCCTGTTAGCCTGACTTCAGTCATTGGTAAAATTTTAGAGTCCATTATTAAAGATGAGATGGTGGAGTACTTGGAAGTGCATGATAAAGTGGGACTAAATCAGCATGCTTCAGCAAGACTAGGGCATATATGACAAATGAATTAGAGTTCTTTGATGTGATAACAAGGAAGTTAGATAAAGAAGTGAATGTCTTTTATTTAGATTTCCAGAAGGCCATTGACAAGGTGCCGCATAGGAGACTGTTAAACAAGTTAAGAGCCCATGACAAGTTAAGGGTAGGATCCTGGCATGATGGAGAATTGGCTGACTGGTAGAAGGCAGAGAATGAGGATAAAAGGGTCTTTTTTAGGATGGCAGCTGGTGACTATTGGTGAGTCTCAGGGGTCAATGCTGGGACCACAACTTTTCACAATATACATTAACGATTTGGAGGAAGGAATTGAAGACACTGTTGCTAAGTTTGCAGATAATACAAAGATATGTAGAGGGACAGGGCAGTATTGAGTAAGCAGGGGGGCTGTAGAATGACTTGGACAGGTTAGGAGGGCGGGAAAAGTAGTGACAGATGGAATACAATGTGGAAAAGTGTGAGGTTATGTACTTTGGAAGGAGGAACGGAGGCATAGACTATTTTCTAAATGCAAAAATGATTAGGAAATCAGGAACAAAGGGACTTGGGAATCCTCTCAAGGTTAACACGCAGGTTCAGTCAGCAGTTAGGAAGGCTGGGGCTTTTCTCTGTAGTGTGGAGAAGGATGAGAGGTGACTTAATAGAGGTTTATAATGTGATGAGAGGGATTGATAGAGTGGACGTGCAGAGACTATTTCCTCAGTTAGATGTAGCTGTTACTAGGGGGCATAACTATAAGGTTCATGATCTTCAGGTCGTCATTGGTTACAGGTATAGTGCCGGAAGACTGGAGGATAGCGAATGTGGTCCCATTGTTCAAGAAGGGGAATAGAGACTTTCCTGGGAATTATAGACAGGTGAGTCTTACTTCTGTTGTGGGCAAAGTATTGGAAAGAATTATTAGGGATAGGATTTATAGTTATTTAGAGAGAAATGAATTGATTGGGGATAGTCAGCATGGTTTTGTGAAGGGTAGGTCGTGCTTACTAACCTCATTGAGTTTTTTGAAAAAGTGACTAAAGAGGTGGATGGGGGTAAGGCGGTTGATGTGGTATATATGGAATTTAGTAAGGCGTTTGATAAGGTGGCCCATGGAAGACTTCTGCAGAAAATGCAGATGTATGGGATAGAGGGTGATTTAGCTAATTGGGTTAGGAATTGGCTAGCAGGTGGTTGATGGGAGATATTCATCTTGGAGTTCGGTGACAAGTGGTGTACCTCAGGGGTCTGTTTTGGGGCCCCTGCTGTTTGTAATTTTTTTAAATGATCTGGATGAGGGTATTGAAGGATGGATTAGTAAATTTGCAGATGACACTAAAGTCGGTGGAGTGGTAGATAGTGAAGAGAGGTGTTATAGTTTGCAGAGGGACTTAGACAAGTTGCAGAGCTGGGCCGAGAGGTGGCAAATGGAGTTTTATGTGGAAAAGTGTGAGGTAATGCACTATGGCAGAAATAATAAATGTGTAGAGTAGAGGGCTAATGGTAGGATTCTTAGTAGTCTTGATGAACAGAGGGATCTTGGTGTGTATGTGCATAGATCCCTGAAAGTAGGCAGTCAAGTCGAGAAGTTTGTTAAGAAGGCATATGGAGTCTTAGCTTTTATTGGTAGGGGGATTGAATTTCGGAGCCGCAACATCATGTTGCAACTGTACAAAACTCTGGTGCAGCCGCACTTGGAGTATTGTGTACAGTTCTGGTCCCCACATTATAAGAAAGATGTGGAGACATTGGAGAGGGTACAGAGGAGGTTTACCAGGATGTTGCCTGGTATGGAGGGCAGGTCTTATGAAGAGAGGCCGAGGGATTTGAGGTTGTTTTCGTTAGAAAGGAGGCGGCTAAGAGGGGATCTTATTGAAGCATATAAGATGATTAGAGGTTTAGATAGGGTGGACAGTGATAGCCTTTTTCCTAGGATGGAGAAAGCTATCACGAGGGGACATAGCTTTAAATTAAGGGGTGGTAGTTATAGGACGGATGTCAGAGGTAGGTTCTTTACCCAGAGGGTGGTAAAGGTATGGAATGCCCTGCCTGCTGCAGTTGTAGATGCACCTAGTTTGGAGGCGTTTAAGAGGTCAGTGGATAGGTTTATGGATGAAAAGGGAATGGTTTAGGTTAGAGGGTCATTGCTTTTTCCTAATTGGTCAGCGCAACGTCGAGGGCTGAAGGGCCTGTTCTGCGCTGTAATGTTCTATGTTCTATGGTGGGAGATGTAGGAGCAATGTCCAAGGTGTGTTCTTTACTCAGAGTGGTTGGAGTGTAGAATGCACTGCCTGCTGTGATAGTGGAGTCGGACACTTTTTAGGAACTTTGAAGCGGTTATTGGATAGGCACATGGAGCACTCCAGAATGAAAGGGAATGGGATAGTTTGATCTTGGGTTTGGACATAGCTCGGTACAACATCGAGGGCCGAAGGGCCTGTACTGTTCTATGTTCAAATGCAATGTTAGCATTCATTTCTAGAGGGCTAGAATACAAGAGCAGGAATGTACTTCTGAGGCTGTATAATTCTCTGGTCAGACCCCATTTGGAATATTGCGAGCAGTTTTGGGCCTGTGTCTAAGGCAGAATGTACTAGCCTTGGAAAGGGCCCAGAAGAGGTTCACAAGAATGGTCCCTGGAATGAAGAGCTTGTCGTATGAGGACTAGAAGGTTCTGGGTTTAGAAGGGTAAGGAACGATCTTATTGAAACTTACAGAAGCGGCAGATGAAATACAATGTGGAGAGGATGTTTTCACTAGTAGGAAAAAAGAGAAGCAGAGGGCACAACCTCAGACTAAAGGGACAATCCTTTAAAACAGAGATGAGGAATTTCTTTAATAAGGAAGTCATGAACCTGTGAAACTCTTTGCCGCAGAAGGCTGTGAAGGTCAGGTCATTGAGTATCTTTAAGACAGAGATAGATAGGTTCTTGTTTAATAAGGGGATCAGGGGTTATGGGGAAAAGGCAGGAGAATGGGGATAAGAAAATACCAGCCATTAGCTGCGTGGCCTCATTCTGCTCCTATATTCTGCAGAGCCTCTGGCTCTGATCTTCAGGTCCTCGTTGGTTACGGGTGTGGTTCCGGAGGACTGGAGGATGGCGAATGTGGTCCCATTGTTTAAGAAGGGGAAGAGAGACCTTCCTGGGAATTATAGGCCAGTGAGTCTTACTTCTGTGGTGGGCAAGGTATTGGAGAGAATTATTAGGGATAGGATTTATAGTTATTTAGAGAGAAATGAATTGATTGGGGATAGTCAGCATGGTTTCGTGAAGGGTAGGTCATGCCTTACTAACCTCATTGAGTTTTTTGAGAAGGTGACCAGAGAGGTGGATG
>JAGIQG010000020.1:52055816-52090199 GCA_024679065.1 Sphyrna mokarran | reverse complement strand
TCCCTAATCACTCTTTGATTAAAGAACCTACCTCTGATATCCGTCCTATAACTCATACCCCTTAATTTAAAGTTGTTTCCCCTCGTGCTAGCTTTCTCCATCCTAGGAAAAAGGCTATCACTGTCCACCCTATCCAAACCTCTAATTATCTTATATGCTTCAATAAGATCCCCCCTTAGCCGCCTCCTTTCTAACGAAAAAAACCTCAAATCCTTCAACCTCTCTTCATAGGACCTGCCCTCCATACCAGGCAACATCCTGGTAAACCTCCTCTGTACCCTCTCCAATGCCTCCACATCTTTCTTATAATGTGGCGACCAGAACTGCACACAATACTCCAAGTGCGGCCGCACTAGAGTTTTGTACAGTTGCAACATGATGCTGCGGCTCCTAAATTCAATCCCCTACCAATAAAAGCTAAGACTCCATATGCCTTCTTAACAACTTTATCCACTTGACTGCCTACTTTCAGGGATCTATTGACACATACACCAAGATCCTTCTGTTCCTCAACACTATTAAGAGCCCTACCATTAGCCCTATACTCTACACATTTATTGTTCCTGCCAAAGTGCATTACCTCACACTTTTCCACATTAAACTCCATTTGCCACCTCTCGGCCCAGCTCTGCAACTTGTCCAAGTCACTCTGTAAACTAAAACACCCCTCTTCACTATCTACCACACCACCAACTTTAGTATCATCTGCAAATTTACTGATCCATCCCTCAATACCCTCATCCAGATCATTTATAAAAATTACAAACAGCAGGGGCCCCAAAACAGACCCCTGAGGCACACCACTCGTCACCGAACTCCACGATGAATATCTCCCATCAACCACCACCCTCTGTCTTCTATCTGCCAGCCAATTTCTAATCCAATTAGCTAAATCACCCTCTATTCCACACATCTGCATTTTCTGTAGAAGTCTTCCATGGGCCACCTTATCAAAAGCCTTACTAAAGTCCATTATTTAGAGGCTGTGCCCTCTCGTCCTGCTATTCTTTGTAAGTGGAAAGAATCTCTCCACCTCTACCCTACCCATCCCCTTCATTATCTCATATGTCTGTATAAGATCCCCCCTTAGCCCTCTAAACTCCAATGAATACAGACCCAGTCTATTCAATCTCTCCTCATAGATAGACAAGTCGCCGGGACCAGATGGGATGTACCCCAGGTTATTGTGGGAGGTGAGGGAAGTGGTTGCAGAGCCCCTGGCGATGATCTTTGTGTCATCCATGGAAACAGGAGAGGATCCGGAGGATTGTGGATGTGGTTCCTATCTTTAAGAAAGGGAACAGGGATAGTCCAGGAAATTACTGACCAGTGAGTTTGACTTCAGTTGGTAAGCTGATGGAGAGGCTTCTGAGGGATAAGATATATGAACATTTGGACAAGTTTGGACTGATTAGAAATAGTCAGCATAGTTTTGTCAAGGGCAGGTCATGCCTTACGAGCCTAGTTGAGTTCTTCGAAAATGTGACTGAACACATTGACGAAGGAAGGGCAGTGGACGTAGTGTACATAGACTTTAGTAAGGCGTTTGATAAGGTCCCCCATGCAAGGCTTCTGGAGAAGGTGAGTGGGCATGGGATCCAAGGGGCTTTGGCCTCATGGATCCAGAACTGGCTTGCCGGCAGAAGGCAGAGAGTGGTTGTGGATGGGTCTTGTTCTGCATGGAGGTCGGTAACCAGTGGAGTGCCCCAGGGATCTGTTCTAGGACCCCTGCTGTTTGTCATTTTCATAAATGACCTGGATGAGGAAGTGGAGGGATGGGTTAGCAAGTTCGCTGATGATACAAAGATCGGTGGTGTTGTGGATGGTCTGGAGGGATGCCAAAAGTTGCAGCGGGACATAGACAGGATGCAAGACTGGGCGGACAAGTGGCAGATGGACTTCAACACAGACCCCCAATGCAGAGCAGGGGGCAGGGATTCCAGTTCCTGGATCATTGGGACCTCTTTAGGGGCAGGTGTGACCTGTACAGCAAAGACGGGTGGCACCTGAATCCCAGGGGGACTAATATCTTGGCGGGAAGACTGGCTAGGGCTACAGGGGGGACCTTAAACTAGAAAGGTTAGGGGGAGGGAATAGTGATGTGGAGACTGGGAGCAAGGAAGTTAGCTCCCAGGTAGAGAAGGACTCTAGGCAGGATGAGAGGCAGGTTAGACGAGTGGGGTAGAAGGGAAATGTCCAGTCTGAGGGACTGAGCTGTGTCTATTTTAATGCCAGTAGTGTAGTAATTAAGGTGGATGAACTTAGGGCGTGGATTGCTGCTTGGGATTGTGATGTGGTGGCCATTACAGAGACTTGGATGTCTCAGGGACAGGACTGGGTACTACAGGTCCCAGGATTCAGATCCTTCAGGAAGGACAGGGAGGGAGGCAAAAGAGGTGGTGGAGTGGCACTGTTGATCAGGGACAGTGTCATGGCTGCAGAGAAGGTGGATACCGAGGAGGGAATGTCTACGGAGTCTCTGTGGGTGGAAGTTAGGAATAGCAAAGGGTCGGTGACGTTGCTGGGTGTATTCTATAGGCCGCCCAATAGTGACAGGGAAGTTGAGGTGCAGATAGGGAAACAGATACTGGAGAGATGTAGAAATAACAGAGTTGTTGTGATGGGAGACTTCAATTTCCCAAACATCGACTGGAATATCCCAAGGGTAAGGGGTTTGGATGGGGAGGAGTTTGTTAGGTGTGTTCAGGAGGGTTTCCTGACACAGCACGTGGACAAGCCTACGAGAGGAGAGGCTGTACTGGACCTGGTACTAGCTAATGAACCAGGACAGGTGATGGATCTCTCGGTAGGAGAGCATCTTGGGGATGGAGATCATAATTCTATCTCCTTCACCCTTGCATTGGAAAAGGATAGGATCAGGCAGGCTAGGAAGGTGTTTGTCTGGAATAAGGGGAAATATGAAGACATCAGGCAGATGTTGGGGCGAATAAACTGGAAGGAGTTGTTCTTGGGGAAAAGCACAGAAGGAAAGTGGCAGATATTCAAGGAATGCTTTTCTGGAGCTTTGCACGACAACGTTCCGGTGAGACAAGGAGGTTTTGGTAGGACGCGGGAACCGTGGTGCACGAAGGCTGTGGTGAACATAGTCAGGAAGAAAAGAAAGGTGTATAAAAGGTTCAAAGAGCTAGGAGATGTTGGGGATCTAGAGAAGTATAAGGCTTATAGAAGAGAGCTTAAAAAGGAAATTAGGAGAGCCAGAAGGGGTCATGAGAAGGCCTTGGCTGGTAGGATTAAGGAGAATCCCAAGGCCTTCTACAAATATGTGAAAAGTAAAAGGATGAGAAGAGAAGGGATAGGACCTATAAAAGGTGAAGGGGGAAAAGTCTGTATGGAACCGGAAGAAATGGCAGAGGTGCTTAATGAGTACTTTGCCTCAGTATTCACGGTGGAAAGTGATCTGGGAGGATGCACTACAAGTTTGCGGCAGACTGAAAAGATCGAGTATGTAGATATTAAGGAAGCGGATGTGTTAGAACTTTTAAATGCTATCAAGATAGACAAGTCTCCGGGACCAAATGGCATGTACCCCAGGTCATTGCGGGAGGTGAGGGATGTCATTGCAGAGCCCCTGGCGATGATCTTTGCGTCGTCGATGGAGACGGGAGAGGTTCCGGAGGATTGGAGGATTGCGGATGTGGTCCCTATTTTCAAGAAAGGGAACAGGGATAGTCCTGGAAATTACCGACTGGTGAGTCTGACCTCAGTGGTTGGTAAGCTGATGGAGAGGCTTCTGAGGGACAAGATTTACAAGCATTTGGAGAAGTTTAGGTTGATTAGAAATACTCAACATGGTTTTGTAAAAGGCAGTACTGAACACATTGACGAAGGAGGAGCAGTGGACGTGGTGTACATGGACTTCAGCAAGGCATTTCACAAGGTCCCACATGCAAGACTTCTTGAGAAGGTGAGGCGCCATGGGATCCAAGGGGCTTTGGCCTTGTGGATCCAGAACTGGCTTGCCTGCAGAAGGCAGAGGGTGGTTGTGAATGGCTCTTTTTCTGCATGGAGGTCGGTCACCAGTGGAGTGCCCCAGGGATCTGTTCTAGGACCCTTGCTGTTTGTCATTTTCATAAATGACCTGGATGAGGAAGTGGAGGGATGGGTGAGTAAGTTCGCCGATGACACGAAGGTCGGTGGTGTTGTGGATGGTCTGGAGGGATGTCAGAAGTTGCAGCATGACATCGACAGGATGCAAGACTGGGCGGAGAAGTGGCAGATGGACTTCAACGCGGATAAATGTGTTGTGGTCCATTTTGGCAGATCCAACGGGATGAATGAGTACACTATCAAAGGTAGGAGTCTTAGCTGTGTGGAAGAGCAGAGGGATCTTGGGGTCCGGGTCCATAAGACTCTCAAATCGGCCTCCCAGGTGGAGGATGTGGTTAAGAAAGCTTACGGTGTACTGGCCTTCATTCATCGAGGGATTGAGTTCAGGAGTCAGGAGGGATTGAGTTCAGGAGTCAGGAGGTAATGCTGCAGCTTTATAGGACCCTTGTCAGACCACACTTGGAGTACTGTTGCGCAGTTCTGGTCGCCTCACTATAGGAAGGACGTGGAAGCTATTGAAAGGGTGCAGAGGAGATTTACAAGGATGTTACCTGGATTGGGAGGCATGCCTTATGAAGACAGGTTGAGGGAGCTGGGACTGTTCTCCCTGGAGAGACGAAGGTTGAGAGGCGACCTGATAGAGGTTTACAAGATGTTGAGAGGAATAGATAGGGTGGACTCTCAGAGACTATTTCCCAGGGCTGAAATGGTCGCGACGAGAGGGCACAGATTTAAAGTGCAGGGAAGCAAGTACAGAGGGGATGTTAGGGGAAAGTTTTTCACTCAGAGGGTGGTGAGTGAATGGAATCGGCTGCCGTCGGTGGTGGTCGAGGCGAACTCGCTGGGGTCTTTTAAAAGACTTCTGGATGAGTATATGGGATCCAATGGGATTGGGGGTTATAGATGGGTCTATGGCTGGGTAGGTTTTGATGTGTTCGGCACAACTTGTGGGCTGAAGGGCCTGTTTGTGCTGTAGTGTTCTATGTTCTAAATTCTAAATGTGTAGTGGTCCATTTTGGCAGGAATAATGGGATGAAGAAGTACAATATAAGGGGTAGGAGCTGTGTTGTAGAGCAGAAGGATCTCGGGGTCCGGGTCCATAGGACTCTTAAATTGGCCTCGCAGGTGGAGGAAGTGGTCAAGAAGGCGTACGGTGTACTGGCCTTCATTAATCGAGGAATAGAGTTTACGAGTCAGGAGGTAATGATGCAGCTCTATAAGACTCTTGTCAGACCCCAGTTGGGGTATTGTGCGCAGTTCTGGTCGCCTCATTATAGGAAGGATGTAGAGGCTATTGAGAGAGTTCAGAGGAGATTTACAAGGATGCTGCCTGGATTGGGAGGCAGGCCTTATGAAGATAAGTTGAGGGAGCTGGGACTCTTCTCACTGGAGAGACGTAGGTTGAGAGGCGACCTGATAGAGGTTTATAAAATGGTGAGAGGGATAGATAGGGTGGACTCTCAGAGACTATTTCCCCGAGCTGAAATGGTCACTACGAGAGGACACAGATTTAAGGTGCAGGGAAGCAAATACAAAGGAGATGTCAGGGGTAGGTTTTTCACTCAGAGGGTGGTGAGTGAATGGAACCGACTGCTGTCGGAGGTTGTTGAGGCAAACTCACTGGGGTCTTTTAAAAGATTTCTGGATGAGTATACGGAAAAGAATAGGATAGGGGGTTATAGATAGGTCTGTAGATTGGTAGATGTGATCGGTGCAACTCGTGGGCCGAAGGGCCTATTTGTGCTGTATTGTTCTATGTTCTATAGGCTAACTCCTCATCTCCAGTATCAGCCTGGAGATCCTTCTCTGTACTCCCTCCAAGGCCAATATATCCTTCTGCAAATTCTCCTGTTTTTGACTGTAAGGGGCCTACCTTGGTTTTTGTCAATAATTTTTCTCTTTATATACCAATAGAAAATTTTACAGTCCGTTTTCATGTTTCCCACTAGTTTACTTTCATACTCTATTTTTTCCTTTTTAATCAACCTCTTGGTCCTCCTTTGCTGAATTTTAAACTGCTCTCAATCCTCAGGCCTATTGGGTTTTTTTGACAATTTGTATGCTTCTTCCTTGAATCTGATACTATACCTAATTTCTCTTGTGAGCAATGGTTTAACCACAGTTCCCTTACCTTCCTTGTGCCAAATAGGAATAAACAACTTCTGAAGTTCATCTATTCATTCTTTAAATGCTGCCATTGCCTGTCTACTGTCTTTCCTTTCAGTAATGTTTCCCAGTCCATCATGGCCCATTCATCATAGTTCCTTTACTAAGATTCAGGATCATGGTCTGAGGATCAATTATAGCATTATTCACCTCAACAAAAAATTCTACCATATTATGGTCACCCATCCCGAAGGGTTTTCTCACAACTAGATTGCCAACTAATCTTTCTCATTGCACAACACCCAGACTGGTGTGGTCTGCTCTCTAAAATAAAAGCAAAATAATGCAGATGCTGGAACCTGAAACCAAAACAGAAAATGCTGGAATATCTCGGCAGGTCTGACAGTGTCTGTGAGGTGAGAATAGAGCCCATGTTTCAATTCTGGGTGATCCTTTGTCAGAACTGGTTCTGGAGATTTGGATGTTACACACTTATTCACACCTCATTGGCTGTAATCTTTGTTCTTCTACCATATCCATTCTCACTCTGCCTGGCTGTTGAATAATGGAAGATTTAGTCTTGAATTTCTCATCCTCCACCCTGTCACTGAGTTCCTTTTTGTTTTGCTGTTGATGCATCCAATCTGCTGTTGTAAAAGCCCGACTGTCTGACCTGCTGAATATTTCCCATAAATCAGCACAAATATCTACAATCCCTGAGACCGTGACGCTGAGCTTTTAGATAAAATATTGAACTAATAGATAAGAAGATAACTTGCTGGTTAACCATTGCTACCTGTAAACATACGGTCCACGTTGTGCAACGACTGGTTTCTCTCCCTGGAGAATTGCATCTGGATTCACAATGTGAAAGAAATAAATGGAAATATAGAATGGGATAGGTACATCCTTCCAAACTGTGTATGAAAACCCATTGCTGGGGTCAATCCGGACATTCTGGATCCAAAAACAAAAAACACAGATTAATATCTAACTTACTACATGGAAATAGACCATTTGACCCTACTGGTAATGCTGCAGTTGACCCCAGGATAAATAAAGGTTATGGGAATAGAGTCTGTGGTTGGTATAGATTTGATGGGACAAATGGCCTCCTTCTGCACTCTAGGAGTCTATGATTCTATGAACAGGCCTGACCTCTGCAATGTATTGCATTCAGCCTGTATGGCATTTCCAATCGACTGCTGCAACTTTTAAATATTTTCTCTTTATTTTTACCCTTTTCAAAATCCTTACTCCCCCTACCCCCTCACCTCCCCTCCCATCCCTCACAATTCGCCCCCCCGCCCCCTTCCCGCCCCCTCCCTCCCCCCCCCCCCCCCCCTCCCCCCCTCCCTCCCTCCCTCCCCCCCTCCCCCATACCCGTCCCCCCCCCCTCCCCCTCCCCCCACCCCCCCCCCCCCCACCCCTCACTCCCCCTCCCCCCCCCCTCCCCCCCTACCCTCCTCCCCCTCCCCCTTCCCCTGCCCCCCCCAACCCGACCCCTCCCCCCCCCCACCCCCCGCCAGACCCCTCCCCCCCCAGCCCCCTCCCCCCCCCCCGACCCCCCCCCCCCGACCCGACCGACCCCCCCCCCAACCCACCACCACCACCCCCCCACCCCACCACCCCCCAAATGGTTTAGTTTGGAGGGTCATTGCTTTTTTATAATGGTCGGCGCAACATCGAGGGCCGAAGGGCCTGTTCTGCGCTGTAATGTTCTATGTTCTACGTTCTATGTACATCAGTCCCGCCATTCCCGGAATCAGTCTTGTAAACTTTCACTGCACTCCCTCAAGCGCAAGAACATCCTTCCTCAGAAAAGGGGACCAAAACTGCACACAATACCGTGGGTTTGCCCTCACCAAGGCCCCTGTATAATTGCAACAACACATCCCTGCTGCTGTACTCAAAACCTCTCACAATGAAGACTAACATACCATTTGCCTTCTTTACTGCCTGCTGCACCTACTGTTTACCTTCAGTGTCTGGTGCACAAGGACACCCAGATCCCTCTGCACACTCCCCTCCCTCAATCAGGATGCAAGGCCCATGTCTAAAACCCTTGAAACCACAAAGACTTCTGAAAACTGAATGTGATTATTGAGAGAATAAAAGATACGGCAAGAATCTAAGTCATCGGCTCAACTTCTTAGCAGCAATTCTGATGGGGAATTGAAGCTTGAGGGGTTTGGTGAAGTGGGGGATGCGAGGGTGATGGGGGAGAGAAATGTTATAGAGAGTTCTTAGAAGACATTTTCTCTCCTGAGCCCTTGTGGGCCTTGGATAGAACTTCAGTCTGCAAGAGATTCCTGCACATTCAGGCTTATTCACTCCCACTCCTGTTTTCTTTTCCTTAACTGTCTTTATTAAACTTTATTCTTTGTTTATATAAAGAAGATTCTTCCTTTAACAACACCTTCAATTCCCTTCTTTGTGAACTCAAGATGCCACTGTGCTGCTTACCACAGGCACTGAAAATGGATTCATGGCCAGCAGCCAGATCCCCAGATTCTACCGAAACTAAAGCTCCGAATCCCCCCAGTCACCCGATCGAGTGTTGGACTAATAACTGGATTGACGTAATTCAGTGCGCTTTCTTATCTTTCCTCAGTAAATACTAAAGTTTTGAATCATGTGCAAAGTTTAGTCTGCGATAAAGTTTATGATAAGCCCAATGTTAAAATTCATTAAACTTTACAGCACAATAAGGCTGATGTCATTCTTGGAGGGCACCTTATGCCACCTTGAGATAAAAATTGGAGTAGTCCTAAGGTTACTTTCTCTGTCTTGTACAATAATGTTGACTCAACTCTTCCAATGTGAAGAATCACTCATGTTCTGATTGTGAAATATCAGCAGAAAGACACTTTGTTCCCATGGAAGATTAGATTTTGGGATTTACATTCTCTGCTTTTTGCTGCTACAATTAGGGTAGCAGAGTGGTTAGCATTGCTGCCTCTCAGTGCCATGAACTAGGGTTCCATTCTCGGGGGCATGGCGGTACAGTGATTAGCATTGCTGTCTCTCAGCACCAAGAACCCAGGTTCAATTCCCAACTTGGGACACTGTCTGTGTGGAGTTTGCACGCTCTTCCCGTGTCTGCATGCGTTTCCTCCGGGTGCTCCTGATTCCTCCCACAGTCCAAAGATGTGGGGGTAAAGTTGATTGGCCATGCTAAATTGCCCCTTATTGTCCCGGGATGTTTCGATTAAGGTCTGTGGGAATAGGGGCTGTGGTGGGATTGTTGCTGGAGCAGACCCAATGGGCTGAATGGTACTTTAGGGATTCTATGCTTAAACTAATTTGGCAGGAGGATAAAAACCAAGATTTAACATTTGAGGAACAAACCAGGGTCCAGAAGTTTCAGAAAGACCAGAGGAGGATTAGAGAGGAATTAAGTGGAGTCAGAATAAAGGGAAATGTAATGAGGTTCAAATCTGATTTCCTGAGCATGGAGTAAGATAAATAAGGCACGGAGAACTACACGGGGAGACAGCCACACAGGGAGATAATCATTAGTGATTCGGTGGTGAGAAACTTTTCAGAGATGAAGAAATAATTATTTTAATTTTGGCAAATGTCCATTATGAAGAAAAGCCAATAGAAATTCATTGAAGTCAAGTTGAGTTTAACTAGATAGCTAATTAGATAAGTTTTTTGATGACGTAACAAGAAGCATTACTGAAAATAAAGCAGTTAATCCAGTGAACATGAACATGGCACTTTGTAAAAAGGCTGAAACTCTGAGTGACGGGAAATGGAGTTGGAGAACTGCTGTTTTCCAGACTGGATGAAGAATTATAGTGAGGGTGGGGGGCGGGGGGGGGGGGCAGGGAGTGGGGGTGGAATTGGGAGAGGGTGGGGTTGGGGGGATGTGGAAGGGGTGGGGGAGGCAGGGTGTGGGGGCAGTATGGGGACAGGTGGATGGGGGGGGTGAAGAGGTGGGGCCAGGGATTGAGAAGGGGTGTGTGGGAGGGGATGGAGGTTGCAGCTGGGGGTTGGGGGGGGGATCCCCAGAGATAGCCATGAAAATCTGTGTTTTGCTGGATGTTTATTGAGTTTTATGTTTTGGTAGAAAAAGCACAGACACAAAACAAAATGATATAATTGAACAGATTAGCATCGAGGGGGAGGTGGTATTGGGGTTTTAGTGGTTAAGAAGTGGATAAATCCTCAGGTCCAGAGGAGAAACAGCCCAGGTTATGGTGAAGCAAGAGCGGAGATTGCAGGAACTCTGATTCTCGTTTTCAAACCCTCTCGAGCTGCATGCGAGGTGCCAGAGGACAGTGAATGTGATATCAGCATTCAAGAAGGGAAAAAACGGGTAATTATCAGCATTGAGTCTAACATCATACGAGAGAGAAATTATTGGTAAAAATGGGCAACAGAATTAATCTCCACTTGGAAAGGCAAGAATTAATCAAGGCTAGTCAATGTGGCTTTGTCAGGGAGATATGTTTAACAAATTTGAATGTTTTGAGGAGATGATTAAGTGTGTAGATAAAGGCAGTGCAGCTTATGTAGTCTATATGGACTCAGTAAGGCTTTTGAAAGGACCCAAATGGAAGACTAATCAAGAAGGTAAGACCCCACGAGGTCCAGTGCAGTTTGGCGAATTGGGTCCAAAATTGGCTTAGTGGCAGGAGGCAGAAGCTGATGGTCGAAGGTTGTTTTTATGACTAGAAGCCTGTGTCCGGGAATGGATCGGTGGGATCACTGGGTCAACGTATCACTGGGATTGGTGCTGGGTCCTTTGCTGTTTGTAGTTAATGTTAATGATTTAGATGTGAATATCAGAGGTACAATTGGTATGTTTGTAGGTGACACAAAAATTGGTGGTGTGGTGAATAGTGCAGAGAAAAGCCTTAGATTACAGGATGATATAGATGGACAGATGGGCCGAACAGTAACAAATAAGATTTAACCATGAGATGTGAGATGATGTAATTTGAAAGAACTAACAAAGGCCAAGGATACATAACAGAGAGTAGGCGGACAGAGGACTGGAGGGAGCTTGAGGTTCATGTCCATCAATCCCTAAATTCTGCAAAACAGGTGGGCACGGTGGTTAGGAAGAGATATGGGATATTTCCTTTATGAGCTGAGGCAGTGATAAAAGAGCAAAGTGGTTATGAGGGAGCAGTATAAACATTCAGCAGGCCACAGCAGGAGGTTGTGTGAGGTTCTAGTCTCCACATGGAAGGGAGGATGGGATTGCACTGGAGGGAGTGCAGAGGAGGCTCACCAGGATGTTGCGGAGCTGGAGAGTTCCAGCTATGAAGTGAGGCTGGTTAGATTGGGGTGGTTTTCCTTGGAGGAGCAGACAGGGCTGGATGGGGGGGTGGGGAGGGCGGAATTTATACAAAATTATGAGGGGGGCAGATAGGAAGAGAGATTAATAACCAGGGGGCAGAGATTATAGGTCAGGGACAGAAGATTAGGAGAGGATTTGTGGAAAAACATTTCTACCCAGAGTAGTGAGAGTCTGGGACTCACTGCCTCAAAGGGTGGTGGAGGCAGGAACCCCCACAACATTTAAGAAGCATTTAGATAAACACTTGAAAGACCCTATAATGCTGGAAAATGGAATTGGAATGGACAGGTGCTTGATGGCCAGTGCAGAACTGATAAGCCAAAGAAACAAAGAAAGGCACAGGACAAGGCCCTTCGGCCCCTCCAAATCTGTGCTGATTACAATGCCCTAAGTAAACTTTAAAAAATCCTTTTGCCCTTACTCGATCCATATCCCTCTATTCCCTCCCTAATCATGCACCCATCCAGATGCCTTTTAAGTGTTGCTAATGTTCCTGCTTCCACCACCTCCTCTGGCAGCATGTTCCAAGCACCCTCAACTTTGTGTGAAAAACTTCCTCCACGCATCTCCCTTAAACTTCCCCCTCTCATCTTAAACCTGTGCCCTACATGTAATTGACACTTCCACCCTTGGAAAAACCCTCTGACTCTCCATCCTGTCTCTCATAATTTTGTAGACCCCTATAGGTCTTCCCTCAATCTCCATCTTTCCAGTGAAAACAATCCTAGTTTATTGAACCTCTCCTCATAGCCAACACCTTCAACTCTCTTCATAGGCAACATCCTGGTGAACCTTCTTTGCATGCTCTCCAAAGCTTCCAAGTCCTTCTGGTAGTGTGGTGACCAGAACTGCACACAATGCTCCAAATGCGGTCTAACCAAGGTTTTATATAGCTCTCATGTGATTTCCAACTCTTGTACTCAATGCCCCGGCTGATAAGAGCACCATCTGCCTTCTTAATCACCTTGGCCACCTGTGTTGTCACTTTTAGGGAACTGTGGATCTTCACACCCAGATCCCTCTCTATGTTAATGTTCCTAAGATTTTACAGTATAATTCACGCACAAATTTAATCCTTCAAAATGCATCACCTCGTATTTGTCCAGATTAAACTCCATTTCTGTGCCTGAGTCTCCAATCTATCTCTATCCTGTTATATCCACTGACAATCCCTAGCACTATCAGCAACTCCACCAATCTCTGTGTCATCCGCAAACTTATTAATCAGACCGTGTGCTGTAGCTGTGATTGAGCAAGAGGCGGAAAACAAGAAACGTGCCCATTTCCCCAAATCTCCCGATCATTCAGGTCCGTTACTGAGCGCGAGGCTGGTTTCAATATTAATGACATGCTTCGCATCCCATCAACAAGTCCCTAGCAATCACATTTGGGATCATTTATCTGAACCACCTTACCAGGTGAGGTTCTCACTTTGAGAATCACAGCTGGCTTCCACCAGCCTCGCCAGGGGAATCAGACACCAATAAACCACCCCCCCCCCCCCACCCCAGGGTGGTCAGGGGCTGGGTTGGGCGGTACCCATGGGACACCATTCAGCCCTGTTTTCTCCTTCATTCAGTATTTGGAATTCCTTCTGTAAGATTGTGCCCCAGGAATCGATGGGGAGATTCACAGCTCCGGCCGTGTGCAGGTGGGAGTATTGCTGGTGCTCTGAATGAGGCGTCAGGGCTAAACTGCGCCAACATCAAACACATTGTGATTCTTCTGCCCCCACCCTGCCAGCCTCAATCCAGTTCCCACTTAATTGACATGCTGAAAACGCAGAGTCAGAGAGTCATGGAAATTTACTGCATGGAGACAGGCCCTATGGACCATCTTGTCCATGCTGTCCAGTTTTTATCACTAAGCTCATCCCAATTGTAAGCACTTGGCCCATCGTATCCATGTAATGGTTTAAATACTTTCTCAAAGACAAAATTGTACCCGCCTCGACTATTGCCTCTGGCAGCTTGTTTCAGACACTTTGTGTGAAAAAATTGCTCCTGTGGACACTTTTGTATCTCTCCCCTCTCACCTTAAACCCATGCCCTCTAGCTTTAGACTCCCCTACCTTTGGGAAAAAATAGTGACTATCTAGTTGATCTGTGCCTCTCATTATTTTATAGATCTCTATAAGATCACCCCTCAGCCTTTCACAGGGGAAAGAAATCCCAGTCCACTCAGCCTCTCCTTATAACTCAAATCATTAAGGCCCAGTAGCATCCTAGTAAATCTTTTCTGCACTCTTGCTAGTTTAATAATATCCTTTCTATAATAGGGTGACCAGAATTGCAGACAGTATTCCAAGTGTGGCCTTACCAATATCTTATACAACTTCAACAAAAGATTCCAACTCCTGTATTCAATGTTCTGACTGATGAAACCAAGCATGCCAAATGCCTTCTTCACCACTCTGTCCACCTGTGACTCCACTTTCAAGGAGCTATGAACCTGTACCCTGAGATCTCTTTATTCTGTAACTCTCCCCAGTGCCCTACCATTAACTGAGGAAGTCCTGCCCTGGTTCAATCGACCAAAATGCATCGCCTCACATTTGTCTAAATTAAACTCCATCTGCCATTTGTCAGCCCACTGACCCAACTAATAAAATTCCATTGCAATTGGAGATTTCAGTGGGGGAACACATGTAAATAGTGACACAATTCTGTAAGTTTTTGAACACTGATGGGAAAAGACGAATGTTGTGCTGGGGTTAAGGTGCTAAAGTGGGGGAAGAATAACTACAAGTAGATTGGGCAGGATTTGAATGCTGTTGTTTGGGAGAGGCTGTTTGAGGCCAAATCCACATCTGGCATGAGGGATTCTTTTAAGGAGCAGTTGATTGGAGTGCAGAACAGGTGTGTGCCTGTAAAAAGGAAGGACAGGAGAAGTAGGATTCAGGAACCGTGGATGACCAGAGAAATAGTGAGTCTAGTCAAAAAGGAAAAGGATCTGGACGGGAGGTAGAGGCGATTGAAAACATAAAGCATTTGAAGAATATGGGGAAATAAAAAGAGCTCAAATAGGGAGTTAGGAGGGCAAGAAAGGGTCACAAAATGTCTTTGGCAGACAGCATTAAGGAGAATTCCAAGGTATTTTATACATACATTAAGAACAAAGGGATAGCTAGGGAAGGAGTTGGTTTATTAAAGGAAAAAAAGGGGGAGATTATACGTAGGACCAAAGGAAGTGGGTGAGATCCTTACTGAGTACTTTGCATTGGTATTCACAAAGGAGGGGGCACGTTGATTGATGGTGTCTTGGAGAGGTGTTAAACCCTCTAGATCACGTCATCATTACAAGGAAGGAAGTATTAGGTGAATTAAAATGCATTAAGGAAGACAAATCCCCAGGGACAGATGGCATCCATCTCAGATTACTGAGGGAGACAAATAATGAAATTGCTGGGCCTCTAACAGAAATTTTTGTTTCTTTATTGAACACAGGTGAGGTTGCAGAGGATTGGAGGATAGCAAATGTTGTCCCGTTATTTAAGAAGGGTAGCAAGGATAACCCGGATAATCATAGGCCAAAGGGCTTGACATCAGTGCCAATGAAATTGTTGGAGAAGATTCTTAGGGATAGGATCTGTACACATTTGGAACTGAATGGTCTTGTTGGCGACAGACATCATGGTTTTGTATGAGGGAGAGCATATCTCACTAATTGGGTTTTTTGAGGAGGTGACAAAAATGATTGATGAGGGAAGAATCATGGATGCTGTCTGCATGGACTTTAGTAAAGCCTCGCAGGTGGAGGATGTGGTCAAGAAGGCGTATGGTGTACTGGCCTTCATTAATCGTGGGATTGAGTTTAGGAGTTGGGAGGTAATGCTGCAACTTTATAAGACCCTTGTCAGAACCCACTTGGAGTATTGTGCGCAGTTCTGGCCGCCTCACTATAGGAAGGATGTAGAGACTATTGAGAGAGTGCAGAGGAGATTTACAAGGACGCTGCCTGGACTGGGGGGGCAGACCTTATGAAGATAGGTTGAGGGAGCTGGGACTCTTCTCACTGGAGAGACGTAGGTTGAGAGGTGACCTGATAGAGGTTTATAAAATGTTGAGAGGAATAGATAGCATGGATTCTCAGAGGCTATTTCCCTGGGCTGAAATGGTCACTACGAGAGGACACAGATTTAAGGTGCAGGGAAGCAAATACAAAGGAGATGTTAGAGGTAAGTTTTTCACTCAGAGGGTGATGAGTGAATGGAATCGGCTGCCATCAGTGGTGGTCGAGGCAAACTCGCTGGGGTCTTTTAAAAGACTTCTGGATGAGTATATGGGATCTAATGGGATAAGGGGTTACAGATAGGTCTATGGCTTCATAGATATAGATGTGATCGGTGCAACTTGTGGGCCTAAGGGCCTGTTTGTGCTGTAGTGTTCGATGTTCTATATTCTTTTTGACAAGGTCCCTCACGGCAGGCTAGTGTAAAAGATTAAATTTCATGAGATCAGGGATGAATAAGCTATATGGATGCAGAATTAGAAGATAGAACATAGAATATTACAACGCAGAACAGGCCCTTTGGCCTTCGATGTTCGGCCGACCAATTAGGAAAAAGCAATGACCTTCTAACCTAAACCATTCCCTTTTCGTCCATAAACTTATCTACTAACCTCTTAAACGCCACCAAACTTGGCGCATCTACAACTGACGCAGGCAAGGCATTCCATACCCTTACCAACCTCTGGGTAAAGAACCTACCTCTGACATCTGTCCTAAAACCACCACCCCTTAATTTAAAGCTATGTCCCCTCGTGCTAGCTTTCTCCATCATAGGAAAAAGGCTATCACTGTCCACCCTATCTAAACCTCTAATCATCTTATATGTTTCGATAAGGTCCCCTCTTAGCCGCCTCCTTTCTAACGAAAACAACCTCAAATCCCTCAGCCTCTCTTCATAAGACCTGCCCTCCATACCAGGCAACATCCTCGTAAACCTCCTCTGTACCCTCTCCAATGCCTCCACATCTTTCTTATAATGCGGGGACCAGAACTGCACACAATACTCCAAGTGCGGCCGCACTAGAGTTTTGTACAGTTGCAACATGACGTTGCGGCTCGAAATTCAATCCCCCTACCAATAAAAGCTAAGACTCCATATGCCTTCTTAACAACCTTATCGACTTGACTGCCAACTTTCAGGGATCTATGCACATATACACCAAGATCCCTCTGTTCATCAACACTATTAAGAATCCTACCATTAGCCCTATACTCTACACATTTATTATTCCTGCCAAAGTGAATTACCCCACACTTTTCCACATTAAACTCCATTTGCCACCTCTCGGCCCAGCTCTGCAACTTGTCCAAGTCTCTCTGCAAACTATAACACCCCTCTTCACTATCTACCACTCAACCGACTTTGGTGTCATCTGCAAATTTACTAATCCATCCTTCAATACCCTCATCCAGATCATTTATAAAAATTACAAACAGCAGGGGCCCCAAAACAGATCCCTGATGTACACCACTTGTAACCGAACTCCACGATGAATAACTCCCATCAACCACCACCCTCTGTCTTCTATCTGCTAGCCAATTCCTAATCCAATTAGCTAAATCACCCTCTATCCCATACATCTGCATTTTCTACAGAAGCCTTCCATGGGCCACCTTATCAAACGCCTTACTAAAGTCCATATATACCACATCAACCGCCTTACCCCCATCCACCTCTTTGGTCACTTTTTCAAAAAACTCAATGAGATTAGTAAGGCACGACCTACCCTTCACAAAACCATGCTGACTATCCCCAATCAATTCATTTCTCTCTAAATAACTATAAATCCTATCCCTAATAATTCTCTCCAATACTTTGCCCACAACAGAAGTAAGACTCACCGGTCTATAATTCCCCGGAAAGTCTCTATTCCCCTTCTTAACATAGAACATAGAACAATACAACACAAACAGGCCCTTCGGCCCACGAGTTGCACCAATCACATCTACCAATCCACAGACCTATCTATAACCCCCTATCCTATTCTTTTCCATATACTCATCCAGAAGTCTCTTAAAAGAACCCAGTGAGTTTGCCTCAACAACCTCCGACGGCAGTCAGTTCCATTCACTCACCACCCTCTGAGTGAAAAACCTACCCCTGACATCTCCTTTGTATTTGCTTCCCTGCACCTTAAATCTGTGTCCTCTCGTAGTGACCATTCAGCTCAGGGAAATAGTCTCTGAGAGTCCACTCTATCTATTCCTCTCAACATTTTATAAACCTCTATCAGGTCGCCTCTCAACCTACGTCTCTCCCGTGAGAAGAGTCCCAGCTCCCTCAACCTATCTTCATAAGGCCTGCCTTCCAATCCAGGCAGCATCCTTGTAAATCTCCTCCGAACTCTCTCAATAGCCTCTACATCCTTCCTATAATGAGGCGACCAGAACTGCGCACAATACTCCAACTGGGGTCTGACAAGTCTTATAGAGCTGCATCATTACCTCCTGACTCCTAAACTCTATTCCGCGATTAATGAAGGCCAGATACACCATACGCCTTCTTGCCACTCCTCCACCTGCGAGGCCGATTTAAGAGTCCTAATGGACCCGGACCCCAAGATCCCTTCTGCTCACAACACAGCTAAGACATCCTACCCCTTATATTGTACTCCTTCATCCCATTATTCCTGACAAAATGGACCACTACACATTTATCCGCGTTGAAGTCCATCTGCCACTTCTCCGCCCAATCTTACACCCTGTCTATGTCCCGCTGCAACTTTGACATCCCTCCAGACCATCCACAACACCACCGACCTTTGTATCGTCGGCGAACTTACTAACCCATCCCTCCACTTCCTCATCCAGGTCATTTATGAAAATGACAAACAGCAGGGGTCCCAGAACAGATCCCTGGGGCACTCCACTGGTTACCGACCTCCATGCAGAACAAGACCCATCCACAACCACTCTCTGCCTTCTGCCGGCAAGCCAGTTCTGGATCCATGAGGCCAAAGCCCCTTGGATCCCATGCCCTCTCACCTTCTCCAGAAGCCTTGCATGGGGGACCTTATCAAACGCCTTACTAAAGTCCATGTACACTACGTCCACCGCTCTTCCTTTGTCAATGTGTTCAGTCACATTTTCGAAGAACTCAACTAGGCTCGTAAGGCATAACCTGCCCTTGACAAAACCATGCTGACTATTTCTAATCAGTCCAAACTTCTCCATATGTTCATAAATCTTATCCCTCAGAATCCTCTCCATCAGCTTACCAATCACTGAAGTCAGACTCACCGGTCAATAATTTCCTGGAATATCCCTGTTCCCTTTCTTAAAGATAGGAACCACATCCGCAATCCTCCAATCCTCCGGAACCTCTCCCGTTTCCATGGACGACGCAAAGATCATCGCCAGGGGCTCTGCAACCACTTCCCTCACCTCCCACAATAACCTGGGGTACATCCCATCCAGTCCCAGCAACTTGTCTATCTTGATAGAATTTAACAGGTCTAACACATCCTCTTTCCTAACATCCACATACTCAATCTTTTCCGTATGCCTCAAACCTGCAGTGCAATCTCCCAGATCACTTTCCACCGTGAATACCGAGGCAAAGTACTCGTTAAGCACCTCTGCCATTTCTTCCGGATTCACACAGACTTTTCCCCCTTCACCTTTTATAGGCCCTATCCCTTCTCTTCTCATCCTTTTACTTTTCACATATTTGTAGAAGGCCTTGGGATTCTCCTTAATCTTACCTGCCAAGGCCTTCTCATGACCCCTTCTGGCTCTCCTAATTTCCTTTTTAAGTTCCCTTCTACACACCTTATACTCCTCTAGATCCCTAACATCCCCTAGCTCTCTGAACCTTTTATATACCATTTTTTTTTCCCTAACTAGGTTCACCACTACCTTCGTGCACCACGGTTCCCACGTCCTACCTGAACCTCCTTGACTCCTCGGGACGTTGTCTTGCAGTGCCCCACAAACATTCCTTGAAATGTTTCTTGAACATGGGACCACATTCACTATCCTCCAGTCTTCCGGCACTATATCCATAACCAACGACGACCTGAAGATCAGAGTCAGAGGCTCTGCAATCGCCTCTCTTGCCTCCCAGAGAATCCTAGGGTAAATCCCGTCCGGCCCAGGGGACTTATCTAACTTCAAACCCTCAAGATATCTAGCACATCCTCCTAATCTACTTCAATACTTTCCAGTTTGCAACCCTGTACCCAGTGTTCTCCACAACTACATTTACATCTCCCTGCGTGAATACCGAAGAGAAATATTTGTTCAGTGCCTCTCCAATCTCTTCAGGCTCCACGCACAACTTCCCACTGCTGTCTATGACTGGCCCTAATCTTGCCCTAACCAATCTTCTATTCTTAACATATCTAAAGAAAGCTTTAGGATTCTCCTTGATCCTATCAGCCAAAGTCTTCTCGTGTCCCCTCTTAGCTCTCCTCAACACACTCATTAGCTCCCTCCTGGCTAATCTATAGCTATCCATTGCACTAACTGAGCCTTCAAGCCTCATCCTGACATAAGCCTCCTTTTTCCTTTTAACCAGCGAATTAACTTTTTTCGTACACCAAGGTTCCCTTACTCGACCATTTCCTCCTTGCCTGACAGGGACATACTTATCAAGGACTCGCAGCAGCTGCTCCTTGAATAAGCTCCACATTTCAGATGTTCCCAGTCCCTGTAGTTTCCTAGTCCAACCTATGCACCCTAATTCCCTCCTAATGCCCTCATAATTACCATTCCCCCAGCTATAACTACTGCCCCCAGGTTCGTGCCTATCCCTATCCATCACTAAGGTGAACATAACCGAATTGTGGTCACTATCACCAAAATGTTCACCAACTTCCAAGTCTAACACCTGGTCTGGCTCAATGCCCAGCACCAAATCCAATGTAGCCTCACCTCTAGTTGGCCTATCTACGTACTGAGTCAAAAAACCCTCCTGCACACTTTGTATAAAAACTGACCCCTCTAACGAGCTAGAGCTCTAGAAGCAGAGGGTAACAGTGGGAGGGTGTTTTTCTGAATGGAGATCTGTAATTAATGGTGTTCCTCAGGGATCAGTGCTGGGACCTCCACTGTTTGTAATATATATAAACGACTTGGAAGAAAATGTAGCTGGTCTGATTAGCAAGTTTGCGGATGATACTAAGATTGGCAGAGTTGCAAACAGTGACGAAGATAGTCAGAGAATACATCAGGATATTAATAGGCTGGAAAATTGAATGGAGAAATGGCAGATGGAATTTAATCCAGACAAATGCAGGTAAGATTAAGAAGAACCCCAAGGCATCCTTCAAATACGTGAAGAGTAAAAGGATGAGATGTAAAGGAATAAGACCTATAAAACGTGAAGGTGGGAAAGTTTGTGTGAAATTGGTAGAAATAGCAGAGGTGCTTAATGAATACTTTACCTCGATATTCACAGTGTAAAAAGATCTGGGGGTTGTACTGCAGGCTTGCGGCGGACTGAAAAGCTTGAGTGTGTGGACATTAAGAAAGAAGATGTGTTGGAAATTTTGAATAGTATCAAGAGAGATAAATCGCTGGGACTGGATGGGATGTACTGCAGGTTATTGTGGGAGGCGAAGGAAGAGATTGCCAAACTCTGATGATGATCTTTGCATCGTCAATGGAGACGGGAGAGGTTCCGGAGGATTGTGGATGTGGTTCCTATATTCAAGAAAAGGAACGGGGATAGGCCGGGAAATTACTGACTGGTGAATTGGTAAATTGATGGAGAAGAGGGACAGGATTTATGAACATTTAGAGAAGTTTAATATGATCAAAAGTAGTCAGCACAGTTTTGTCAAATCATTTGATTGTAATCAGAAACATTGGTTTTTCTCTCTCTCTAAAACCTGACAAATGTCAGAATGTAAAGAATGGTTTGAGATTGTTGAATTGCTGCAAGTTGTTTGAATGCACACCGACTAAGTGATAATAAACTAAAGGTTATTACTGGAAATCTCACCAGTATTAGCAATCTGTTCAGTTTGCAATTCAGACACTAGATTCCCGAGGTTTACCTGAATAACCTGATCCCGGATAATGATGGGTCCAGTCAGGAACAGGAGCAGACCCAGGCCGGCAGTTAGGATCCCGGCTACAAGCAGTAGGAGAGGCCGATATCGCCTCGAAATCCCCATCTCTCCAGCGCTCATTGCGGACTGACTGAGCAAATCCCAGCGGCAAGAGGTTCTGGAAAGACAACCTCTGGCCAGTCACACCCTCCCCAGGTTATAAAGATAAAGGCAATGTAAACAGATCTGTGAAGAACATGAAATCCAAATATCACCAAACTGAACATAAAAAACACAAGAGAGAATGTTCTGAAGAACAAAAGGGTTTGAGAAGAAAATACGATAAGTGAATGGTGAAGGTTAAAATTCATTAAAGTATTGGAAAAGAATGAAAAGGAAGGAAATCTTTATGTCGAGGCGCAGGACAGCAGTGAGAAAGTGAATCAATATCTTCACCAAGAACTGAGTTTCAGAAAGATCAGATAGGGTTCTTATTTTTACTGTTGCTTCCTTTAGGGTGGCGGGGAGGCGGTGTGGGGGTGCTGGAGGTGGAGGGGGGTGGGAGTAGTGATTTTGGAAAGCATAAAATTAAAGAGAAAGTATTTAAAAATTGCAGCACTCAAAGTTGAAACGCCACACGTGCTGGGTGTGGTAAACCCTCGCTTAGTGAGGGAAGTAAAGGTTGAAATCGCAGAGGTCTGCTCACAATCTTACAAATACAGGGCTGCTGTCAAAGGTGTGCAGAACTATAATTGGGCAGCATAGTTGGACAATAGTTAGCATTGCAGCCTCACAGTGCCGGGGACTTGGGTTCAATTCCAGCCTCGGGTTACTGTCTGATTGGAGTTTGCATGTTCTTCCCGTGTCTGTGTGGATTTGCTCCGAGTACTCCAGTTTCCTCCCATACTCTAAGGATTGGCCATACTAAATTGCCCCCTTAGTGTCAGGATAACATAGAACATAGAACATAGAACATAGAACAATACAGCACAGAACAGGCCCTTCGGCCTTCGATGTTGTGCCGACCAAAATAAAAAGCAATGCCCCTCCTAACTAAACCATTCCCTTCTCATCCATATACTTATCAACTAACCTCTTAAACGCCACCAAACTTGGCGCATCTACAACAGCTGCAGGCAGGGCATTCCACTCCCTAATCACTCTTTGAGTAAAGAACCTACCTCTGATATCCGTCCTATAACTCATACCCCTTAATTTAAAGCTGTGTCCCCTCGTGCTAGCTTTCTCCATCCTAGGAAAAAGGCTATCACTGTCCACCCTATCTAAACCTCTAATCATCTTATATGCTTCAATAAGATCCCCTCTTAGCCGCCTCCTTTCTAACGAAAACAACCTCAAATCCTTCAACCTCTCTTCATAGGACCTGCCCTCCATACCAGGCAACATCCTAGTAAACCTCCTCTGTACCCTCTCCAATGCCTCCACATCTTTCTTATAATGTGGCGACCAGAACTGCACACAATACTCCAAGTGCGGCCGCACTAGAGTTTTGTACAGCTGCAACATGATGCTGCGGCTCCTAAATTCAATCCCCCTACCAATAAAAGCTAAGACTCCATAAATGCGTGAAGTTGTGGGGACAGGGCCTGAGTGGCATGGTGGGTGGTGCTAACTTGATGTGCCAAATGGCCTCCATTGCTCTGAATCTCTGATGATCCCCTTTGCCTCAAGTGCTGCATTCAACTGCAGCTCGAAAAGATTCAACATCTGGCATCAACTACTTTCTGTGGGAGTGAATTCTATACATTCATCATCCTCTGGGTGAAGAAATTTCTCCTCACTTCAGTTCTAAAAGGTTTACCCCTTATCCTCAAACTATGACCCCTAGTTCTGGACTCCCCCACCATTGGGAACATTCTGTCTGAATCTACCCTGTCTAACCCTGTTAGAATTTTATAAGTTTCTATGAGATCCCATCCCACTCTTCTAAACTCCAATCAATACAATCCTAGTCTCTCCTCATATGACAGACCTGCCATCCCAGGAATCAGCCTGGTAAACCTTCGCTGTTCTCCCTCTATAACAAGGAACATCCTTCCTCAGATAAGGAGACCAAAACTACACCCAATACTCCAGGTGTGACCTCACCAAGACTCAGTATAATTGCAGCAAGACAGACTTAAAGACTGTGGGGGGATTCTCCATCCTGTCTGATAGGCCACAGGAATCCTAATGCCCAGCGGAATGGGATGTTGGCCAAAATTCAGAATTCCTGATAGACATCAAGACAATGGGAATTCACTGGCCCCATAACTCATCCTACCAAACAAACCTATTGAACTTTCACCTGGTGTTATGAGACTTCTTACTGGCCCATAGCAAGTTAATTCATATGCAAACTCACCAACTGTAACACTTTGGTGGTCCACTCACTGACCCTCCTCCCCCCCCCCCCAATACAGCTGATTTCCCCCTCCCACCTCCCAGTGGGAGCTGCACCGGGTGGGCTTTGATGCTGCTAATCACCAGTGTGGGCCTGGTGTGCAGGAGTCTGAGTGCCCAGGGGAGCACCACCAATACCTCAGCAAGACGGACATCCTCTCCCCTCAATACCCAAATAATGGGTTACCCCCATCCTACCACATAATGCTGGCATAAGGGTTACAATATCCACCCACCTCACTTGCACCCTGGCACTGACGTACTGACCTGGTGATTTGGAACCTATGGGGAGTAAAGGAGGAATGCACACTGGTTATTATCCTCTCTCCCAGTGCCTGGCTCCAGATGGAGACTCTCTTGAGGGTCTGGAGAATGAAGTTGGCTTGGCTTTGACATGTTGATCTCACTACTCTCCCCCAGGATAGGGACTTGTGGCTGGACTAGTCCTCCCAACCTTGGCAGACATGAAGATCTCTCCTGGAGCAGTGATTTCCAGCTACCCTGTGATTAGCATCTGCATTCCTATCTTTGGGCTGTTAAAAATCCAAAGCGGCTGGGTCACTTTAATCCCCTTGCCCTCCCCCCCACTCCCCAGGAATCTAAGTCATTGCAGCTGAGATCTCTCTTCCTCTGTGTCAGAAGCTGTGATGATATTGTGCTATTAATATTTTTTATGTTTAAGGGGGGACTACTTTAAGGAGCAGTGTTTTATTATGAGCAGTTGACTTGTATCCATGGAATACAGCAGATGCTGAGAAAGCAGGATAATTACTCATTTTATCCAGCTAAGTGTTTATTTAGCAGAAAGCTTAAGTGGGTGTTTTTTGATTAAAGTAATAATGTGAGTTAGATATCCAGGGGCAGAGTCATGTGACTTTAGAAATGGGGGGAGCTAGGCTTGAAGCAGAAAAGAGTTTCATTTACATTTTAAATAAAACAGCAGTTACTGCCCGAAGCTGTTGTTTCAATCTCTGGCTTTGTAATCTGTATAGATTCATTATCCCAGCAGTTCATTTGGAATAACGGTACAGTTTCATCATACAGTTTCACTTCATATCATTATCCTTTCTTCTGTCTACAGTAGTAAAATATTTCTGTCCCTCAATCCCATCTTGAGATCGCTTATGGCTGCTGATTGGTGTATATTTTCTCTCTCGGAGTTGATGGTCTGTTATTTACAGTCACATAGTTTATGCTCAATTAGTTTCAACAACTCAAACAGGTTACAAATCAGTCAACTTTTCTTGTATCTATCTCCGTACCTGCTTTCTTTCCTTATTCACATCATCATCCAGTAGTTTGTTCTCCTTCCTTGCCTTCACCAGTTTCAGGTTTCACTTACCAGCCTTTGGTCGGGTTTTCATTAACTGAGATTTGTAACTATCTGCCTTCCCTTTGTATGTTTGAAGACTTTAGATTGCTGCATCTCAGACCAACCAAATGTCAACTTCTCCTTCTGAACCTGTGCAACTTTGAATAGATAAAATCGATATGAATGTTCCTTAATCAGAACCATGTTTTATACGTCATGTGCAGTTACCTTGGTACTTCCCAGTTTGTTCCCACATATTACTCTGTGTGATTGTAAAAACTCTTTCAGGCAATTTTGATTTTTCTCCAGAAGGTCCCTCAGTAATTATCCCAACTTTGGATTACTTTTGTATTGTCCAATCTAATGCGAGGAATATCACATTCCGAATCATCTGGATTATTTCTTCACTCTGAGTTACAACAATGAACCAGTGGACTTCCATCTCCTTTTCTTCCTGATCAAAATACTCTTTCAGCTTATTAACATAGCACGCTCTGCGAGTCTCTCTTCTATCTGTTGTTCTTATCAAATAATTCACCTTTTAATTTGATAAGGCCCACAAAATGCTGCTTTTAAAGGCTCACCCACCACTGGTAATGATACAAATGATCCCTATTAACACAATGACAAGGTTTTGATTTCTTATCCATTTCTTTTTCCATCCCATGCTGTGCCATTTTTAAATGTTACCCAGTCAACTCACCAGCCTCAATTCGTCTCTCCTGAAAATTTGACACACAGTCCAGCCTCAGAACGCTGTCTCAGCAATTTGCCCTTGACATATTTAATTTGTTCTCTTACCTCATAACCAAACCTCAGTTTGAATGGATGAATTTTGTGACTCGTTAGATGCATCCTGATTGTATAAGTATGTTATACAGCCACAAGTCCCTATCCTGGGGGAGAGTAGTGAGATCAACATGTACAAATGGAAATTCCTTTATCCCAATCTGTTGGATAACTCTGACAACTGGTCCCCAACACGGTCTTTAACGTTTGATGCCAGAGATCTAACACTCCAGCCTGGATAAAGGATTGGTTCACCAGAGGGTAGGCATCACTGGGTGACTTTCAGGTGGGCAAGGTGTGGTGAGGGGAGTACAGGTGGAACTCAGATCAGTAAAGCAGGGGCCTCAGAGTTAATACTTTGCATGAATGAGTTTGATGGAGGGACCGATAGTCTGGTTGCTAATTTTGCTGACACGAAGATGGGTCAAAATGGAGTTTGCAAAGGGAAATGGGATAGATTCATTGGGGGCGATTCTCCCATTCTGACCCACTAAAGGAGACAATCAGGGCCTCCCCAAGGGGAATGATGTCCCTCAATATGGAACCCTGACAATGACAGCCTGTGCGCCTGGCATTGCCCATTAGGCATTGGTTAGTGCCAAGGGAGTGGCACTTGCTGTCACCAGGGTCCAGTGAATGATTTGTGGGAGGTCCTGCAGCCACACTGCCTTAGGATTGATCTGGGGAGGTGAGTGATTGGGACAGGCTGGGGAGGGGGTCTTCTGGGGGAGGCCTGCCTCCTGAGAGTTGAGGGGGTGTCTGATACCAAGGGGTTTCAGCGGAGGCTGGTCTGCTGGGGTGAGGATGGTTGAGTTATAGCCACTGCTGGGGGAGCTGGTCTGGAAATCAGGCTACTCTGCGGCAGGTAGGGGGGGTCAGGGCTGGTCTGGGAATTATTGTGGGGGCTGTGATCAGGCTGAGAGGGGGCGGTGGCTGGACGGGGCAGCACTGCAGAGTCCTGGGCTAGTAAATTGTAGTCTGACAGACTGGGGGTACTGCGCATGTGCAGAGCTCCAGAACTGTCCAAGTCTGGGTCAAATAGGGATCTTGGTGTGTATGTGCATAGATCCCTGAAAGTAGGCAGTCAGGTCGAGAAGGTTGTTAGGAAGGCATATGGAGGCTTGGCTTTTATTGGTAGAGGAATTGAATTTCGGAGCCGCAACGTCATGTTGCAACTGTACAAAACTCTAGTGCGGCCGCACTTGGAGTATTGTGTGCAGTTCTGGTCCCCACATTATAAGAAAGATGTGGAGGCATTGGAGAGGGTACAGAGGAGGTTTACCAGGATGTTGCCTGGTATGGAGGGCAGGTCCTATGAAGAGAGGTTGAAGGATTTGAGGTTGTTTTCGTTAGAAAGGAGGCGGCTAAGAGGGGATCTTATTGAAGCATATAAGATGATTAGAGGTTTAGATAGGGTGGACAGTGATAGCCTTTTTCCTAGGATGGAAAAAGCTAGCACGAGGGGACACAGCTTTAAATTAAGGGGTGATAGTTATAGGACGGATATCAGAGGTAGGTTCTTTACCCAAAGGGTGGTTCGGGAGTGGAATGCCCTGCCTGCAGCAGTTGTAGATGCGCCAAGTTTGGTGGCGTTTAAGAGGTTAGTTGATAAGTATATGGAAGAGAAGGGAATGGTTTAGTTTGGAGGGGCATTGCTTTTTATATTGGTCGGCGCAACATCGAGGGCCGAAGGGCCTGTTCTGTGCTGTAATGTTCTATGTAAATAGACCCCAGCCCCCGGGTTTTTAATGAGATTGATGATTGGGATGTCTGTAATGCACAGAGAGCGGAGATACAGGTGAGAAGGTAAACTGACAGAACAGGCAGGATTTAGAACAGTTTTCCTGTCAATTCAGCACTTTTGGGAGAATCTAACCCCCTCCCCACCCCACCCCACCCATGGGAAAGTGTAAACTTTGGCAGGAAGAGTGGAGAAGCAGAATATAATTGAACCGGAGAGAGATTGCAGCAGAACTCAGAGTTACAGAGGGATCTGGGTGTCCTGATGCGAATCAGAAAATGTTATTGATAGCATTTTGAATAAGTTACATGTGAGTGTTTGAAACAAAATAGAGATTTAAATTTAATTTATATTGTTTTATTTGTGTGTTAGGAAGTTTGAAACCTAAGTTTGCTTTCAGTTGAGAGTTTTTTTTTGAGACAGCCCTGGGGAGTCTCTGGGCTCTCTCTGTATTGTACAAATCAATAAGGCTTCACAACTGTTGAATTGGAGAGATGGGTTACCGAGGGGTTAGTAATTTAGGGAAGTTAAATCAAACACAGAGTGTAATAAAGACATCAAAGAGAAAGCCCACCCAGAGACAGGAAGGGTAGGATTTGTGATGATAGGTTTAGTTGGTTTAGATTACTCCCAGAATGAAGATAATAATTTCTAAGGTTCTCAAAGTGAAAATGATGCAACAGTGCTGTAGAAATCACTGAAAGAACTCGTACTCTTCTCTAAAGTTAAAATGATCTTGAATTTAAAGTGAATTTTCTGGATCTCGAGGAAGATGCCAGTTGTGAATGGAGTTAATGAATGTTCAGAAATTCATTGGGAAATAAATCTCTCTGCAGCATAAACCATACCATAGAATCCCTACAGTGCAGAAGGAGGTCATTCAGCCCATCAAGTCTGCACCAACCAGACAGACTTCATAAACCACTTTGGAGTTTCTGACTTGAACAATACCACTCTGTTTTGGTGATGGAAAAATGGTCCATAAACAATTCCAAATTTAAATTGACATTTTAAAAATTTAATTGACATTTTTTTTGCACTGACTATCTCAATAATTTTCAAGATTGAAATAAGCAATAGATGCATAAAATACACAATAAACAGTTTTATTGCTACCCATTGTTGCATTGCATAAGAGTGAACTTCACCACATTGAATAAGATAATGTGTAATTATTCAATATTCGGGTCTGCCATTACGATAGTTCTTGCCAGAATCAACAAAAACATACCTTGAACTGGGTTCAATGCAGTATATCCTCCCCGTGTCCTTTACTCAGGCACTAGGCAGAATCACCATTTGGGACACTCAATGATAGTTGTAGCCTGTGCCCTGATTTTCTGTAACCACTGCATTTTCATACTTTGCCCAAACTCAATACTTGCAGCTCAACAAAATAGAGACTGGACACCCATTTGTTACCCTCTATCACCAAGTCCCATCTTGTCCTGCCTCTGGTGGGTCAGAGCCTCGGAGCAGCACTGTTACTAAAATGAGGAACTGTTACACTGAATACCTTTTAACTGTACAGGCCTCTAGTATATTTGCACTTTTAAAACATTTCTCCATGACTATTTTGCACCTATTGTGTTAAAGCATTTTAATGAATTAGTTTAGTCGGAACATTCCAAGATGTAGATATGAAAACTTTAACCAGGTTAATGTGACCTGTGTATCATTTCCTATCACAAACTCCAGCTTTAATTGCTCAGTGTCTGCTTCTGATTACTCAAAATAGATCATAAAGTAATTGTTATCAGCTTCATAATGTGTGATATTGTTAGAAAGGCCAAATTTTTTGCCCACCTCTGACTGTCCTTGAGAAGTTGTAGTGAGCTGCCACAACAGTATACATGGTGCAGGTACACCCTTTGTGCAGTTAGGGAGGAAGTTCCAGGATCTGGACCCCGTGACAGTGATGGTCCGTGCCTTGGAGGGAACCTCCACATGATCATGCTCCCAGGTATCTGCTGCCTTTATCCTAGACAGTAGAGGCTATGGGTTTGGAAGGTGCTGTCTAAGGAACTTTGGTGAGTTCCTGCAGTGCATCTTCTAGCTGGTACACACACAGCTGTCTGTCAGTGGTGGAGGGGGTTAAATATTTGTGGAAGGGGCTGTTTTGCCCTGGATGGTATCAAGTTTCGAGTGTGGTTGGAGTTGCATCCATCCAGCCAAGTGGGGAGTATTTCATCACCCTGCTGACTTGTGCCTTATAGATGGTGGAGGGCTTTGGGGCGACAGGAGATGTGTTACTTGCTACAGGATTCCCAGCCTCTGACCTGTTCTTGTAGGCAAGTTTTTAGATGGCTGGGTTCAGTTGCGTTTCTGATCAATGATAACCCCCAGTGGGGTATTCAGTGTTGGTTACACCATTGAATGTCAAGGGGCAGTCGTTAGAGTATCTCTTATTGATCATGGTCATTGTCTGGTATTTGTGTGGTGCAAATGTTACTGTCACTTGTCAGCCCAAGCTGGATATTGTCCAGATTTTGCTGCATTTGAGCATGGACTTTTTCAGTATCTGAGTCATTGTGAATAGAACGTAGAACATAGAACACTATAGTACAAACAGGTCCTTCGGCCCACGAGTTGCGCTGATCACACCTATATCTACCAATCCTCAGACCTATCTATAATCCCTGGTGCTGAACATTGTGCAATCATCAGTGAACATCCTCACTTCTGACCCTATGATGGAGGGAAGGTCATTATGAAGCAGCTGAAGATTGTTGGGCCCAGGAACTCCCACAGAGAGTTGAAATGACTGACCCTCCATAACCATTTACCAGGATGTTGCCAGGTATGGAGGGCAGGTCTTATGAGGAGAGGCTGAGGGATTTGAGGTTGTTTTCATTAGAAAGAAGGTGGCTAAGAGGAGACCTTATTGAAACATATAAGATGATTAGAGGTTTAGATAGGGTGGACAGTGATAGCCTTTTTCCTAGGATGGAGAAAGCTAGCACGAGGGGACACAGCTTTAAATTAAGGGGTGGTAGTTATAGGATTGATATCAGAGGTAGGTTCTTTACCCAGAGGGTGGTAAGGGTATGGAATGCCCTGGCTGTGGCAGTTGTAGATGCGCCAAGTTTGGAGGCATTTAAGAGGTTAGTAGATAAGTTTATGGACGAAAAGGGAATGGTTTAGTTTGGAGGGTCATTGCTTTTTCCTAATTGGTCAGCGCAACATTGAGGGCCGAAGGGCCTGTTCTGCGCTGTAATGTTCTATGTTCTATAACCACCTTCCTATGTATCAGGTATGACTCTAGCCATGGAGATTCTTCCCCAGATTCCCAACGAGTCCAGTTTGGCTCAGGCTCCTTGATGTCACACTCGGTGGAATACAGCTTTGATGTCAGGGGCTGTCACACTCACTCACCTCTGGAATTCAGCTCTTTCCTTCAGGTGTGAACCAAGGCTGAACAAAGAACAAAGAACAAAGAAAATTCCAGCACAGGAACAGGCTCTTTGGCCCTTCCAAGGCTGCACCGAACATGCTGCCCGACTTAACTAAAACTACCCTTCTGGGGACCATATCCCTCTACTCCCATACTATTCATGGGTTTGTCAAGACGCTCCTTATAAATCACTATCATATCTGTTTCCACTACCTCCCCAAGAAGTGAGTTCCAAGTACCCTTCGCCCTCTGTAAAAAAAAATTGCCTTGTATTTCTCCATTAAATCTTGCCTCTCGCACCTTAAACCTGTGTCCCCAATAATTGACTCTTCCACCCTAGGAAAAAGCTTCTGACTATCCGCTCTGTCCATGCCTCTCAATCTTATAGACTTCTATCAGGTCTCCCCTCAACCTCCATCATTCCAATAAGAACAAACCACGTTTCTTCAACCTCTCCTCATAGAGAATGCTCTCCATACCAGGCAACATCCTGGTAAATCTTTTCTGTACCCTCTCCAAAGCCTCCACATCCTTCTGGCAGTGTGGCAACCAAAATTGAACTCTATATTCCAAGTGCGGCCTCACTAAGGTTCTATAAAACTGCAACATGACTCGTCAATTTTTAAAACTCAATGCTCCAGCTGATAAAGTCAATATGCTGTATGCCTTCTTGACTACATTCTCCACCTGCATTGCCACTTTCAGTGACCTGTATACCCAGATCCCTCTGCCTATCAAAGGTTCTGCCATTTACTGTATATTTTCTATCTGTATTGGACCTTCCAAAACACATTTGTCCGGATTAAACTCCGTCTGCCATCTCTCCGCCCAAGTCTCCAACTGATCTATATCCTGCTGTATCCTCTGATGGTCCTCATTGCTATCAGCAAATCCACCAACCATTGCATTGTCTGCAAACTTACTAATCAATCCAGTTACATTTTCCTTCAAATCATTTATATATATTACAAACAGCAAAGATCCCAGCACTGATCCCTGAGGAATGCCACTTGTCACAGCCCTCCATTCAGAAACACACCCTTCCCCTGTACTCTCGGAGGCTATTTCCCCGAGCTGAAATGATCGCTATGAGAGGACACAGATTTAAGGTGCTGGGGGGCAAGTACAGAGGAGATGTTAGGGCTAAGTTTTTCATTCAGAAGGTGGTGAGTGAATGGAATCGGCTGCTGTCAGTGGTGGTGGAGGTAAACTCACTGGGGTCTTTTAAGAGACGTCTGGATGAGTACATGGGATTAAATGGGATTGGCCTGGTCGGTATGGGTATGATCAGTGCAACTTGTGAGCCAAAGGGCCTGTTTGTGCTCAGTGTTCTATGTATCCTCTCTCTTTTTTGACTGAGCCAGTTTTGTATCCACCTTGCCAGCTCACTTCTGATCCTACAAGACCTCATCTTCTTACCAGTCTGCCATGAGGGACCTTGTCAAAGGCCTTACTGAAGTTCATGTAGACAACATCTACTGTCCTACCCTCATCAGTCATCTTCATCACTTCCTCAAAAAACTCAATCAAGTTTGTGAGACACGACCTCCCCCTCACAAAACCATGTTGCCTCTCACTAATACATCCACTTATTTCTGAATAGGAATAAATTCTGTCTCAAAGGGTCTTTTCCAATAATTTCCTTACCACTGATGGAAGGCTCACTGGCCTTTCCTGGATTATTCTTGCTCCTTTCTTAAACAAAGGAACAACATTGCCTATTCTCCAATCCTTTGGGACCTCCCCTGTAGCCAGTGAAGGTACAAATTGCCCCAGCAATTTCCTCCTTTGCCTTCCTCAGTATTAATTCAGTTTTATTTTTTTCTGTCTTTTAAATATCCAGTCCTTGGTATCTTTATAGATTCTGAGCTTCTTTTCTGTATCCATTACTGCCATTCTCTGATCCTCATTTCCCATTTTGTGATTTTCCTCTCTTCTCTTGCCCCCACGAAAGCGCTTTCTACTTCCCGAGATCCATAGTTGAGAAGGACACTGGGCCCAGTGTCACACCTCTACTTTCCCCAATACTGAAGCCACAGACCATAAGATATAGAACATAGAACATAGAACATAGAACAATACAGCACAGAACAGGCCCTTCGGCCTTCGATGTTGTGCCGACCAAAATAAAAAGCAATGCCCCTCCAAACTAAACCATTCCCTTCTCTTCCATATACTTATCAACTAACCTCTTAAACGCCACCAAACTTGGCGCATCTACAACTGCTGCAGGCAGGGCATTCCACTCCCGAACCACCCTTTGGGTAAAGAACCTACCTCTGATATCCGTCCTATAACTCATACCCCTTAATTTAAAGCTGTGTCCCCTCGTGCTAGCTTTCTCCATCCTAGGAAAAAGGCTATCACTGTCCACCCTATCTAAACCTCTAATCATCTTATATGCTTCAATAAGATCCCCTCTTAGCCGCCTCCTTTCTAACGAAAACAACCTCAAATCCTTCAACCTCTCTTCATAAGACCTGCCCTCCATACCAGGCAACATCCTAGTAAACCTCCTCTGTACCCTCTCCAATGCCTCCACATCTTTCTTATAATGTGGGGACCAGAACTGCACACAATACTCCAAGTGCGGCCGCACTAGAGTTTTGTACAGCTGCAACATGATGCTGCGGCTCCTAAATTCAATCCCCCTACCAATAAAAGCTAAGACTCCATAAGCCTTCTTAACAACTTTATCCACTTGACTGCCTACTTTCAGGGATCTATGCACATACACACCAAGATCCTTCTGTTCCTCAACACTATTAAGAGCCCTACCATTAGCCCTATACTCTACACATTTATTGTTCCTGCCAAAGTGCATTACCTCACACTTTTCCACATTAAACTCCATTTGCCACCTCTCGGCCCAGCTCTGCAACTTGTCCAAGTCACTCTGTAAACTAAAACACCCCTCTTCACTATCTACCACACCACCAACTTTAGTATCATCTGCAAATTTACTGATCCATCCCTCAATACCCTCATCCAGATCATTTATAAAAATTACAAACAGCAGGGGCCCCAAAACAGACCCCTGAGGCACACCACTCGTCACCGAACTCCACGATGAATATCTCCCATCAACCACCACCCTCTGTCTTCTATCTGCCAGCCAATTTCTAATCCAATTAGCTAAATCACCCTCTATTCCACACATCTGCATTTTCTGTAGAAGTCTTCCATGGGCCACCTTATCAAAAGCCTTACTAAAGTCCATATATACTACATCAACCGCCTTACCCC